>CM023453.1:106272232-106507583 GCA_013339765.2 Haemaphysalis longicornis
AACCAAACAATAGCTGAATTGCATTAAGAATGTGCCTAACCAGTGTAGTGAAATTACAAAGACAGCTATTTTTAGTGTTGCTAATAGCGCGACCGCATGATTGATGAATAGAATAAGAGAACTTATGTTGTAAATAGGTGGCATGCGCCGGAGGCAACACTTGAGTACTAGTTGCAGTGAAATTTACAGACTGTTCGCAGGTCATCTGTCATTGCAAACAGTTTCTGTACTATATCCCCTATCACCTGTGCAGTTCAACCAGTGCCATCAAGACAGAGCCAACCAGCCAGCTGCATTCGTCATACCAGACATGGTGTAAGCACTTCATAGCACAGGCACAGGATTTCATGGATCCTTCCCTCACTCACATGACTCGCAAAAATGGCTGTGCCAACTGTTCTCCCAGAGCTATTCAGTTGTATTAATGACGTCCTGCACTACTTCTTGCCGCCTTATTGATGCTTCTGATGGGTACCGCAACTATATTCCATCTTTTGAACCTTGCCATTAGCACCCGGAAATCGAACGCAAGTCTCGGAAATCAATAAGGCGTCACAACTGAAACTCCTATTGTTGACAGAAGGAACAAACTCTTTTTCATCTCTGACGTGCCTCATCTCATTAAAAGCACTCACAACAAAGTCCAGTCTCCGAACTCCACTCGCGAATTATTGTTGCTCCCAGCACTAATATTGTGAAACAGTACGTCCACGTAAACCCTCTTACAATATGAAGACTGCCAGGGTAAGAGGTCATGGTAAATGTCATTAGTCACCGTACCTGCCGCGTGTTGTTGGAGTGACCTAGATGAAGAGAACCATGTAGGGACCTGCATTGTCCAATACACTCATAACGTCCTCAGCAAGGATGCCTGTCTTACCTGAGAAAAACATCTTGCTGGTTTTGTTGGTGAATAGTTTACAGCGCCTGCCTCACCTACTCAGTATCTTTGTCCGTGCTTTTTGTTGCACTCAAATCGGATGGCTCTCTTGCTGCGCCTTAGGAGTTCGTCGATACTTAGCGTAACCCCTCAAAAGGAAAAGCTTTAGTCGGGCTTTTTTTTCTGGCGAATTGTGTACTCGCATCGCGATAAATAGGTGCACATGGTGTAAGTGCTCTGTGCGCAGACTGTGTAGTGTGGTGGTTCATTTCCGGACTCTTTGTTTTCAGGTGAAGCACAGCTTGCACATATAAGCAGTGCTCCCATGATGTGCCTCGTAAATCGCATTGCACTGTAATTGTTATTCTTGTAATCAGGCAGATAAAATGTAGAATGCCATGCTGAATGCTCATATGCGGGTGTAATCCTCGAGCATATTGGCGGCACAGACATTTTTAACCTCTGTCATAGCACATGGTGGATTGCGAAACATGCCTGATGTAAAGTGTACTCTAGTAGCATTCCTCAGTGACTGGTGCCTGGTTGTGAGATGTAAAGCATATTAATGTCAAGTTCAGTTGCGCATTTGTGCACGGCACTGTTGAAATTGTGTTCGACTGCGTGTTCGAAATGGCAAAAATGTGGCACGTGGTCCCACAAATGTTGTCGCGTTACTTAATGGGACTCTGTAAAGTGTCACCATTGTCTCATACACAAGGAATATACTGCCTCCCTGTATCTTATATTATACTGTTCGTGTTGGCAGCGGAGGACTTAATCGAGTCTACAAGATGAAGTTTGACTACGCACACGTACCTAAAATATCCCCGCCTGGCCCTTTGCCTTTACTGGGAAGGCGACGCTTCTGGAAGGTGACCCGGCTTCTTGGGAAGCAATAGAAAGTTGATTTTGTTTACTCTTAACGTTTTCGCGTGTGCAGGTCTACACAAATGTGATTTCAGTTCAATTACTGCTACTGATTTGAAGTTGACCAGAGGCAATAGACTTCATTGGAGTTCATCAAATAAGCAAGGCCATCAAAGCCTTTTTGGTAAACGGGGCGCAAGTCATTAACGGGGCGCCGTCTTTCACACCCTAACTGGAGAAATTGCCAGACTAAAATAATTATCTGCGGAGATTGTGGTCGTAAACAGTTGCACGTATCCCGGTGTGTAGATATTGTAATGGTTGATATTTTTGCATGACTGCAAAAGCGCACACAGTCTGAGAGTGTCGTAGATACAAGAAAAACTTCGGATGGCTGATTATTCTGGGTTTTCTGCGTTTTCAATTACCCTGGCGAATAAATGCTTTGTGTAGTTGTGGTACCTTTACTTTTGAATTTTTTTCATTTCTGGAAGCGTGTTTTCCTCTCACTGCTGTGTATTTTCTCTGTTGTGGTTTAATATTTATTTTTCTTTAATTTTTACGCGTATTTCACTGTTTATTATTATTCGTGTTTTGCAAAGAATGATGACAATTTGAACTTGTTGTTCCGTTGAGTGCCAATCAATAAATATTTATTCATTATTGAGGTCGTTTATTTGGCTTGAAAAGATGTGAATACACGACAGAATTCTCAACCATCTGTAAATGGTACTGTAAATTGCAATTTCACATTTCGAAAAAAAAATTCTTTTAAAAGCATGCAGGCGCACCAACCCTCAGATTAATATATTCAAATAAACATTCATTAATGCACGATAGCGTCCGAATACCGTGCCGAAGCCCGTCGCTGTGAGCAGCGCTTTCCAGCCATTCAAACTACCCGCTAAAATTGGTGTCCGCGAAAGCGAAAGTGAACAGTTTGTAGTTTGTCTGGCCGCTCGGCGCACTATACTACACTACAGTCAATTCGCTCGCAGGGCTCTATGGGAGTGTCCTCTCTTGCTAGTATTTCTTTCTCTATGTACTGGGTGAGCATGACTTTACAGATGTGCTTCACTGCACAGAAAAGGCAGACGCCCGGTGGTGCACGCATTTCGAGGGAGCCAGCCATGCCCGGTAAGACAGAGTTTGTTTCCCATGGATTAGCGCCGTTGTGTAAGAACTACGCGGTTGAGTATGGTGCTATCAGCGAAAGCGTTCAGCGGCGGCACGGCAGTTTTTCGACCCGCAATCACGCTATCTTATGTACCAGGTACTGATTTGCTTCGTTACTGCTGCGGCAAGCTGCGCCGGGACGCCTGCCGTTCCTGCGTTGGAGCCGTGGCCAGCGATAACCCTGGTTGTACTAGAGCGCGGCGGTCAGCTTCAAAAGCAACCGGACCTCAGGCAAGCATCCCTGGGGCCCTATTCTCGACTGCACAAATTGCCGGCAATTCAGGCAATTTTCCGGAAGTCTTTTTTGATTGGCTTTCAATTTTGGTCACGTGCTTCCGGTTGACAAAGCGGTTGTGTGTGCTGTCGTCATTTTGATGTTTCATGTCGTCTACGGACACCAGTTCTAAAGTTTGCCTTATTTCTCGTTACTAAATGCGCATAATTCTTGGCCGGGAATGAAAAACCAGACTAAATGCAGCGGACATGACAACGTAAGCCTGTCTTTGCTATTCAACAACAATACTGCTTGTAATACACACCCCCTCTGTGATTGGCTGAGAAGGCGTGACGTAATTTAAACAGTTGGCGGGAACGATTACGTCATGCATTGGCAACTTCAGCCTGCGTAAAAGTGACGTAATTCTACGTAACAGCTTGAAAATGGCGGCTGTTTTTGTCGCAAAATACACGCAAAATAGGGCACAATATTGCCCCGGCTTACGGCGCCGCGAAATGTGCGGCAATTTGCAGCAGGCGCAGTTTCGCATGCGCGCTGTTTAAAGCATGTTTCCTACCGAAACAAATTATAGTTTCTACTGCTTCCAAGTCAGCGATCATGGAACATACAAATAAAAATGCAGTATTTTGCTTTTATGTTTGGCAATGAAAATAAAAATTATTTGCTTTGCGTAACCGCAACATAAGAGGGCAGTACAGGCCTCTCCATGACAAAGAGAACCCAATGCATGACATTTGTCCATAGTTGTCCTAGTGAGCTGTTGGGTCACATGATCGAACTCAAGAGATAAATAACAATGAAAAGTGACTATTTAGTTTATTACAGCGCTGATTGCAGTCGAGCTTGACGAATGAGTGAATCGGCGACATCGGTGCGCTCCGCGGTTATCAGGCGTAGCGCTTCGCTGCTCTTATGTGTCATAGAAGCGATGGTCGCGGCCGTCTTTTAAGTGCGAATGCACTTTATAAGCGACCCCAAACCATCCACCGCCGGCGGCGGCGTCGGCGGCGGCGTCGGCGGCGTCCGCAGTGCTCCTCCATATTTAAAAAAGAAACAGCATCCGGCGCCAGGTTTTGATCCGAGGACTTTGCGGCCGCAGCGCGACGCGCTACCGACTAAGCTACGGACGCCAGGCTGATATCAGTGTGAGTAACGCGCCTAATATCTTTAACGCATTCAAACTACGTCGTCAGCGGCGTGCGTTGGCGACTCAGCGGCGTTATAGCGGCTTGATAACTGCGTGGTGTACACGTGATACTACAAACCCGATGGAAGAGATGGAAGAGAAGGCGGCGAGGCGGTGGGCTGCGGGGGCCGAGCGCAAGCGCCGCAAGCGGGCCGACAACCGTGCATTCGCACTTTCACATTCTCCCCCTCGGGGAAATGCGGGGGAATTTTTTCTGTGATCACGCCATAAACTTGTAACATAGCAGCAGACGATGGCGTGGCGGCGGTGGCGGCAGGGAAGGTGATAACGCAACAAAGCTTGCATTGAAGCAGAGAGCCCAGCTATGTTAAAAAAAGCGATTGAAAGAAATAAATAGATGCGGTAAAAACATTGTGTGATGTTCTTTAGCTCGACATCCGCCTTTCGCTCGCTTTTGGATCAACGTTACTCGATCGCCTTGTGGTGTTGGCGCCAAGTTTGACCTCCAGAAATGTGTTTTTCTTGTCAGCCTCAGCTACCGTCTTAATTTTTATAGTACATGCCAAGTGTTTTTATATCTTTCTTGCACAATATTTGATACCTTGGTAGCGATCTTTATGAGTGACTCGTCAAATTACACTGCATGTCGTCATAGCTATAGGTGCAGCACGTCACTGATTGCTTACGTCGTGCTTACGCAAAAAAACATGGGCGAAATGCCGGCAATTTGTGCCGTCGAAAATAGGGCCCCTGGGGCCCTATTCACGACCGCACAACACCTTGAATAGGGCCCCAGGACCGCACAACACCGGTCACGACTGCACAACACCGGCCATGACCGCACAACACCGGCCGCACAACACCGGCCATGAATTTTTCAACACCTTGAAATTCATGGCCGGTCTAGAGTACTGCGTTGCCACTGCTCCAAACATTTTTTGCGCTAATACGTCACGCGACAAAAACACACGCCCTTCCAGCTCTCCTCAGAAGCCTGGTAAAACTCAGTGAATCAAAGTCCCGCACTCACCATTGACCGACGTGAATTCTGCGAAGTCGGAAGCAGCGTTGACGTTTGTGGTGTTGGATCTCACACCGCTGGCTACAGGTGTTAGGAAGTTGCCATCCGACCGCTGCCAACCAGTTGTGGGGACGTTGTCATCGCACCACTGACAACGCGTTGCTGCATACGGGAAGGCGTACCCGAGACGAGCTCCGTTGCCTCCGACATGCGTGTGGTAGCGTGGTGAAGCGAGCGGCCAGCCAATGTTGCTGCCTCGAAGAAGCCCAGAAGCCGAAGGTAAAAGTAACTTGTTTACTGCATGGCGAGAGATGGGCCGAAGCCAGATAAGAGCAGTGCCCCAACGGGCGAGGTTACGGTACAGGTCTCGAGCAGAGTGACAGCATTGATTCACTGCTCAAACAGGAATGAACTACAGCGCTTGGGGAGTGTTATTTATACCCAAAGCGCTAACGATCAAACGAGCGTTCCCTCTAGATTGTGCACACGACACGAACAGCCGGGACACACACAACACTCTTTGCAGAGTTCGTGACTGGATGGTAGTAGCGGCGCACGCTGAGTCCGAGAGAGTGGTAAGAAGAGGCCTCCGCAGCGGCTTCCGTGTCCTTCGGACAAGTTGAAGGCTGCCTCGTCTGCCAACACCGGTTTGAATCACTCCGGTAGCGGCGCGCCAAAGATCCACACATGTAGCAGCGTGTTTGAATCTGTCGGCGGCAAGTGTGAGTCACCGAGAGGAAGGCCTGCTAGAAAGGCGCACGTACTGGAGGCTTCGCCACACGGCCGAAGAGTGCCGCAAAAAGCACTGCGGCGGGATGATACGTAACAGAGCGTAGTACCCAGAGCTCAAGCATGCTTACTGAAACAAAACCGAATAAGAGAATATTAGTGCTCCCCCAACCAAATAGTATGTCAAATGGGACACAATAAAATAAAATACCATAGGAGCCAAGACTGATCAAGGGCCAATTCGCAATGTTTAAAATACGAAAAAAAGTAATGCGACAAAAAGAATAAGAAATAAAAAAAGTCCTCAGGAATAATGGGCAACGTGTACGAATGCCAATGAAAAAAATGGCGTATCGACGGAGGGGGATGATGAGTCCATGGGGTCCTATTCCAGGTCACAGATGTTCAGCGTGCTAGAATGTTCGCGCGTACTTTGATTGCTTAAATGATATGTTATGGAAGACAGCTTCTCTCTATATAAAACAACTTTCTGATTTAGGGTCTAGCAACGCGCGAAGCGTGCGTGAAGCGTCGCTAAGCAGATGGGTGCGCTAGAGAAGCCGGTCACCAAACACAAACTGCACATCCCACGGCCCGGTTGTGCTGGTCCCCAATGCTTGAGACGAGCAAGGTCAACCTGCTCCCGGGGAGCCTGTTTCACGTCGTGCAGGCGCTGGCGGACAGATACAGCATAAGGCTACAGACCAGAACCCGCGTTCGTTTCTGGAATAACTCTGCTGTCCGCAAGAAATAGGATCTGCTTACTGGAATGCAGTACGCCCGCGTGAATGCTGGCGAACGCGTCACCATAATACGAACGGCAAATGCAATCTCGGGCAGGTTAACAAGCGAAGTCTTGTGTAGCTATGTCGGAGCAATTAGCACTGCCTTAAGGTTGCACTTCAGTCACTAAGCCGTGTTTGCTTGAAAGTGGGGAACACAATACAGTTACAATTGTGTACCAATCTAGTGGTGCCTAATACATTTGATCGTCAAACGTACTCCGTAGCAGCATAATATTATATGTATGAAAGACTACGTCTCATTTAAGAAAAAGCCGTTACATGAATTTTACTGAATGACACATTGCAGTAGAGGGTGAGCTTTGGGAGGACAGTTTTATTTTGTATACATTCACCCACTTTTGTTATTCGTAATTAACGCTCTGTGGACGCATTTCCCTCCAGACATGGAGTTTTTTGTTGCGACGCAAATGCAGTCACGGTGCTTCGATTTACATGTGTCGGCCCCCAAAAATCCGTCTGGGTTGCACTGAAATCAGAAGGACAGAATAGGACGTTGCTTAAATACACTGTAATATAAAGTTCGCACTCAGAGGAGATAACGCAGGTGGGAAATATTCAGATGCGGAAAAGAAGCTTGCAATTTTTTGTTACATACGGGTTTTCGTTACATGCAGGTTTCGAGCTAAAGCATACCTGCACTCCAAATTTCAACATCTTGAAAACATCATTTCCGTATAGTCTGCTTAAAACTGCAAAATACAAAATATGATGGACGAAATACGCGTAGCCGCGACGCAAGCAAAGTTCGAACATCGGAGATTTAGAAACCGTAATTGGGAAGAGCGGACACTATGGCCTGGCTGAAGTGACGTTCGAGGCGGCCTAGGCGGCGAGCGAGCGGGCGCACGCGGCCGGCGGGCCGGAGAAAACCTGCGGCAAATCTTCGTCCTCGCCGCAGCCCTAAGAAAAGCGCGCGCAGGTGGTCCAGCGCAGATCGACCGGTTTTCCTGACTGACTGTTGAAAAAGCGCAGGGCCAGCCGCAAGGTCACTTTCGCTCCATGACTGTTAGCGCTATCCGCCGGCAGGTGCAGCGTTTCCTGCGGCGGAGCTATATTAAAGTTTTTCTAACTAACAACGCATTCCACGGGGCTATTAGTCACTTCCAAGTTAGTTGATGTGGTAGTACGCACTGTCATTTCTAAGAGAATGTTGTCTGGGTGAAATTGGAGTGCAGTTGGCATTTAGGGCGCGCGTGAATAAAGCAGAAGCAAAACCAAAATGCTATACCTCCGTGATGGTGAGCTCACGCTTCAATGATTTATTTCACACTGAAGAACTTCGTGGGTTGCGGCTGCACCTTTCCAACGAGCTTAGGCACTAAAAGGCACTCCAAAGAGGCAAGGTTACATGCCCCCAGATTGACAAACATAGCTTAAGCTTAGGTATCACTTTACCGTATGCTGAAAGTTTTCCTTTTCGAAAGCTTTCTTCTCTTTGCTGCAATTAAAATTGTTGAGAAGGTGGTAACTGGGACACTTCTCCGGCCAGCATCATTATTCTTTTTTGACGGTGTTGACGGCGTTCATAACAGCGAGCTTTTCTTGAAAACAGAAAACTTTTGATTTTCTGTCCGCAGTACTCATCCCCGAGGAACCGATTGCGCAGGTAGGAGTGAAGACACCCGACTACATGTCAGCAGGCAGGCCTAGCACCTCAAAAGGTGTCTCGAAGTGACACGCACCGACACTGCTACATGGTGTGGTGTCCCGCTTTATAATAAAAATCAGAAGTGGTTGCAAGGTTCAACACGGGATGACACTAGCCGTTCCCTGCATAATCATCATCATGACAAATTTTGTTTTTAGGCAATTATGAACGCTCTCGTAGCTGCTCTTTTCATACAGTAGTGCTAGTATTCGTTAAATGAGTTTTTCGTTGGCTGATTTTTTTAGAAAAAGGAACTTATCAGCTTAGCGACTTCGTTCCATCAAGATTAGCCAACGCACGGCTTCGTTGCATAGAGGTCGCAAACCCACATGCTTCAATGGGGGTGGCAATGGGGAACGGGCAGACTAATTTAAATCCAGGAATTCGTTACATAGAGGTGTGTTACACGCAGGTTTAACTGTATGTTGATTCGGCGGTGGTTGTGTATGTCAAAATCTTTCGTCATTAAAACCGCGCAGTGGCTACTTACAATCTCATGCCCACACTGTGCTTCCCGTGAAGCCTTTTGAAACCAGCTGGAAAAGAAGAGAAGAAAGCAGAAGTATTCATTCATTCATTCATTCATTCATTCATTCAGAGTAACCCTAAAGGTCCTCTAGGCGAGGGTATTACATAGGGGGGAGGGGGGAAGACAACATTATACAAAAATACTGACAAAAATACAAAACGCATTATAAGCAGTAATTAGTTGCAACGAAGGGACGAAACAATAAATACAACCTACAGCCATACCGCGTTGTACAATCATTAAACAATCAGATAAATTGGGAACATAGCTCGCAAGACCTCAAGAATTTGCTTGACACTTTTGCGCCCATAATATTGGCTCAAAAAGAAAACAATATAACGCAAAAACAAAGAACAGAGAACATAACAAGTGGCAGCGTATGCAGAAATAGCCTGCAGCAAGAGCAAGAGAAACGTATGCAAGCTACTGCTACAATTTATGCAAGAGGTAAAAACAACAAAAAAATTCTAGTTAGTGACCGTAGTGTGCAAGAGCTGCAAGAATTTATTGGAATCTTTTTCGGTGGCAACATGTGCTGGCAAGTCATTTCACTCAACAAGGGTACGCGGTATGAATGATTGTGCGAAACGAAGTGAATGACATTGTGGGCGTTTAACTTTATTGGGTGATCGCGTCGTGGAAAGAGAGCAGAGGGGCTTTCAAAAAAACTTTCACGCAGTGACGGGTGGTTATAAAGCTTGTGAAAAAGTGATAAGCGCTCATGTTTCCGGCGCACGGCCACATGAACTAGTTCAGCACGGTTTTTTAAGTTAGTGACGCTGGAAAAGGAAGAATAATCAGAGTAAATAAACGGAGCAGCACGGTTTTGCACGGATTCAATATTTGATACGATGTAGGCTTGATGAGGGTCCCAAATGGCACTAGCATACTCTCATTTAGGGCGAATTAAAGTGGTGGAAGCAATCATTTTAACTGCGATGGAGCCTGTTTTAAATTACGTTTAACAACCCAAGCGAACAGTCAGTGGTTGCAAGAGTGAGTTCGACGTGATGCTGCCATGTTAGATCCTGCTGAAAGGAAGGCCAAGTAGAGCACTGCACGGGCCTGATTTTGAGGCGCGAGCCCGGCCCGAGCCCAACCCGGGCCCGTAACACCTAGCCCGAGCCCGGTCCGGGCCCGGGCATTCATAAGTGAGCCTGGCCCAAGCCCTGCCCGGGCCCACCATCTCAAGCCCAGGCGCGGCCCGGCCCGGTAATTTATTTTTGGCCTAGGAATGGCGCGCGCGTGTGTGACCAGGCCCGGTCTTTGACGCTGAAGCAAGTTTGTTTATTATATTCCGGGCGATCAGACGGAGCATCTAGTCTGTACAAGCAAGTCATGAACTGAAACGCAACAAATAAGGGTTTAAAAGCGCACGTAGTTTAGCTTTCACCGTCTGCAGTTCACGCCACATCGGCGTAATAATAGCTCGTATTCTTGCACGAGAAACATCATCACCTTTGATTACCAGACTCTTGGCAACTTCACGTGGTTGCCTAGGCCACAAGTTGGTATTACTGAAATTTTTTGATCCGCATTTGAATCAACGAGTATGCACGCGCGTTGAAATACTTCACCTGCAGTGGTTGTTAAGCGGTGGTGTTTCTCTGGCACGCAAGTTTGATTCCCGGCCACGGCAGCCGCATTTTGATTGGTGCGATATCCAGAACACACGTGTACATACATAGACATAGGTTCAAAGCTCCAGGATATCTGAATTAATTCATCTCTTGGACATTCCTTGTAATCGCATCTTTGGTATGTTATACATTAAAATATAAAATTTTGATGGAGTACAAGAAATGTCATTGAAATTGTAGTATAGTGACCATCAGACCTACCAAAACACGTTTTTAAAACAATGCGTACAAATAACAGCAAGAAGCGTGCAACAATAAACCAAGAATATTCACTTTGATGCTCTTTCCTACACTTCACGTCGGACCTATTAACGGCTGTGCCTATGAATTCAAGCCCGAGCCCGGCCCGGGCCCGCGGCATTGAGCTCGGGGCCCCGGGCCCCGGTCCACCGATAATCGACTTCGGGCGGCCCGGCCCGGCCCGCGGGCCGGGTCGGGCCCGGGCTTTTGGGCCGGCCCGGGCCCGTGCAGTGCTCTAGGCCAAGGTACTTGTAAGAAGATGTGAACTCAAGTGGCCATTATTCAAGAAGTAATAAGTGGGAATACGGTTAGTAGCGTTAGTAAAGGACATAAACTTAGTTTTAGAAACGTTTAGTGACATAAGCGAGGTTGAACACAAGAGGTTAATTTTGTCCAGATCAGATTGCAAGGTTGAACGGTCGTAATCAGAGGAAATGGTACGATATATTACGCACTCATCTGCAAACAGTCTAAAATTGAGAAGATACAGAGTTGGGAAGATCATTAACATAGACATTGTTAAGCATAAAATCTTTAAATAACTATACAATGACAACGAGGTCAACCTAAGCGTATACCTGATTGTGAATCATTCATTTATCAGAGAATAAAGCTGCGTGGAAGGATAACTACGCGATTTTTTATGAAAGTTGCATGTAAACAGATATTTCTTTTGCAATGTTATATGATATACATCATCAATATAACTTCAAGAATGAAGTTTGTCTCTGCAAAAAATTTCACAGGTGGCCGCATTTGCTTGGAATATTAGCAGAATAAGCATGGCTTAGGGATAAAATGCATCCATATTGCAAAGTACTGCTAAATGAAGGACTTTGTAACCATGTCGCCGTACTGCGGTTGGCTTACCGCTGACGGAAATCAAAAACCCGACCTCATCAGCACTAGAGGAAACTAACGACAGTGTGGAAGATACAATTGACCGGGACACTCCCGAAAGAAAAAAACAAAACATCAGAAACACTCTCGATAGAAAGCGGGACGGAGCACGAAAAAACAAGGTGCTCCAACCTCTATATAAGCTACAGCATAAACGGCGTAGTTCGCCAACCCAGGCCATCGCAAAAGGGAGCAGCCACAAGAACCACACGCTGTATTGGATCATTCTATATGTTTGCTTTGATTTTATTTGTTGAGCAAAGCCATTGCTTCTTACGTTGCTACGACAAATTCTCAGTGTTATAAGCCGTTGTTTCAACCACGAGGTGTCCTTTTGGGAACTAGCGCATGGCACTTTTAGAAACGTCCTCGTTTTTCAGACGTGGTTTCATGCAGCCAGGAGAAAAGCAATAAGAAATAACTGTAGTTGATCGTGATTTTCGTTTATAAAATGTACGGTGATGTGCGGGGCCCACAACATCCTGTACTGGTCAGCCGGGAAAGGTACCTGGGGTTTGTTGCTGCGTCAGCGGTTTTACGTGGTGCAGTTTTCAATGTGAAACTCTTTCTGCGTAATACAAAGGCCTTTCTTTGTCGAAGCATACAAGAAGAGGCGGGGAAAAACGATAAAAGTCACGACTGAGGGAGAGCGACCGTGACAGATCATTGGCGTCACCTCCAAGAATGCAGCCGCAGAAAGCTAGTGACATGGTTTAGGAATATCCTCGTGCAGAAACAGTATGAAACACCTGTTAGCACTCCATTCTTCTTCGTGGCACACACCTTAAGAGCAGCACCAGGCAGAACGTGCAGCCAAATAAGGTCACGTCTAGCTTACCGGACACAGAAATGCGACACGAAAGACAACAAAAAAACAAGAAAAAATCCCGGGCCATCTCCAGAAACGTGAAACCTGGGAAGGGCGCAGCATGCAGTGTATAAGTGTATTCAAAGACTGTGAATCCCTCTCTTGCCACACTGCGCGCGCTGATTGGACGCCATAGAAGCGCCGGAGAGAGGAGCAATAGCGCGCTTTCTGAGGCGGTGGCGCCCTCTCTTGCGTTGAACCGGATATAAGCAAGTTGCATGCCCCAACTTTCCCCGTTTGGGGTAGTGGCTGGGGTCAACGCCAGCGTAGTGTACTGCCCGAGCCTCGTTCTTGGGGCTCGTCCTCGGTGATCAACAAGGCCACTGCACCTGGTAAGTGTGCCTTTGCTTGCCTTAACCGATTACCCGACCGATCAGACGTAGTGTCGAGATTCGGTGGGTATTTAAGTGTAAAACAAAGTATAACCCGTCTACAAACAGGTTCTGTTTGTGCTTGCTGACTGCTTAAAGGGACAGAAAACGCTCCACTAGTCTTTAAATCATGTTAGTTTATTTTGAACCAGTGTTATCCATTAAACACTTTTCTTCTAGTGAGCGTTACGTTCTAGCTCGAGGACTTGCAAAACGAGTGTCCCGGTGTTTTAGTACCGTGACTACATGAGGCGACGCCGACAGGAGACGACAACAGCCCGAACCCTAAGTTGCTTCACCCGCAATAAAAAGTTTATGTATACGTTAGAGAAAAACGATGAAATATACGATTAGGATTTAAAAACAACTATTTGCGACTCAAATAAATACTAAGACAACAAAACTGAATTACTAAATGAAATTACAATTCTAGGAGTGAGCTTTTAAGCATCCGTCAGTTGGTGTAGCCAGTTGTCACGTAGCCAAGAACTATGAGGGGTGCGAATACTAAACTAGGCTTACTGCAGCTAACAATGTTTGTAAACTACGCTTGATGTTAGTGTGAGCACCCTTCTCCAGGGAAAATGAACGATGAACGCCGTGGACAGCATTGCGTTCGTGCTGTCCACGTCATTCGTTTGTTTTCCTTAAAAAAGTGTGTCCTTAGTAACCTCATGCGCAGTTTATGAACATGTAAAACCAACTAGCCCAATTTCTTGCTTTATTGTAGCGAACAAAACTAGAAGTAAGCACAAATGGGGAAGAACCAGTGAATAAAGCAACACGCAGATTAGAGCGTTTAAATTCCACGTAATTCTTTCTGGTACTGTCAAATTACAGTCAGAACAGTGGAGATTAAAGAACATTACTCTGGACTAGTGACGACAGGGCGAAACACTCTCCCTATCAGATCAGGCAGCCTGTGTGGTACACTAAATAAACAGAACGGAACAAGCGATTTTTTTGAACGCAGATAAGACATTAGGGTGTGGTCAGCCGATATCAGCAGGAAGCTGCAGTCCCCAAAAAGTCCCGAGTTCTTTCAATGACGAGAAAGAACATTCCGGTGGGTTCGGTAACCCCGTGTTCGCTACCAAAATCATAGGCCGTTTCAACCTAGAGTTGCGTAACCGGGACGCTTGTTTTCCAACCACGCTATTAGCCTGTGGTGTACGCTGCTGTTTTCTTCTGGACCCTGCTGCACCAATTTTCGGTGACCGGCTCTGGGCATGCGCAAAGCGATAAGGACCCTTGACTCCTAGGGCGCTGAAACAATAACTGGAAACCCAAAATTGGTCCCTTCCCAAAAATTTGACCCTACCCTAAAAAAAACTGGAAATCGTATTTCCCTTTCCTTCCTAAATCGCCTCGCCCAAAGGGGCGCAACAAAGTTGAATAAACGCGTTCTCACTCACTTCACAACGCCTTGCGCTACAAAACTCCTGGCGCTGTAAAGACACTGCAGACAGGGGAGTTTTTTCTCACAGGCACACAAAATACGTGAAATCATAGCCATTAAGTGTTACCTAACAACACGTCAGGCTGCATGTTTTATGAGCTTTACGCATTTAGAAATAAAGATCACTCAAGTAGCAGGAATTTTAACAATAGTATAGCCAATAACCCATTTGAAGAAGAGAGACTACGCTAAAGATAGGAAAATAATGTGTGTTCTGAGTAAAGCAATAACATCTGTTTGCACATGAGAAATAAAAATGCACTCACTCAGCCTGAACGGTAGCTAAAATCACGGCGATGAACAAGAGAAAGGCCAACGTTTTCATGGTTCGAAGAACGTGTTCCAATTGCGCATCCGTTATCGCTGCGAATGCGTTTTTATGACTGAGAAGTAAAGGTTGCCCTGATGCAGGTCACTGAGCATTCAATGCCTAAACTAACAAATCCTTACACAAGAGAAAACAATAACCCATCCCTTTTTATGACAAACGCGGGCAGCAGTTCTGACGTATTCTGTCAACGGCAACATCGCAGATTTGCCTACGAAAAGAAACACCTGCATAGTAGGCCGCCCACATTCAGCTCAGTGTAAGTCGGCAGGAGTGCATGCACAGACAAGGACAAGTGAAATGTGAACACGGTAATACGAACCAGAATACGCCAAGTCGGCGAATACTGTTGGCGAAATTCCCATAATGACACTTTATCGGTATAGCTTGAAAGCAACATTCCAAACTTTGTTAGTGTACTTAAGTAATGCGTCATTTGGACTTGTTTCGAATGAAATCGTGCTATTCCTGTGTTTTGGTTCGTATTTTATACATCACGCTTCATTTGTCGATGACTGCACATGAAAGAGAAATGGTTTCTCGCAAAATATTACCGAGGTGTTTACGTTTCTTATAGTTAAGCTGGTAGGCTCATTTCTAGTAATTTGGAGATAAAGTGACTTGGCTTTTTAAGATGGAATATAAACAGAAACAGATGGTAATTCCTTTGGAACCCTTAAGTGTATATCTTACGGTAGCGTTCGTTAGGGACAACAAAACTTCAGTATTGTTGTTTGCAGATCTTAACGCATGTTTCGTTTTGTTGCGCAAGCTGTTAACTGCAGTGATGAACCGTAGAACGTGGAAGAGGAGTTACGTATTGCCGGAGTAGTAGCTTCGACTTAGTTATTTCACGAGCTTCGACACGAGTTTATTTCGCGGAGGAAGTCAGTGTTAACCAGTTAATCTTTCGTGGAGGTAAGGAGTAAATGTATTTTTAGGTTCCTAGTGCATTCCAGTATCTACCCACTCCTCGTCGATCACGGCGGTTTGTATTACCGGGTATCCAGCGAAACCCTCTTTGTTCATATTACCGCGCTATTAAGTAACCACTTAATGGTTGTGGTAACTAAGTTTGTAAACCGTGTCTGGTGCATTTCTTGCGTACAATGCAGTGTTTTACGGCGTTTTAGTAGAATGCGTGGTTTCCCTGACAGGTTTGATTGAAGTCCCAAGAAGTATTTATGCAGTGTGTACACTGGGAATACTTGTGCTGGACGTAAACAACGATTCTAGTTCGCTCCAAGGTGCGTGACTGTACCTCTGGGTCTCCAACAAAGCAGAAACAATAAAAGTGACACTGGAATGTTATATTTACGCTCTTTAAACGTCTTGTAATTCAGCCTAAAAGGAAAGTCATGGCCATGTCAGCCGTAACGTGCCCAGAAGATGAAATATTCGCTAATATGGAACGAAAAGCAATAATGCTACACGAACCAGCGGTCGTGTTGTTTTATTATTCCTCTCGTCTTTTCTGCTGCTCACTGTTAACGTTTGGGCAATAGTATAAAAGGCTCAGTGGGAGTGAAAAACAAAAGAAATTATATTTTCAACAAGTAATGACAGAGTATATATATCACCCACCAAAGACTACACGGAAGCTTTTCTGTATTGTCGTGAGAATATTAGAAATGAAAAGGGCTGGCCATTTTTCGCAATAAGGTAGCGAATTTGGCGTGTTGGAGTGTATTCATGATGGTCAGCGCAGACGAAAACCGGACAAGAATTCAGTTATTCAGTTACCCTTTTCCGAATGTATTTGTTGTTTTCTGAAACGTTTTGTTGTAGAAAGTGTCTTCCTGCTATAAGCGACAAAAATGTGATGATTTGCGAATTCCAATTGAATTCCCAGTACCTAATACGCTTACTCTTCAGATTTTACATGAATAATTTTAAAATATACAAGCTCCCATATGGTGCACTTCCGCAGGCTCACTTTATATATATAGACATACATGTACAATACAGTGTAAGTTGTGTAACTTTTTAAATGGATTACCTAAAGCAGTGCTTACTTTCGGCCTGAAAAGGGCATTTAGGAATGTGGCCCACGCTTCTTTTCTCAAGAACCTTAGCGATCTTGGTATCGGGGAAAGGATGTGTGTTTACATTGGCGCGAACCATATGCATTGGGTTGGCTTGTTTATGTTTTGTTTTTAGCGCCAGGCCACACCGGGCGTTGTTATCTGTGCGGCAAGTGAAGTGCGTGCTCCATTCTTTATTTCGTATGGCGCACGGGTTACCTGTTTTGGTAAAGAGAGCATTTCGCCCTAACGTGGCTAGCCTATAATAATCTTTTACCTACAGTGTTCTTCATGCAATTCGATGGTTCGAGAAACACTGGCGCCCAAAGACAAATGCCCGCAGAGTGGAGAAAGCGGGAGAATACACTTTCTTTATTGAGAAAAAATAACTTCAAATGGAGTGTTCGGGGTGGCTTCCCTAGTCCAGGACGCCTTAAGCTCGTGCCGCGTGCACAGCCCTCTCGACCAGCAGACGCTGATTTTCGGGGTGCAGCTGGCCAAGGCTCTCTCCCAAAGCTCTTGGGTGGGGTAGGGAATGGCGCGGGCAAGAGGGGCTGATCGCAGCCTCCTACAATGTGATAGTGTCCCAGGGGCCTCGCCGAAGCGGCACTGTGGGGGAAAACAGGTAGAAGCCAAAATGTGACTTGTAGTGGGGTGGGGGACAGTGTTCATTTGAAGGGCATGGAAGAGTCGCTCCAGATCTCTGGGGAGCTGTTTGCGCGCTGGGGCGTTATGCGGACGCCGCCGCATTTGATTCGCCGACACTCGCCTGAGCACGTCAATTCGTTGACTATTTCTTCGCCTCCGGTGTATTTTTTTTAGTTGTTAGGGGAACACAAGTTCACCCCAATAAACTTGTTGTTCCTTCAAAACAATTGCGTCATCTTTGGCTTTGTCACATCTGATGCGGGTGCTGGGTACGCACCAGTTGTGCCCCATACGGCTTCTGGAATCCGAAAAGCGAGCCAAAGCTCAGCAAGCCTCCGACTTCAAGGTTTACCGGCAGAGTATGGCCTTCTACTAGAAAGAACCAAGAGGAAGACCGCTGCAACCGACAAGATGGTGTATGAAGCCACTCCCCCATCGTCCTGCCTCGGGAACCACCATCATTCCGTGGATCTCCCGATGAAGAGTCTGAGGCCTTGTTAGACAAAGGGGAGCACGTTCGGATCTTTAACAGGTGGGATGACGAAAAAACTTTTCGGCATGTGTTCTTCCTTTTAGGGGTTGCAGCTCGAACTTGCTGCTAGAGCAACGAAAGCTTTCTAACTGACTGGAATCTCTTAGAAAGAGAGTTCCGTAAATTATTCGCTACCATCGTGTGTAAAGAACGAACCGCACTTTTTCTAGAAACGCGAACGAAACACCCCAACGAAGAGATTTTTGAGGAGATGAAGACATTCTTTCGCCATGCTGACACAAAATGAAAGAAGAAACTATGGTTTCTTATGCGAGAGGTCAAGCAAAAGCTTTTTGCTTACCTTGTCTGTAACCCTGTCAAGACGCTGGCAGAATTCGCGTCTGAGGCGGCCGCAATGGAGAAGACGTTTGAAGTTCGAATGAAGCGGTAAGACTTCCCTGACAATGTGCTGGCTTCCGAGACGATCCGTGCAGGGGCTATTAACTCCGACACACTACGCGAGACCATCCGGGGGGTGGGGCGGCAGGAGCTGCGGAAACGTTTCCCTAACACGCCACAACCTCAAGCCGCTTCCCTGTCTGACATCATCCGAGAGGATGTTCGACAGGCACTGGGCACTTCTAGGCCGTCAGAAGCACCCCACGCGCCACAAGAGATGACCTACTCCGCTGCTGTTCGTCGACTTCGCCCACTTTGAAGTCGTAGTCAAGAGGCTGTACCGTCACCCACTGTCTCCCAGCCGATCCCCCTTGGCCCAAAACAAGACGCCGAGGAAGACTGACGTATGGTAAACCCCCGAGAATTGTCGGCTGTGTTACCAATACGGACAGGCTTACCACATATACTGTCGCTGCTTCTACAAGAGGCTCGGTTTGTCAGGGTTCTCTGTCGGCGCAGAACGCCCCCTCCCGGGCCAGCGTCCAACAGAGATCGACGAATACCTGTCCAACACAAACCTAGGTCCAGCGTGCTTTAACCGTTTGCCGTCTCCGTCCCCACACTGATCACCAAGCCCACGAAGCAACCTGGACTTCACGCGTGGGAAGTCCTCAAGACCATCCTAAACAGCGCTTAACAAAACAACGACGAGGAAGAAGAGACACGAGACGGCGCTGACTCTCAACTAAAACTTTAATTGGAAGAAAACACACACATATATACGATCATACACCACACGTGTCTGTAAACGTCATCACTACGCAGCAGTGCGTCAATCTTATCGTGGCCTTCTTGCCCAAAACAAAACACGACCTAAGGCATCGTCTTCGACACGAAGGCAAATTCCTTATCATACAATGTCACAGAAGCATGACTAGTGCACTTCCCTTCACTTTTTCTTATATAGAACGCGTCTACCAACTCTCTTGTCAAGTCGTCATTGTGGCGCCAAAGAATACTTGTGTCCTTATACAATGG
This sequence comes from Haemaphysalis longicornis, assembly GCA_013339765.2. NCBI lineage: Eukaryota > Metazoa > Arthropoda > Arachnida > Ixodida > Ixodidae > Haemaphysalis > Haemaphysalis longicornis. The sequence goes on from CM023453.1 coordinate 106,291,661, forward strand.
GTTGCCGTTTTCTTGACTGCTTTCCTCGTGGGCCTTGCAGTGACGAGTGACATGTGCAAAAGGATTATTCCTGAGCGAAGCACGATTCTCCATCAGCCGTACATAGACGCACCTGTCTGATTGGCCGATGTACACATTTCCACATGAAAACGGCAAAGAGTACATTATGCCAAGTCGAGCAGGGAACAAAAGGTGACAAATGTTTCACACTGCACCCGGTGCCAGCTTTATGCCTTGACAGCTTGTTTTCCGCCAGTTTACATATTCGCCCACGGTTATTAGGGGTCGAAAAAACAGCCCAAACCGCGTAACGACCGGCTACATTTTTCAGGTCTTGTGAGATACGATGCATGTAGGGAATAACAGCGATCCCGTATCTATCAACCGGACGGCCAGCTTCACACCCCGCGGATGAATTCACAGCTTTATCTACCCTCTGTGCACTCCTGCGCATTATTTCATGAGGAAAACCAGCCGAGTTAAGCCTGGTGATTTGGGCATCAAAACTACTGCCAATGTTATGCATACATGACTTAAAAATGGCCGACCTTAGCAGAGAAAAAGGCAATCCCACATTTAACCAGTTTGGACTGCCCAGAGCTGTAATTCAAAAGCGGTTTGGCAGACCTAGGGCAATATGCCCAGCATACATTCCCTCGTTCCAAAGACAACCGCAAATCCAGAAACTGTAGCTGACCGCCTCTCGGAAGCTCACATGTAATCCCAATGTAGGATTGCCTTTAAATGTTGATTGCCTTTTCTGTGCTAAGTTCGGCCGTTATAAAGTCATATATGCATAACATTAGCAGTAGTTTAGATGCCCAAATCACCAGGCTTAACTCGGCTGGTTTTCCTCAGGAAATAATGCGCAGGAGTGCACAGAAGGTACATAAAGCTGTGAATTCATCCGTGGGGTGTCAAGCTGGCCGTCCGGTTGAAAGATACCGGATCGCTGTTATTCACTACATGCATCGTATCTCACATGGCCTGAAAAATGTAGCCGGTCGTTACGGGGTTCGGGTTGTCTTTTCGGCCCCGAATTAACTTGGGCGAATATGTAAAATTTGGAAAACAAGCTGCCAAGGCAGAAAGCTGGCACGGGGTGCAATGTGAAACATGTGTCACCTTCGGTTCCCTGCTCGACGGGCATAGTGTACTCTGCCGTTTTCATGTGGTGATGTGTATATCGGCCGATCAGGCAGGTGCGACAATGTACGGCTGATGGAGCACCGTGCTTTGCTCAGGAATAATTCTTTTGCACATGTCACTCGTCACTGCAAGGCCCACGAGGAAAACAGTCAAGAAAAATGCAACCCCATTGTATAAGGACACCTGTATTCTTTGGCGCCACAATGACGACTTGACAAGAGAGTTGCTAGAGGCGTTCAATATAAGAAATAGTGAAGGAAAGTGCATTACTCATGTTGCTTCTGTGACATTGTATGATAAGTAATTGGCCTTCATGTCGACGACAATGCCTTAGGTCGTGTTTTGTTTGGGGGAAGTTGGCCACGATAAGATTGTTTGACGCGCTGCTGCGTAGAGATGACGTTTACAGACACGTGTGGTGTATGATCGTATATATGTGTGTGTTTTCTTCCTATTAAAGTTCTGGTTGAGAGTTAGCGCCGTCTTGTGTGCCCTCTTCCTCGTCGTTGTTTTGTTAAGCGTTGTTTAGGATGGACGGATACCAACTAGCCCAGCTGTCGATTCTATTGATGTCCCCAAGGCCACGGACGGAAAACTAAAATTACCAACTTCTGTAGCTAAAGTTGCACGCAAAGGAAAAAGGAAAACACTCCAACTACGCAAAGATTCGGAGGAGAACCGTGATCTACGACATGCCCTCAGCCCGACGACCCGATTAAACCCTGACGTGACTTACGAACACGACGACAGCAACACGGCACCACCCATACCCGACGTGACCGAGCCTGCAGGGAAGATGCCTGCGACGACGCATAGTTCCCAACCATCAACACACACAATCCGAGATACAACGCCCCGACGCACCCGTAACTCGAGGAAGGTGGCGTCCAACGTCCAGTTGTCCATTAACGGCTTTATAATGAGCCGCCATTATAGACACGGGACCTGACTACTCAGTAATGCGCTGATGATTCGCATCTAATCTGAAGAAAGTTAAGACCAGATGGGACGCAGCGTACACACGCACAGCAGGAGGCATCTCGCAATGCGAAGTGGAACGTGCACACCACCCGTCACCATAGACGGCACCACGTGCCTTGCCGCGTTCGTCATTTTGCGTAACTTCCCCCGTGACGTAATTCTTGGAATGGACATTTTGACGGACAACGGCGCAATAATTGATCTATAGAGCAAGTCGATAACTTTTTCTTTCGACCACTCCATGACCCCGGAACCCAGCGCCGAAAACTGTGATGCTGTAAGGAGTGCCAATGATCATGTCACCCTGCCACCCCGCGGAAGTTTGATGATCGCTGTCCACCGTGAGAATGCTGCTCATGACTTAGACGCTATCGTAGAGAGTGACCAGAGGTTGCTTCTCGATCGCGGTGTCTCAGTCGCAAGAGGCATTTCGTGCTTTAAGCAACGCCAATGCCACGTTTTCGTTATAATTTCACCGAGGAGTACCAGCATTTAAACAAGGGCTCTACAATTGCGTTCCTCAAAGAAACGCAATAAGCAAGTGACGTGATCGCGGTCGCTGACTTTGAACGTGCACGCGAAGATACCTTCAATCTTCGCCATCCCTTCGACGTGAATTCCGCGCTACCGCAAGACGAACGCAACAAATTATTGGCTTTGCTGCCTGCCAACAGCGATTGTTTTTCGTAGAACCCAAAATTACGTCAGGCACCTCTGGCGAAGCACCGAATAATAACCGAAAATGGAGCGCTACCTTCCCGACAGTCACCGTACCGCGTCTCTTCACCCGATCGGGAAGCCATCCGGACTCAAGCCGACGACATGCACAGCGATAACATTATAGAGCCATCGAAAAGCCCCTGGGATGCGCCGGTCGTACTCGTGAAGGAAAAAGACGGCACATTAAGGTTCTGCGTTGATTACCAGTGACTGAACACAATCGCCAAAAAGACGTGTGCCCCCTGCAACGAATCGACGACGTCCTCGGCCACCTCGGCCACTCGAAGTACTTCTCATCGCTGGATGTAAAGACAAGCTACTGGCAAATAGAAAAGGACGAGAGAGACCGAGAAAAGACTGCATTCACAATCTCGGATGGCGTCTACGAGTTCAAGGGGAGGCCGTTCGTCCTGTGCACGGCACCAGCAACGTTTCGAAGAGTCATGGATACCGTGCCAGCTGGCCCAAAGAGGCACCTCTGTCTTGTATACCTCATTGACGTTGGGGCGCTCATCTAAAGTTTCGACGAACACCTTGGAAGCTAGGCTCGAGGCTCTTCCCACGTTAGGGTTAACTCTGGAGCCTGAAAAGTGCCGCTGCGCGTATGAGGAAGTAACGTTTTTTGGCCATGTCGTCAACGCCGAAGTAGGCCAGCTTCACCCGGCGAAAGCGTCATCCGTAGCGAACTTTCAAAGACCGAAAGACAAGAAGAGGGTGCGATAATTTCTCGGCCTGTGCGCATACTACCGGCGCTTTGTCGCTAACGTCGCACGCAGTGCAGAGCCACTCACTCGGTTGACACAAGATAGCACCCCATCCAGTTGGAAAAAGGCCACAAAAAGCATTCTGTGGGCTGCAAGAACGACTGCAAAACTCGCCCGTGCTCGCCCATTTCGACAAAAACGCTGAACAGAAATGCACAAGGACGCAAGTGATATAGGCTTGGGTACCATCCTCGTTCAAAAGCAAAGCGGTTGCAAAAAATAATCGCCTTTGCCAGCCGTGGTCTGTCGAAGGACGAGGGACACTTCTCAGACTATGAGATAGAGTGCCTCGCTATTGTATGGGCGACTTAAAAATTTCGCCCATGCGTGTATGGTAGGCCATTTAAGGTTGTTACAGACCACCATGCGCTGTGTTGGCTCGCAAATTTGAAAGACTCCTCTGGGCGTCTTAGGCGGTAGAGGTTGCGCCTGCATGAGTTCGACGTTACAATCGTCTATAAATCCGGCAGAAAACACTCCGACGCCGACTGTCTGCCCCGCGCCCCATCGACCCACCGCCTCAAGACTCCGATGCAGACAGCGCGTTCTTCGGAGTCGTGTCGGAGAACGACCTAGCCGTCCAGCAGCGTGCCGACCTCAAGTTGCGCGTCCGGATCTACTACCACGAAGGACGCCATGTCGCCGTGCTTACGGCCTTCAAACGCAACTTACCAGCATTAATCCTCAAAAACTCCATCCTCGTGAAGAAAAATTTTAACCCGGGAACAAGAACAAATTATATTCTTGTAATCCCTGCAGACCTTCGCGACAAAATTTTGAAACCGTGCCACGACGACCAGTCGTCCGGACATCTTGGCCCAGCACGCGCTACGGAATAATCAAGATGAAGTACTACTCGCCCCGCCTTACATCCGACGTCACCCACTACGTAAGGACCTGCCGTGACTGCCAGAGACAAAAAACGCCGCCGACAAAACATGCCGGACTTCTGTAGCCGAACGCCGCCCATTGAGGCCCTTCCAACAGATTGAAAAGGACCTTTTGGGCCCGTTCCCTACGTCATGGTCGAATAACAAGTGGATTGTCGTAGCGACAGACTACATGACGCGCTACGCAGGACCGCCGCTCTTCCGTGGGGGACTGCGCAAGAAGTCGCGAAGTTCTTCACAAACCAAGTTGAGCTGCGACATGGAGTCCCTGAAGTCCTAATCACGGACCGTGGAACGACCTTTACTGCGGAGCTGATGCAAGAAATATTGCGCTACAGCGACACGGATCAGCGAAGAACGACGGCGTACCACAATCAAACGGACGGAATAACGAAACGTCTGAACAAGACAATCGCGGATGTGCTCTCAATGTACGTCTACGTTGAACATAAGACTTGGGACGAAGTGCTCCCGTATGTCATGTTTGCGTACAAGGCTATCCAGGACACTACGCAGATGACACCGTTCGAGCTTGTCTACAGAAGACGGCTGACTGCGATTCTTCAAGCCAGGCTTCTTCGTGTAAAAGACGACGACCTCAACCCCGACGTCCAAGGATACCTCAAGCGTGACGAGGAGGCCCGCCAGCTCGCCCGAGTTCGTACAACGGGCCAGCAGCTGGTGCATGCCGGACGCTAAAACCTCGGACGCCGGGACGCCGAGTACCACCCAGGGGATCGTGTGTGAGTTTGGACTCCCATCCGGCGACGTGAACTCATTTAGAAGCTATTGCGGCGGTGTTTCGGGCCATACCGTGACGTATTCGCGAACGTACCTGCGAGGCGATCCCCGCTGGCGATTCCGGAACGCCACGACGATGCACGCGTCCCAAAGTAGTCGACGAAGTTTGCCTAAAACCTTACTAGTCAAGGTGACGGACTTGTTTGAGGTTTGTTCGTACGTTCGTCTTTTTTTAGGATCGGGTCGGCGGTCTCTTGGAGGTGGCGTAATGGCGCGATGCATGCATTTGGTTTGTTGGTTTATGTTTTGTTTTTACCACCCGGCCGCCTCGGGCTTTGTTATCCGTGTGCCAAGTGAAGCGCGTGTTGCAATCGTTATTTCTTGTGCCGCACGTGTTATCTCCTTTGATAGGGAAAGTGTTTCACCCTAATGTCGCTATCCTAGAATAATCTTTTTGAGCTACAGTGTTCTTGTTCTGATTCGACGGTTCGAGATACACTCGCGCCAAAAGATAAATGTCTCCAGAGCGGATACCACGGCATCCGATTCGCCGACACTCGCCTACGCTCGTCACTTTGTTGACTGCTGCTTCGCCGCCTGTGTATTTTTAAATGCAGAGCATTTCTTTAACTCAGGATGTCACCCGGCGTTGTCGGCGTTCCTCGGCGTCCGCAACAGCCGTTCCAGGTGCGCCCTCTCCCCCACTCCTCCTCTCCCGCATCACGCTACCCTCCTCGCTCTCAACAACAGGTCCGCACCCCTCCCCCTACACTATATAAAAAATAATACTTACCGGCGCCTGGGTTCGATCCCACGACCCTGCGGGCGGAACGCAAGGTACATGGTGCTCTACCCACTGCGCCACAAAGCCGACACAGAATAGAAGGCTACGAACGCGCCTTATATCCTTGACTCATTCAAACTACGTCAAGAAGCTGCTGATACAACGCATTCACTACCTGTGGGCGGAACGCGAGGTACATGGTGCTCTTCCCACTGCGCCAGAAAACCGACACGGAATGAAAGGCTACGAACGCGCCTTATATCCTTGACTCATTCAAACTACATCAAGAAGCTGCTGATACAACGCATTCACTACCACCAACTCCCCAAACACTAAACGTTAACGCAATACACCCACCCCCTATGCGTCGCATTTGCTCGAGTCCCCCTCGCGGGGAGATGGGCCCTTTTTTAGTTTTTAGGGGAGCACAAGTTCGCTCTAATAAACTTCTTTTTCCTTCAAGACAACTGCGTCATCCTTGGCTTAGTGACAATATTAAAGACTTCCAGGCAGACAGAAAAGCCGTAATTAAAGGAGCCATGAAGAGAAAATGCAACTTCATTTTATTTGAAATATCTAGGATTCAGTATCTCACTCAGCTCCATTCCAGCCGCAAAAGATGTTCTTTAACAAAAAAATGCAAGAAGTATTGAAAAACCTACAAATTTTGCGCCACACGGACGTCTAATGGAGAAGAGTGATGTTATACGGGCCAACAATAAAACATGATTTTTAGTGCGTTAACCGCACGTTAGCATTCAAATGTGCGGTCAAATGGAACAAGAGGCACGATTACAGTGGTCCAGTCATGTGTCTTCGCGACTGGTCAGTTAGGCGGCCGTCAATCGCACAAACAAGGTTCTGGACGTCATAGAAAAGTTGCGGGAAATCGGCCAGGGAGCCGCAACTGCTTCACATGTTTTCTTTAATATCTCTATTATTTGTTCGAAGATTGCGATGATATTGATATCATTGTTATCGGGACTAAGCAGTCTTTCCAATAAACCCAACTTGTATTTTGTCTTCATGGCTCTTTTAAGGTAGGACACCTACGTTCCGAAATAATTTTGTGTAGAAGCAGGGAAACTCCGCAAGGAGGGGTCTCGCTCCGCATATTGTTTAATACAGCCCTGATTAACCTCCTCATGAAGCTAGCTTGAACCCCGGATATTCATCAACAAATATCACGACATGGATGAACAAAGGATCGGTTGGTAGAATGCAAGACCGCGTTCAACAGGCCGATAACGTAGTTCAGGCCTATGACTTATGCTACAGACTTATCTGCGCCCCCCAAAATACGAGCTCTTACTAGTGCAAAAGAGGCGACGCGACAGAGCCATGTACGTAAAGATATCACTGCGCGCACACAGTACCCATCCTTCTTCAACCATTAAGATATTGGGCCTGACCTATAAAAAATCACGAAAACATCACATAATCGACCCTAGGAGCAACCACGGTGCACGTCTTAAGGATGCTCCGAAGAATTGCGAATCATAAACACGGCATAAAAAATCAATACATGCTACGTTTGGCCGAACCGTTCCACTTGTTTCTCATCTAACCTACGCCGTCCCCAACACCATCTTTCAGATGCCAGCAAACCAGAAGATAAGCATGATTACCCGCAAAGCGTACAAACAAGCCCCAGCATTGCCCACAAGTACATCCACTGCTCGACTGAAAGCACTTGGACTGCAATGCCCTCTAGAAGAACCGAATGAAGCATACTTTACCGCACAGAGAGTGCCCCTAGCTATTACCCCTCACCTCACGGACTCCACGTACTCCACCGCCTAGGCTACGCACTCCCACAAACAATCTAAATGACGTCGGACATCACAGTGGGCTTTGGGTGAATGCTGCGAGTACCCCCACTTCCACGGAACATGATCCCTTAATCCCATGAAGGGAAACAAAAAGCAAGAGCCTAAGCCGTCGAAAAGCTTTAAGAAGAATTTACCACCATGGTGTACACGGATGCAGCGGACTATGCGGGACGCCAAAACACCAGCAGAAGAATTAAGCCCAGTCACAGTACTTGAGAATGTCAACCAGCGTTTTTTTGCCTCATAGACACTAGAGGGTGTCTGTATCTATATTTCAGGCCGGTATGAACTCGCTGCAGTACTTCGAAGAATACAAAAAAATTATTTTCCGTGGTGTTGTCGTGCTGCAATGCATACTCCATATCGTTAATGAGTTAGGAGATCATAGCGTTCGGCCTTCTGTCCGTTTCGCCGTACTTACATCCGGTAGTAGTCCGTTAGTTCGATGAATGGTCGGTGGAACGGTTCGATGAATGATATGGTGTAGCTACCCTGACGCCAGGACTCTAGGTTAGTCCCGTATTTCAGCCCCCCTTTGTCGAGAGAACTACAGCGTCGGCGTGGTAAAAAACTGCATTTGCATAATTTACACTAACAATAGTCGCGAAGCTAAAATATAGTCTCCTTATTGTCCTTACTAGCTGCCCATCCTATTGATAATAATGGCTTGCGGTGATTGCCCTCGCCTTTCTTTGGTTACAATTTGTCCAACACTCCCACCTACACGGCCACATACGGAAAAAAGTGCATGTGTCCTGGAAACACGTTTTCGTCCTCTCCCAAGTTATTAACTTTTATCTTTGACCGTTATAGAGATGCTTCACAATCTCACAAGGCAACGTTCCAAGTATGGCTATTTGGAGGCTTCTATCGCCTAGAGCTCCATCCTTAGTCGAGTTTTGGTACATCTCAAAAAACACCCATAACACAAATCTTGAAATTGAGCGAATATCACCCACGTGTAATATCAGGCTTGTTCTTTTAACTGGGCACTATCACCGACTCCAACAGCCTAATCCAATGTAGCCGCAGAGTTGCTTTTCATGCCGAGTGAATCCTTACAGGCATATAATCACATTCCCCCACTACTCTAATTGTGTGCCTCACAGATAAAAAATAAATTGTTGGTAGCATCATACCACGCTTTGACAGAGGACGCTGTAATATTCTTTGCTCTTATCACAAGAGGTACGCTTCGCTTTCCTTGTTAACAAACCAGTACGATGCGCCGGCTAGCGTTACGATACAGACTTCTTAGAGTGCCTTATTTGTCGTATGAGCCACCTCTTTGGAAACATTTTCGATCTACACAAAAAAGCTCGAATTTTCTGAACAATTAAGCAGCGTTTTGGATAATTAACGTTTATTCCTTTATTGATTCCGTGTCCCCCTAAAAAATACAACACGTAGGTGAGGAACTAAACCCGGTCTAGATAATGTATAGCCGCGAAAAATTTTTCACGTTTTTTGAAGGCTGCACATAAAGGCCCCTTACCGATCGTCCTCTCCCTCCTCTTCACTGTACCGTCTGTATACGCAGTTTTACTTCTACGTATATAGACCCAACATGCCCAACAACACTCTTTAGGACTATGGACCCCATATAGGCTAAAAAGAACACCTCGCCACTCTGTTGGAAACTCTGAAGGGGGCGGGGTATTTCGTTCCAGTTTGGGTACAAGCCTGGTACTTCTGCCGCGATGCAGAACGTTAATTAAATGGGTTCATACACACCGACGCACATGTAAACCTTCTTCGATGAATAATTTAATAAATGAATGCATAGAATTCTGCTAAGGGCAAAATGTGCAATAAAAAAGTCACGGCTCTAGGGCAAAATAGTGACATTGCTGGGGCTGGAACACAGGCGTTATTTTCAGATCCCACAATTAAACGGCGGGGTTTCTTCTACTCTTACGCTACTTCGGCAGAACAGCGGTGCCGTTTAAGTGGTGATGGGGGTAACACGCATTTTAATTTACAGGGGTACATAGATTATTTACGCCGTGTTCTGATTTGGCAAATTTTGTTGTCTTGAGGGAAGAGCTTAGGCTAACAGGGATTGTTTGACTACGTTCCGCGTGCCCATCAAGCAAATTTCTGCAAACATGAGAAGTCAGATCCTCGTTTTTAAAAGAATGCTCAAATTCAACTCTTCAACGCAACGACTGAGCATCGAACACGCAATTCTCAGCAGATAACTCCCACCTTGAACAGCCAACGAGGAAACATCACTGTGCAGCTGCATTTCCTTAGGCATTAAATTCACACTGCCCATGGAGTCTAAAACGCACTCTTTCCATCAAAAATCTGTCCCGCTGCTCGACACCTCTTTAAATACGCTCTTCAAGTGTGTAGAAGTGTATTTGGCAGTGTTGGGAGAAATTGATTGTTAAATTCCGATGTCATTGCGTACGAGAAAATTGCTAGAGTTGTACCTAAGAGTACCTAAGTAAGAGCGTAATTATTTTTTATAAATGGTAGTCTCTCTAGTATTTACGATTTTAGCCTGTTCTGCTGCGTCAGGCAGATATAACCTACACTAACGTACAACCTGAGAACAAATAATATTTCCACTGCGCCAATCACCGCTACCGGCTGTTCCTCCGCGAGGGCCTAAGAACGCATTACTGCGAGCATTTTCAACATGGCACAAGTCATTTCAGCGATGTTTAAGACTTATCTCGTTATAAATGAACGCAGCGACGACAAAAAAAAACTACGCGATAAAAAGCAGGTGATGTCCCGCATTAACGCAATTTCCTTTCAAAACACGCCCGCATTAACATCCGGGTCCGTCGCTTAGGCGGGGTGATAGAGTGCGCGAGCTATTGGCGTTTTTAACTTGTTCCCGGCTTTTTAAAATCAGTATTCCCAGCTCTGAAGTATTATATTTCATGCCTATTTCAATTTATGTGACGTTTGAGCAAGCGACAGTGGCCAGTACACATGATTGTGATCAGTGCGCTTCTTGACCTAAGCCAACGGATCACCATTAGTTGAGCAGTTTAATAGAATAATTTCGCACGTACGTTGGGTTGTTGGCGCCTGTGGGGAACCATAAAAAATCCCAATTCGGGTTTTCCTCTCATAGCTACACGTCGCGATTGTCTTCGGTGGAAGTTATTTGAAGTTCCTGCTGCCTATATGTCCGGCGTAGGAAGCCCAAGACATTGTTCGCTGGCAACTTTCGCGCCTAAAACGCGCTTATTTATTGCCTAAAAATGCCACTTCTCCTCATGACAGTGTTTACCATGGGCGCAACACAGGTGCTACGATATAGTAATTTATTAATTAAATAGTGCAGGCTTACAAAGCCCAAGCAGAGGTGGCTAGAGAAGTACAATTCTACACAAGTCAGTTTGGGCTAAAGTAAAGTGGAACTAATATTAAAATAGAACAAATACCGAGCAAAAAAGAAAGAAGAAACAGTATAGAGTTCAAAACACACGCAAATAACAACGTCATCGCGAAAAAAACACAATGTAAGGGAAAGAAGGCTAGACAATTCCCCGGAGAGCAATGCATCAACGTAGCAAGTTTCAGTTCGGGATAGGGGTACTTCGGGTCAGGTACGGTTCGAGTTTTCTACAGGTAAAAGTGCAGTTACAGGTAACAAATCCTATTCTTCAATGGTATAAGGAAAGAACGAGGACTTAAAATTATCAGTAATGGCGAAAAATGGGGTTCAAGGAAGGTCATGCGTGTGATGCATTTAGTAGCGAAAGCTAAATACGCTATCTCGGGCAGCCTTTGCTGGGTGACACCTTTTCACCTTGAGAGCTAGAGGTCAAACCACACCCTTTTCCGTAAACGCAGCGGCCCGATGACGGGGAGAGATAGCCTTCTTCTTGGACAAAACCAGGGCGAACTTGGATGAAACCAGAGCGTTCACATAGTGTTTGCGGTTAAATATTAAGATGAATCCCACGACACAAGGAAAAGAGTAATACCTAAAACACGTAGCTTATAAATTAGTTTGCCGTAGGGAACGTTGTCAAAGTGGTTTCTGAAAGTAAGAAATATAATATCTACCTGGCCACTTTTACGTAGTGAGGAAGCACAAGAGTGAATTACTCTTGATAGTAGGGTAATTTTACATAGACAGTTTACGAAATCCATTTTTTAATGGGGTGAAGATGTGTTGCTGGAGAAATCCTGATATACAAGTAGAACAACATGTTCCAGAATGTTTAATGCAGGCGAGACCATTGAAAGGAGGCGATATATGGGAACAAGAAAATGTTCACCATTTGTATGAACTGCAAACACGCGTGCTTTCTTGATTTCAGGGAGAAATGTAGCTGATTTAAGAGATGCCTGGATGATAAGAACTATAAAGCTGGCCAGGATGTCTGAAAAAAGCCGAAGAAAGGCGTTTAGAATGCCAACGGGGCCAGGGGATCATTTAGTTGTCAGTCTACACTGTAAACGCAAACTAGCCGGAAATGAAGTTTTTAACAAGTGATGTGCCCTGAAAAGTACCTATAGCACAAAATGTACTCCCTAGGCACGGTTTAAAAAAGTGGACGAACCTCCATGGTAGTACCGTTGCCAATCCGTGTCGCAAAAGAGAGGATTTAGAACGACTTAACACCCTTTGTGAGATGGCGTTTGGTTCCTTGTGTCTTACCACGTCCACAATAAACTCCCCTTCTGGTGTAATCATCTCAAGCGGGCGGTAGCCATGTTAGTCTTGTGTTCTTTCCGTGTATCACCACTTTAACCGTGGCCTAATGCTAATTAGACCGACTAAGCAGGACACGACGGCTGCATGCAGCTACAAAACCGATACCGTACGTATCCCCGTATAGATACTTCAGCCAGCGCAATCACAGGCAAACAGCGCGGCCGTGTTGTTTCAATCTGTTTATTTTGGCGATAGGTGTTGTCAAACTCTGCTGCTAACAAAGAGACAGTTCTCGCCGTTGCAACAATTGCAATGTTCATCTGCTTCGCTTGCTCGCGCATATATAGATGATTTAAATGCTCCAATCAGCACGCCAACGCACCCGACTGCAGCGACTCAACTTGCCCTGGCGGCACGACTTGCCGCCCGGATGTAAACAACCTCCGTGCTACTACAGTTCACTCTAGTGCTACCAACGCAGCGCGGACAGCGCGGCCGGTGACTCAGTGCGGCGTGCGGCCGGAGTTTCAAGCCTCGCCTTGGGCCATCGTTTTTTCTTTTTTGAGAAGGACTAGTAGTGCCATTTGGTGGAAAGATTTTCATGTGCCCCTGTCACGCGAGGAACGGCCGCTAACAGCATTTGGATACGGCGACAGCTGTGGACAGCTCGCTGGTAAGTGGTCTGTCATCAGTCGGTGCGTTTGTCAAACGGTTGGGTAGGGTTAACTGCGAAGTACCCGTGCCGCACACAGCACGTACACGCACAGGCAAAGGGAAAGAAAGCGCACAATCGTTTTTTTTACTTGTTTGTGGGTTTTGGGGTATGCATTCGCATTCTTTTGTAGGCCGGTTTGTAACAGGGCATTCGAGATAAAATCGTTTGTCGCGCGCGGCGTCGTTTCAAAGCAACCTGAGGGTTACTTCGTGCTGGCGAAAATCAGCGCAGTCAGACGGAAGCGGGAAGGAAGGTAGAGAGGTCGGGGAAGAGGGTGCTCATATTTAAAAGAAAGCGTCATGCAAGACGAGAAAAGGAGCGCAACCCGCCTGCGTTTCTCCGAACTTCAGGACAGAGCCGCACACGGGTATGTAAAAGATGCTATGAGCCTATCGAACGATTAAATGCATATAGTGTGGTCCACGACGGCGACGTGGTTCGAACCCGAAATGGTTTTATTCCCTTTTGGATGGTAATGCGGGGCCGGTATACAATCGGGGCCTGTGAGTCGCCGGCTAAGGAAACAAATTCATGCCCTTATGGAAGAGAACTGAGTTTGTCTTAGCATGACGCAAGTCTGCCTTGCATAAAAAGGGATATCATTTTTTAGAAGGGCAATAGATCAGGATAGCTAGGTTCCGCTGTCTCACCCTTCGAAAGACGCTCCGCTCCTTTCTATTCCCGCCGACGCACGGCCGGGCTACACCAGCGGCGTCCGCCGCTCTAGCCCGGCCGTGGCCGACACTCCTGCCTTCGGGACGCCGCCCCCGCGAATTCCAAGTAAGGGCTGGCAGAACCTCTGGTTTCACTCTTTCTAGAGCCACGTGTGTGAATTCAAGTGGCGTCTCATAGGCAATCGTTTTTGGTGTCGTTTAAAGCTTTGCTTTCCAACCACCTTCACAGCGTGGATTGGAGCCAATTTTTATCTTTGGCACACACTCTTTTGTTGGTTATAACTTTATGTCATAATCAATAGTAAGACCATACACAAAAAATTACTGGAATCATCTGACACTCGATTTTGACACGGAGCTTGCAGTATTTTTGAGTCAAAGTGTTTTGAGTGTTTTTGAGTCAAAAACAGAAGAACTTGCACGTGTTCTGAAAGGACCCCATGCAACTTTGAAAATGATAACGCACGTTTGTCTCAAACAAGCCTGGCAAGAATTGTCAGGCCAAAATAGACATGAATCACGGTATCATTTCAGAGCATACTTGCAGCGCTGCACTTTTTTTGCATCCAAACGCGGAACGAAATCATGGAAAAATTTTCTTGCAGGCACCTTCAAGGGCTTTGCATTTGCCTTCCTTTTTCTCTGCCTTGCTTAATGGGAAATTTTTGTAGTGTGTCTTGGAACATGGTCACTTTAACTCATACTAGGGTGTCTTGATGTCACTTGTGATAACCACATGGTGCGGTCTGGTCCTGAATTATGAATGACTATACCGAATTACTATACCGAAAAATTAAAGTTCATTTAACCATACTGTCTGTTTTGAATTTTACGTGTGGGGCATTTTTTTTTGCTTTTTCAGGCAGATGTTCCCCTGACTCCCTGCCTGCTGTCCGTGAACAGGGAAGTTAGCCTCCACATCAATGGCCAGCGTGTCTTGACTGCATCATCTTTACTGGGAGGACTGTGTAGTCTGTTTGCATCGTTCTGGGTTTTCAACATTCAATATCCCAAGAAGGCACACAGAGCTCTAATGTTTGTGGATCATGCCTTTTTGGGTCTCGCCAGCACCAAACCACGTGTGAAGGCTTAAAAACTAATTAACTTTTACCGCATCAGTATCGCTCACTAATATTTTAGTTGTTTTCAATCCTGTAATTATTGAAATGTAGTCAAAAAGAATTGTGCATTATGTTTCTGACTTTTTTTTTACTGAACAGGGGATATTTGATGGGCCATTCTGTATGCTGATAATACTACTATCTTTAATGAAGCAATAACATTAACGAACTAACTTTAACTCGAAACAATTATCTAAATAATGTTGGCAACTGGTGCCAAATGAAACAATTAAAAATTATCCGAAAAACACGAATTTCATGGCTTTTTGTTCTCACTCTAAAGAAGCTGTCGCGATACCACCCATTCTGTTCTATATCCTTGCAATTCACCCATCGGACTCGGTCACTTTTCTTGGCGCATTTGTGTCTTGATCAAAACGCACTGGTATTTTCCGCTGCATATTTTTCGTTCTTTATATTACTCATTTATCTATAACCACCTCATTGCTGTCTGTCTCCTACGTCATTTATCTCTCGTGCCTTTACCACCTACAAAATGCTCGTTACCTTTCAACATCAAATCGTTACACAGCTCTCGCTCATTTCACCACCAATTTAAAAAAAACATTTTTGTTGTAAACCACGGCAACCATTTTTTTTACACTTTGTGTACTGTGTACTGATGCGTACTGATAAGTTCTGGTAAGTACTGACGCGTTCTCGATCCGCTAGTATTATAAAATGATTTCACTTACCATGCGGTTGTGTTTGTGCCTATCTTTGTTTTTCACGTATTTCCAGTTCTTGTAGTATATTGTTTCTACAGTTTGTTCAACTAGCATAGTATTGCTGTCATCCATTCCTAACTGGCGTGTTATTTAGCAATGTACCATTTGTGCTTTCTTATAGGATGTCGGCCTAAGTTTTAAAGACGATAGTCTTTCTTGGGCTACTTAAACCCAGAAATTTTGGTCTGTCTGTATGTCTGTCTGTCCGTCTATCTGTCTGTGACTCGATTCAGCCAACCGGCCAAAGTAAAACCATGCCTGCGCAATAGTCTTATATAGTCATAACTAAATGTGCCCGTCTAAGTCCGGTGTAATGTTCATACTTGTCAATATTGTTGAAGAACAACAAGACATTACGCATATACAGGACAACAAATTAATACAGACGTGATATTTGCAGCGTTCCTTTATAAAAAATCGTACATGTTTGATTTTGGCGAGATTAAATACTTCATCAACTCAAGAAAAAAATATCACACCGCCGTCGCCTGCTGTCACCCGCGCCATACAGCTTCTGGCGGCATTTGAAGAAATCAAGTGGCAAGAGTTACGAAAGGTTCCACTAGATAGGTCCCACGTTCTGCTTGCAACGCACGTGGAGTAAGGAAACGCCGTTCTATAAACGTTGAAGTAGGGCGCCTCGATTAACGCGCGTCTCGCCGTACGGCAGCGTTGGCATCGAGACACCCGGTTTGGAGCAGTGGAACGCGGGAAATTTAAAATGATTTAAGCAAACCTTTGGCGTCTTTACCTTGGGAGGAGCGCGACGCAATAGGAACAACATGAGAGGTGAGCGGGAAAGTGAAGGGAGGCATTTACTTGGCAGAAGTGTATAAAGACTATCGTCTTTTGACGACATTTGCAACGAAAGGAGCAGATACGCGGCCAATTTTTTTTATTTCGAAACCTCCTTGTGTACACCATGTACGCTGTAAACTTGTATGCGAAAGTTCGTTTGAAATAAACCTGAAACCAAGAAAAACCGTGTGATAGCTATACTCCCGCAGGGAACTAAAAATTCTCCCCGGTCGCCTTGAAAAAACTCATTTCAAAAGGCCTACAAAACCACCCAAACTTTCGTAAAACTCCTTTCAAAAGAAATATATGCTTCCCTTGGACCCCCTAAAAACGCATCTAAAATAACATAAGTACTTCCCAAGGGAGCTAAAATAGACTCCTATTCAACCGCCTAAAAATTCCATAAACATCACTTAAAAACGCCTTGAGGAAGTAAAAAATACTCCATTTTGATCGCCTTAAATTCTCCCGAACATTTCTTAACACTCCCTGAATACCTCCTTTCTATCACCTAAAACGCCCTGTTTTGAGGAGGTAAACAAAACCTTCCTGTTCTATGTAGTAAAAAAACTCCTACAAGGAGGACCACTAGAGGACAGGCGAAAAAGAACGTCTAGGGAGTATAAGGGAGGAAAAAAAGTTTAGAGTGTAGGAAGCATGTTCAACACACCGAAATACAAGATATGATGAACATCAGCGGGAACACATACGCTGTTATTTTGGAGCGGCAGAGGATAATTAAAAAAAACAGCGTGATAGTGGTTATTAATATGGTTATGAACTCAATGACGCTACACAGAAGTTGAGGCGCTCCATTGTGGAAGGCTCCGGATTAATTTTGACCGCCTGGGGAGTTTGACGGGCTCCGAAATCTCAAACACATGGGCGTTTGCATTTTGCACCTGCCTCAGGAAGTGGTTGTTAAAGCTATAACCGTGGTATTCCGGAAGCAGTAGGTCATCATGCGAGACGTGGGTAACCTTTTTTTTCTTACATGAATAAAATTTCCGAATTTCTTTCGGTTATCCTTTATGAAGGTCGGCAAAGTATTGTTGAATAGTGTTCTTTGGAATGGGTGATTGCTTTTGACAGATCTGGAGGAATATCAACGAGTTTGGTGGAGGATGGCATTTACGACGTAGGCGTTTAGCCTTTTGTTTCAGATTTTATTTTACCTGGTTGTGGTATGTGGCGAAGGAAAAGGAAAGGAAGTGCACTGGGGATATATCTGAAGTCTGCATGGAACTCACCGGCATACAACCCAGTGCTGTGGAAGGGAAGTAGAGGGGTGTGAAAAGATAAGGTGTAGAGAGAGACAGGTAAAAATATGAAGAGAGGACAAAAATAACAGATAGGGCTGTCAGTGCAGGCACAGCACTCAGTCCCTGCAGTACGGGCTACAGCTGCTGCGTGAGGCCGCTCATCACGCTCCAGATAATGGAGTAGATGGGCCCAGACTTCCTGCTGGGTTGCCGGAGGGCCTCGTTATTCATGGTGTACACACAGTTGACTGTTTTTGTACATTCCTAGGAATAAAATTCCCGAAGCAAACTGACACATGTTCTTAAAGTTGTCCAATACGACTGCAACATCGCCCTGGCGAGAAAAAACAGTTTGTTTCAAGCTAATATACTACAGCTTGATTATCTGTCTTGTCTGTGAAATCTACTACAGCTCTGTCTCTGAGGGAGGTGATAGGAGGTGTCATAGATATCCCAGCTGAAATCTAGAAAAAAGTAATAGACTTCGGCTGCTATGTACTGGGGCGAACCGACAACCAGTGGAGAATTAGGGCAACGTAGTGTCTACCAGGAAATGGGTCGAGAAGGGGAAAGCCCGTAATCCGTTTGAGGGATGAACTATAGAATTTCGGAGGTAAACTGTGGACTCGAGCAGAGCTAGACAGAGCAGTTGGAGCTTAATGCAATAGGCTACGTCGTGGAGTTGACCTGAGTAGGCTGATGATTATGATGATAATGCTGATTATCTGTACCCCAAATCTTACACACTTCAAGCGACGTTGAATGACACAAATACAACTTTGTAATCCGATATGCCTGGCTCCACAGAAACATCATTATCGACAACTCAACTAGGCATCAATAAAGAATCAAGTAAAGAACATACGTTAGAGGCAACCCGAGTCAGGTGCTGCACTAGTTCAATCAGAATGTTATCAAGCATAATGTCAAACAGACAGCTAAATTTGGCGGCGCAGGAATCAGTGAGAACGGAGGCTGGTCCAATCAATGCTGGAAGAGTTGAAGTTACCTGCGATAATCAGCTTATGGTGGTTAAATTCCTACATGTTGTTTTTTAACCTTTTAAGAAAACCAGGTTTAAAATCGGGTGCTCAATAGACAGCATATGAAACAAAACACGACCGTTAAGAGTAACCATGAGGCACAGTTATTCGTTTCCGGACATTGCGTCGCGGGAATGACGTCGACATGCTGTGTAAAAAAGAAAACAACCCCCCCCCCCTCGTGTCACGGTCCCTTCGAAATATTTTGTTCGTGGTAGGAACGGCATGATTGTCAAATATAGCACAGTGAAGCCTGGTTTCTGTGATAATAGCTTTGTGAGGGTTATGTAACAGACGTTCGGCTTCGAGTTGGTTAATCTTTTTGACTACACTTTTACGAGATTCTCCACCAGGGGACCCAACGGAGTAGGCGCCCTTCGCATGGGCTCCGGAAACAGCTCTTTCCTAGTGAAATATTTCTACGTCGCCCTCAATAGTTTTATTACTCGTGAGTCGCTGATGTACTCCGCTGCTCACCTGACCACCTTCTGGAACTCTTGGACCATTTCCTTGGACCCTAGCACGTGCGAAGTTTGCATGGTCCAGAGGCTTGGCTAACCCTTACGTCGAACGTTGAACGGCACCCCGCCGATGCCAGCCGCCACGTCGGCTCACCGGCCCCCTCGCTACAAGCCTGCCACGCGCCACCTGTTCCAACAGCGACGCCTATAACCCAGGCCTCAACGTTGGGAAGATGGAACGCGTCGTGGTTCAAGGTGCAGACATTTCTCCCGACATGGTCATCCCCGAGCGGGGATGGCTAGAATGCTACCGCCAACGTGGCGCTCGCACGGTGAAACAGCCTCAGAGCGCTCAACCCAGATCCTCAAAAATCAAGCAGGATAAGTCCTCGCGAGAGCCTCGCAAGCCAATCCGACCACCTCAGTTACCGAGGGAACACCTCAAGATAATCATCCGCCCTCGAAACGGCCTTGATGTTACAGAGGCCGGAACGGCCGAACTCCGAGACGCCATCCTTCGAGCTGCTGTTCTCCAAACTAACGAAGCCAGAGAAGACATAATACGCACAAATTCAGGAAAGAATATCGTAGTAGTAAGCACGCCGAGTCTTGTCCGAGCAGAGATATACAATCCTATTGCTTCACTCTCCCTCTATGGCCGAGAATACCCGACCAGCTCTTATGCGGCCAGCCCTGAAGGTACATCCAGAGGGGTCATTCACGGAATTCCCAACTACGACTCCCCCGAAGACATCACAGCAAGCATCATATACTAGGGCAACCCAACAGCGCTACAGGCGCGCCGCATGCGTCGCACCAACACCGCCCTCATTGTCTTTGAAGGCTTTCGGGTGCCAAACTACCTCTACTACCGAGGAGCAGAGTAGCGCTGCCACATCCATTGAAGAAAGACGGAAGCCTGCCTATCGTGCGGGGCTCTCGGCCACCGCGCCGATGTCTGTCCCAATCCTGACACTTCTCGCTGCCGACAGTGTGGTGTCCAAGCATCTCCAAGTGACCAACACTCATGCGAACCCACGGGTGGGGTGTGTGGAGGCCGCCACGTAATGGGTGATAAACTGTGTAATCAACGTTTCCAGCCGCCAATACACCGTGCGCATCCATGCACCTCCTGCACACAGCGGCACGTTGGTGCCGTTTCCCCTCACGCATCCCAGCAGCAGGCTGCAGAAGCCTCCGAGAAACTTGCCATTCCTCCAAAAACGACAGCAGCCACTCAACACGAAGTCCCGTCCACAGCCCGTCTCCCGCCATACACTTCAACGTACGAGCATAGTGCTGGTGAATCACATGAAAAACTGCCTCAGCGCACTTCGGCCCATCACCCCAGGGTAAGCTGGTGAGTTGTGGCCTCCCGCTCTCATCAAGCTACCGAAATAGCACACCTTAAGCAATTACTGGATGTGGTCCTAGCTGAAAGCGCAACCCTAACAACTGAGCGCAAAACTGTCAAAGCATCCATCAACCGCCTTACTCCTCCCTCAACCTCCACCATGCGAGGCGACGCGATGAATACCGAATCCTCTCTACACCGAAATCAGACCACAAATCCTTCAGGCCCTCGAATAACACCATTTCTCCCCCTCCTAAGCGTCCTCCTGCTTCTCCCGCAACCTCCACCTCGCGCGGCAATGAAATCGATACCGACTCTCAGACTGTCAAGCGCCGCGCACCCCTCGCTTCCAAACCCACACCAGAATACATCACTAAAGATGAGATTGAATCCCAAATGCGAACACTCCGTGCCAATCTGGCCGAAACGGTAGCTAAACAATTAGAACCTGTGGCGAAACGGTTCGGCGCCGCTAATGCGCCTGCGCGTCGCGTCGATACCTCTAAACACGGGCGCCAGCGATAACAACACTCTCTCCCGAAAGAAGCAAGAAAACTGTGTGTGTGCCCCGATTCGGGGGCAGTTGTTGTAGAACCTTCAGTGCGGAAACATTAAAGTTATGTTATCCCACATCTGGTGACCCGAAAAACGAACGTACCGCACCGCCATGGCCGACGAGGAAACCCTTGCTGCCCTTCAACAACAAGTACTACAACTGCAACAACAACTGCAGGCCCAACAGCAAGTGATCCAGAACCAAAAGCAGCAGCTCCGGGAACAGCAGCAGCGCAATCAAAATGAAGCGCTCTCGTCCGACGACCGTGCACCGCCCCGCTTGGGCCACGCCCCGCAAAACTTCGCTCCAGCGGTCCCTGCCACCTCGGGCGCCTCCATTGCTGCGGCCCCCCCCGACACGGACGTCTGTCGCGTCGCCGTCAAACTTCCACTGTTTTGGGCAGAGGCGCCTGACGTGGTTCGCTCAAGTCGAGGCGCAGTTTTCCACGGCACGCATCACCCAGGACCGGACGCGCTACGACTACGTTGTCGCCCATCTAGACTCTCGCTACGCTACTGAGGTTCGAGATATCCTTGCAAATCCCCCGGCTGATGACCGATACCTACACCTGAAGAGGGAACTGATCCGCCGGCTTTCATCCTCACAAGACGAGAAGGTGCGTCACCTACTCCAGCACGAAGAACTCGGTGACCGCAAGCCACCGCAGCTCCTGCGTTACATGCGTGACCTCTTGGGCAGCACACCGGTCGACGACTCCCTCCTCCGTATCATCTGGCTTCAGCGTCTACCCTCACATGCGCAGGCCATCCTCCAGGTGCAGCCGAATCTGCCGCTGGACCAGCTCTCTCACATCGCCGACCAAGTCGTCGAGATTTCTTTGCCAGCATCGCCTCTCACCGTCAATGTTGTTGACACCCGACAGTCCAGCAGCGAGCTCGCGCGCCGTATCGACGAAATCACCCGTCAGCTGGACTCAATTCAAAGGCGCCTGGATAAAACCCCGAAGCTGTGTCCACAAAAACGCCCCCAAAGCCAAGACAACAATGCCGCTTCATCGCACAGAAATAACGGCCCCTGCTACTACCATCGCCGCTTCGGGGACAAAGCCCGGAAATGTCAACCACCTTGTTCAGCTGAACGTCAGGGAAACTTCAACGGCAGCCCGTAGAGACGGCCGCGAGCTGCCAACTTAGAGGTCGTCGCATATTTGTCGCCGACCAAGTCACTAAGCGGCGGTTCCTCGTCGACTGCGGCTCCGACATCTGTTGCTTTCCCCGAACCTTCGTGCATGACAAGCGTCCTTGCACGTCCTTTGAGCTCAGTAAGGCGAACCATTCGAGCATCAAGACCTACGGCTCGCTCCGCCTTAACATCAACTTCAAAAACCTGTGTCGGGATTTCCCATGGAATTTCGTCATCGCCGACGTCGCAGAGCCGATCATCGGGTCCGACTTCTTGGCGTACTACAATCTTCTACCTGACTGCCGATATGACCGACTTATCGACGCTACAACAGGCCACTACACGCCGGGCCAACGTGCGACCACCCAACAGCCTAACGTCAAGGCACTTACCATTGGGAGCTAGTCGCCGTACCATGCCATCCTCGCAGAATTTCCCGACCTGACTCGACCTAGCGGGCGTCCGCGAGAGGTGCGCCACTCAACCGTGCACTACATCCGCACTACTCCCGGCCCCCCGGTCTCATGCCGCGCCCGTCGCCTAGCCCCGGACCGCCTACGAATCGCATAGGCCGAATTCGAAGCCATGCTCCGCGAAGGTACTACCCACCCCTCGGAGGGACCTTACGCCTCACCGCTTCATCTGGTACCAAAGAAGACCAATGACTGGCGCCCCTGCGGAGATTATCGCGCCCTCAATGCCCGCACCATCTCCGACAGGTACCCCTTCCGTCATATACAAGACTTTGCTCACCGCTTACACGGCAGCACTATCTTCTCAGTGGTGGACCTCGTAAAGGCCTACACACAAATTCCTGTCAACCCGGATGACGTCCCAAAGACCGCAATTATCACGCCCTTTGGCCTATTCGAATTCCCTTTCATGAGTTTTCGTCTCCGCAACGCAGGACAAACCTTTCAACGCTTCATCGACGACGTCGTCCGCGGCCTGGACTTCTGTTTCGTCTACCTAGACGACATCTTGATCTTCTCCCGCAACGAAACGGAACATCGCCAACACCTTCGTCAACTGTTCCAGCGTCTCGACGAACACGGCTTACTCATAAACGTTCAGAAGAGCACGCTCGGCGCCCCCGTCGTCACGTTTCTTGGCCATGAAATCTCTTCAGAAGGAACTAGACCCTTGCCTGACCGCATCCTGGCCCTTCAAACGCTGCCTACCACGGCGAAAGACCTCCGCCGTTTCCTGGGCATGTTCAACTTTTACAGGCGCTTCGTGCCTAAAGCGGCCACACATCAGGCCCCTCTCCATGATGCATTGGCCGGCCAACGCGGCAACCATCCTGTCACTTGGACCCCAGCCTTAACGCAAGCGTTCCAAGACTGCAAACTGCCCTCTGCAACACGCTACGGTGCTATCCCATTCCAAGACAGAGGCGCCCCTGGGTCTTTCCAGATGCCTCTAGCACTCCGTCGGGGCCTCTCTCATGCTAGCGCGCGGGAAACAACTGGCGCCCCTTGGCGTTCTTCTCGAAGAAGACTCACCTTACCTCTTTTCCCGAAGCCGCCCCCCGCCTTCCGGCAGCCATCGTCGATGCAACCTCGCCCCCTGCGGAGACGACCTGGCCAGCTCACTACAGAGAGCTTCTTGCCATCTACGAAGCAGTCCAACCACCGTTTGCCACATCCGCGAGGCACAGCACTGCACCATATACACCGCCATAAACCTATCACTTATGCCTTCTCCCAACGGCCGCGTAAAAGCTTCCACCGGTCCAGCAGGACCAACTGTCCTTCATCGCCTCAGTTCACCACAGATATCCAACACATATCGGAAAGGAAAACGTGGTCACCGACGCACTTTCCCCGCGTCTCGGCTGTCGAGCTAACCAACCGTTACGACCCGACGCCCTCGCCGAAGCTCAATACAACGGACAACCGAACTCAGCAGCTCCTCGAGAATGGCTCCTCCCTTCAACTTCAAAAAAATCCTCCGTCGCATGCCCCCGCGCGAGGGACACGTGTAAATGCAGAGCATAGTGGGGTTGAAGCGCGCGTCGGTACCCCCAAAGTCCCGTTGACGTTGCCCGACGGCTTCCGCGACGGCGGGTTCCGGGACGGCGGCGGCCTCCAGACGACTGACGCTTGCTCGCCAGCCGCCTCTCGTTGCCGTACGGCAGGGGTCCGCGGCCCGACGCTGACGTTTCGAGCTGTGTCTTGCTCTCGACTCGAAGGGTCCGCTTCTCGACGCTGACGCCTGGCCGCTGCTTCTCGTGCACGCTGCTCGGGATCCGCTTGTCGACGTTGACGCCTGGCCGCGGTTTCGCGTGCACGAAGTTCGGCGTCGGCAGCGCGCTTACGACGTTTGCGCTCGGCGTCGGCAGCCCGCCGCCTCGCCGCCTTGTCTTCTGCCGCCGTCGACGAAGACGATGGTACGACGTCTTGAACTGGTGCTTCGGCGCTGATGTTGGATTGCGTTGAGGTACTAGTTGAAGGTCTTGCTTCCATCGCTTATCAACTGCGACCGCCGACGAGCGCAAGAGAACACGCGAGGAGCAGCGGAGAGCAGGCGAGGAGGAGTGGGGGAGAGGGCGCTTATCAACTGCGACCGCCGACGAACGCAAGAGAACACGCGAGGAGCAGCGGAGAGCAGGCGAGGAGGAGTGGGGGAGAGGGCGCACCTGGAACGGCTGTTGCGGACGCCGAGGCATGCCAACGCCGACAACGCCGGGTGACATCGTGAGTTAAAGAAATGCTCTGCATTTAAAAGTTACCATCCCTGGGTCGACGGACGCTCTCTACTGTGACATATCAACCGGACGAGTGAGAACATACGTCCCTTCTTTGCACCGCCAAAGCATCTTCAACCAGTTACACAACGTCAGTCATCCCGGTATCCGAGCTTCTACACGCCTTGTAACTGACCGGTACGCGTGGCCCTCAATGCAACGGGACTGCTGCACCTGGGCACGCACGTGCATTCAATGCCAGCGCGCCAAAATCACCCGGCACGTCACCTCGCCACTTGGAGAATTCGCCCTCCCGCCGGAAGGGTTTCAGCACGTCCACATCGACATCATTGGACCCCTCCCACCGGCCGGCCCTTACCGTTATTGCCTCACCGCCATTGATCGTTACACTCGTTGGCCCGAGGTGTGGCCGCTCGAAAGGATCACCGCAGAAGACGTCGCATCAGCCTTCTTCTCCGGCTGGATTTCACGCTTCGGCACTCCTCGTCGAGTCACAACCGATCAAGGAAGGCAATTCGAATCACAACTCTTCAGGCTCCTCGGGCTCTCCACCGGGTTCGAACGTTCACGGACAACTAGCTACCACCCTTGTGCCAACGGGATGATTGAACGGTTTCACCGGCAGTTCAAGGCAGCCATCATGTGTCACCCTCACTCAACCTGGCTCGAAGCTCTCCCCGCCGTCGCTCTTGGTCTGCGCGCAACTTTCAAGCCGGACATTCAAGCCACGCCCGCGGAACTTGTCTACGGGGAGCCGCTTCGCCTACCTGGAGAACTCCTCTCCGCTCCGACTACTGACGTAACCAGCTCGTACCCTGCAGACTTCGTCGCTCGGCTCTGTCGCACAATGGGCGCGCTGCGCCCGTCACCAGCGGCACGCCACACCAAGCCGACCCCGTTCGTGTTTAAGGACTTGGCAACATGCTCGCATGCCTTCCTCCGCGACGACACTGTACGCGCACCTTTCAAACCACCTTACTCTGGACCATATAAAGTCATTCGTCGCGACGACAAAACATTCACCCTACAAATCAGTGGAAAGGACGTTCGCGTTTCCATCGACCGCCCAAAGCCATCATATATCCTTTCCCAGGAGACCACCTACACCCGCACGCCTCCCGTAATTTGCCCGCAACAGCCCGCAACGCCTAGGCCCACACCCTACACCACCCGCTTTGGACGCCAGGTGCGGGTCCCCAAACCTCTTCAAACCTGACGGCTCCTATCTGCGTGGGGGGGTGGTGTGGCGAAACGGTTCGGCGCCGCTTCTGCGCCTGCGCGTCGCGTCAATACCTCTGAACACGGGCGCCGGCGATAAGAACACTCTCGCCCGAAAGAAGCAAGAAAAGTTTGTGTGCCCCGATTCGGGGGCAGTGTTTGTAGAACCATCAGTGCGGAAACATTAAAGTTATGTTATCCCACATGTTATCTCACATGTTATCCCGAAACGGTTCGGCGCCGCTTTTGCCGAACTGGTAGCGACACTCCGCTCTCAGATAACAGACTTTATTGCTCGAATGACTGCATTTGAAGCCAACTGTGCACGACCATCCGCATTATTCAAAAAAATCTTCCATACCCTACGACCGACCCAAAACCGGCGCCGCTTCTGATAATGGAGGTACAGAACATTGTTATCTGGCAGCAGAATAGCCGTGGATATCACCGCAAACGTGGCAATCTCCAGCACCACAGAGACTATAAAACTTTAGGCCAACCCCCAGATGTCACTTGCCTGCAGGAGACGGGTTGCGTAGCAAAATTATCCGGGTAGAAATCCTTTCAAAACCGTGAATCGCGATCTCATCAAACGACCATCCTCGTCCATCGTAACCTCCCAGTAATACAACACGAGCTTCGCCTTCCTACACACATCGACGGTGTTTTTATCGAGCTCATTCCTCGAGCCAATAAACGAGAACAGAGTGTGTTCATATTAAACATATATAGCAGCCCCCGACTACAGCACCGTTTCCCCGTACTCTTTAAACAAGCGATCACTCTGGCAGGCAGACATCCCCTCGTAGTAGCAGGCGATTTTAACGCCCACCACCCCGCCTAGGGCTACCCAAGAGAAAATGTCAAAGGGCGCCGTCTCTGGCTATACTGCCAACAAAAAGGTCTCACCTTACTCACAGAGCCCGCATACCCAACCCGCTGAGGAAATAGCGTTTGCAAGGACACCTCTCCCGACCTCACCTACACAAAAAACACTCATCCCTCTCCCATCTGGTCTAACACGCAAGCCCATCTACGCAGCGACCATAAAATTATTAAAATTGAAATGGCCTACCATCAATACGACCCAATCAAAATAATCAAAATAAACAGGCCCGAATAATAAACTGGGACACATTCATGGCACATCAAACCGGACATCCAACCCCCACTGAACCCGTTACCATCGCCAACCTCGCAAGGTGGGAAGACGCTCTAAACGAACACCTACGCAACCCTAAACAAGCAGTAGACATCCCACCAGATTCCCAAGAACCTGACTCCAAACACGCCGACATGTGGCAAGCAAAGGCTAGTCTCCAAAAACGCCTCTCTAAACAGCAGAACAATCGGAACCCTTCGAAAGAGAATAGCTGCTATCGACCGCGACATTGCAAAGTACACACTCCAGCTCTTCACTCATAACTGGCATTCCGCATGCGAGGCTTTTAACTCGCAATTCAATCTTTCGCAGACATGGAACATTCTCAAACACCTAATTGACCTCTCTTCCACACGCACCACACAACGCCAACTCATATCTTACATCATAACATCTATTCATTGGTGCTGACACCGACTCCTCGATTATATTCAGAAAACATACGCTCCTGCTTGCCCAACCTTAAGTCATTCAAGTTACTGTGGGGATCCCAACCCAGAGCTGGACGCACCCATACCGTAGGCGGAGGTGAGTGCTGCCATCCAACACCTTAAAACCAAATCGTCTCCGGGCCCCGACAAAATAACTAACAAGCTGCATCGAAACCTCGGCGACCCTACCATCGCCGACCTGACTACACTTTTCAATGAATGTTGGGAGAGGGGGGAACTCCCACCTCAATGGAAGAACGCCAAAACCGTTCTTATTCCCCAACCGGGGAAGCAGCCACACCGCGATCACCTGCGACCTATATCGTTAACATCGTGCCTGGGCAAGCTATTAGAGAACGTCGTTCTCACCCGGCTCAACAGTCACATCGAAAAGCACCACGTGCTCTCTCACTCCATCCTGGGGTTCTGACCCCAGCTCTCTACTCAGAAGAGAGAGAGAGAGAGAAAAACACTTTATTGTTGAGACACCGGGTTCAGGTTGGGGGGGGGGTGGCCTCAGCTGAAATGACCGAGGCGACCTGTAGTGCCCGTTGCGTCAGGGTTCATTGATTCACGAGGCAAGAGCTACCCAAGGCCTGCTCCCAGTGGGTGGGGTGGGGAAGGGGGTAGGGGTCCGCAGGGCACTCGCATAAGGAGTGGTATAGCGTGTCGAGGTTGCGGTATCTCGGACACTCCGCGGAGAGGAAGAGGTGTGGGTGGGAGTGTTGGAGTGATGTAGTTGCGTGCGATGGGGGAAGGAGTGGCGTCATGCTACAACTATAACACCACATAGTAGATGCTTGATTCAGTTCCACACATAACACCAAGGTAATCTTGGGCCTCGATTTAACGCGAGCATTCGACTCCGTTAGCCACTCGGCAATCCTGGAAGGAGTAGCCGCGGCTGGAGTCGATGCGCGAGCATATAACCCTCGCGGGTCGAACAGCCACACTCACCCTTGGACAATTGACTACACCCCCGATCCCCTCGGTAGCACAGGTACCCCCAAAGGATCGGTTAGTTCCCCTTTTTTTTTAAATGGCCCTACGAGGTCTACCCCCACTCCTCGAGGCCATCCCCGACCTACGCCACAGCCTATACGCTGACGACATCACGTTGTGGGTTACTGGAGGATCTGATGGTCACATCCAAGATACCCTCC
The DNA here is from genome assembly GCA_013339765.2 of Haemaphysalis longicornis. Taxonomy (NCBI): domain Eukaryota; kingdom Metazoa; phylum Arthropoda; class Arachnida; order Ixodida; family Ixodidae; genus Haemaphysalis; species Haemaphysalis longicornis. Next base: position 106,320,691 of record CM023453.1, read on the forward strand.
AAACAGCAACTGATGTCGTTGAAGCGTATGCTGCCTCTCGTGGTCTGTCCTGCTCCCCAACAAAATCAGAGCTTCTTCTATACAGACCTAAAAGACCAGGAAAACAACCACCTTCCCCACTCCCCCTCATCCAAATAACTACCTCTAATGGCCAACCGTTCTCAATAGTTGACTGCATCAAGATTCTAGGTCTCCGTATACAGGCAAACGGATATAATGGAGATACTCTCCGTGCCCTAGAAAAAAGGTTTTACCAGACTACACGACTCATCTCTCGCATAGCTACCAAACATCGAGGAGCGAAAGACAATTTATTACGTCTCGTACAAGCCTTCGTCATCAGTCGTATAGCATACGTCACCCCCTTCCTAAACCTCAAAGTCAGCAAAAGGCACAAAATTGAAGCTATGATACCTAAATCTTACAAACAGGCCCTAGGTCTCCCTGTTGAACTCTCAACAAACAAACAACTCTCGTTGGGTCTACATAATACACTAGACGAAATTTTGGAAGCCCAGCGGGTCTCGCAACTTGAGCGACTCACTAGGAGTGACACTGGACGCCAAATTCTTCAGAGCCTTGGCCTGAGTCAGCCCACTATCTCTAACACGCACGTCGACATTCTCTCAGTCATTCTAAACCAACTGGTGATCCAGCCCCTCCCAAAACGCATGCACCCGATTCATAACGAGGAAAGGCGCTGAGCTAGAGCACATACTTTACACAAGCAACATTCTTCCAATCCACAAGTAGCCTCGTGGATGCTGCAGAATACTGAGGACGCGAAGCCATGGCAGCGGTCGTAGTTGATTCATCTCACCGAACATTAGCCACCCTATCCTTCCCTACTCAATTTCCAACCGTAGGCGAAGAAATGGCTACCGCTCTTGCCAATATTTCCAGCCCTAAGGTTACTGCTATAATAAGCGACTCCAAATCGGCCATTACCAATTACTCCAACGGGCGAGTTGCCCCCCGCACTTTACGCCTACTCCTGCAGGCACGCCAATTCCCGAAACAAAAAATAAATATCTCCGGGCCACTCCGGACTCCAAGGAAATGAATTGGCACACGAGGTTGCTCGAGAACTGGTAATCCGAGAGCCTAGTGAGGCTGCAGAATCTCCTCAACCGTTCTTCAATAGAGACCGCCTGTTGACCTACCGATCGGTACTCGATCACTGCCGACTGTCCAGAGCTCGCTTCCCCCCACCAAATCCTCCATCTCCTGGCGCCACGCTGTTGTATGGCGCCAACTTCATACATCCACATTTCCCACCCCTGCCTTCCTATCACTCTACAACCCCGAGTTGCACTCTAGCCGATGCCCTCTTTGCCACAAATACGCAGGCCTATTACATGTGATTTGGACCCGTGATGAAAAACCCCTTCAAATTCTTAAACAGCACCCCATTTTATTAGAAAATACGAACGAGGAGCAGTGTGAGGCCGTGATGCTCAGCACAGACCCTATGACCCAGGTCTCACTAGCCCAGGTGGCCGAAGACGCCGCAGAGATCTACATGAATCCTGCCGTCGACGAAAGGACACTGAAGTCGACCTGAAAACGGTCCCACCCGTGGCAACAATAAAGTTTAATCTGAACCTGAACCTGAACCTGAACTACATTTTTGGCGTAAATATTCTATAGCGTAAGATGGTTATCATGCACACGTGACGTTGTATCTTGCTGGTGAAAGCACTAAAATTCGAGTAAGCCTTCCGGAAATCTTTTCCCTGACATATACCGCTTCATCCAAGACGACAAGGTCGTCATCAACGCCTAACTTGTCATGAACAAGAAAGCTGTTTTCCCTTGGGCTCTATCTACCTTGACGCCTTCCCAAAGTAGCTTACGAACTTGCAGTGTGCGCGGCGAATTATCGTTCTGAAAAAATATTTTGGGAGCTCATTGGTTTTTAACATCCTTCACTAGGAACACTTCTTTGTTAAAATCCTGAAAATATCAGAGAAGACGCCCGTTGCAAACGGATTTTATCCGCCTATGGATCCTGGCTACCGACTCGGATTTTACAACGCGCTTTTTCTTAAAATGTACTTTGATAAACTTCCGCCTGAGGTCAGCTTCACCCTCGCCCAGATCCCCGGGAATACTAAGAACTACTAGGCTCCACGCGTGCTCCTATCTTCAAGGTCTGTAAGTTAGCTTGTTTCAAATTCGACGGTTGTAACAGCAGAGCCGTCTAAGCCCTGCTTTGTTCGTCCGCCACACCAAAGGACGTCGAAGCCTCAAGAAAAAAATGTACTTAGGGTGGTCCTGGCGACAGAACCACTGGGCCACCCCAAACGCCCGAGGGGCGTGGGGTTAGCAGCAGCGGGGAACAATAGCACGTGCAACCAACTGAAAAAATAAAAAGTTGCAGATGGCGTCCACAATTAGGTCTTGAGATTCACGACGTGATAGCGTTACATAGACGTTGACGAAGCGTTTTGAAACGGTGTTGCTGTGTTTACAACGTATGCTTTCCAGGAACTAATCTTAAGTGGGGGGAGCAAAACTAGCGGCAACGATTTTTATTTTCCGTGGTACAGGAAGGACAAAGGCCCTCGGCACTTGTGTACCCGAAGAAGCCTGCTTTAAAAGTTGCTTCTGCAGGATTTTGTTCGAGAAGGCGACAGTGCCAGTGTTTCAACGTTTTGTTCTCCAGCTACGTAACCAGCCGGATATTTTTGGCATTTCTTTCCAAGACGAAGGGAGGCACCGAGAAGGGTTTTAGTGCGCAAGATATGGTTGGACTTTTGGAAAACTGGGCAAGCAAATGTTAAGGAGCTTCAGCGTTGGTGCCAAATCGCAAGGCAGCAGATGCAGCTACACTTTTTCTCTCTCTCTCTCTCTCTCTGAATAAGCAAACACTGGTATGGTGACTAGGTGGTCAGAGATTGACCGCATGTTTAGACAGAAGAGGAACATTTAATGTTTCACTTGTTATCCTGTGTGCATATATTTGAACATCATCAAGCTCCGTCCAAAAATATTTGGAAATTTTTTGGCATAGCTTTGGCGGGAAATTTCCTTTAGGAGCTTCCGCCATTAGTTTTGCCAAATATGCAAGGCCCGCGTTTGCTTGCATTTTCGACTCTTCCTCTTTATCTGAAATAAGCGATTCACTGGTATGGTGATTTTAATTTTGGTCCGGTTTGCCCGGGGAAAATTTTTTTAGACAAAAAGGGGAAATTTTTTTAAACTTGGGGTTTCTCCTGCAGGCATTAAAAATTTTGAAATCAAATGTGCAAGAAATTTTTGGTAGTTTTCCCCTTTTCCCCAAGCTTTTTGGGATAAAGGTGGGGCATTCCCTTTAGACTCTGCGCCTCAGATTTCCCGCTAATTTGTTCATTAGTAGCCCGGAAAATTTCTAAAAGCGATTCTTCGACGATGACTTCTTTTTTAAAATCATGGGAAGAAATAAACCGCGGCGTTGGCGTGCCTTGTTGTCCGCTGCGGCCCTTTCATTTATCGTGTCCGCTTGTCGTAGTCCGTCTTTTAGACGGAAAAAATTTTTAACGTTTGGGCGGTTTGCCTGAGGCGGGCAACTCAATAACCTTTTGAAAGTCCCCGAAACCGACATAGATTTTTGGTGTTGTGATATCCTGTTCGCCACCTCTTTGGGATCACAAGAAGTGGGAGGACGGGACTGCCTTTACCTGCTGCCCTCATGATCGCGCTAATTTAGTTTCATTCAGGGCGGGTAAATTTCTGAAACAGCAGGGTGAATGAGTCTCTCCATAAGCGTTGTTATTTCTTTTTCTCTCTTTCTGGATCTTCTCTTGGTTAGGTGTATTACAATGTGGTCCAGATGGGCAGATTTCCGATTCATTGGTAAATATGAGATCGCCTCTGCCGTACCTCTGTAGTGCAATGCCGAGAACTTTTGCGTGACGGTTCTTTCGGACGAAATGGTTGTCAATTTTAGGTTGATTTTTAAATTGGCCGCGTGGTGCCACTTATCGGCTTCCCCACAGAGCTCGCACCCGTGACAGGACCGCGATAAATTTAAAATGTGTTACTATAAGACTATTACACGCCCTGTTCCCGGTTGCATTTATTCCTATTATTATATTATATTGCTCATTATTATAGGCCTCCTTGCCTTTGAAAGCTTTGCGTTCATATTTCGGCCCCTTCTTTAGTCAGGTGACAAAATGTTGGCGCCGCATAAGTTCCATTGGGGTGATGGCGCAAATTGCAGCAGCGGCAGGGCACTGTATCTGCTGAGGAGGCACCATATACGGCGTAGAACACACATTACTGAGCAGGAGCGGGCCCCGCCGAAATTACGTGTCGTTTATTTCATCTCTGATGTAGTATTTGTGTCCTCCTTTCCGCATTCCAGTGTCCACTCTGCCGTATTCGAGGTTCGGGTGAGCGTCGCATCTGGCTGCACCAGTAGCAGTTTCCGGCTGGCAGTGGTGACGTACTTCCGTGGACGCTTGATTAGCATGGCTGATAGTACACGGCAAGCAGGCACGGGAATGTCGAAAAGTGAACCTAAAAGCTCGGTCGCGTTAAAAAAAAGCTTTCGTGGGTAGGAATCGTACCTAGGTCCTTCTTGTTATGAAGCCGGTGTCTTTCCAATTGAGCTGTCATGGCATGCCGTGCGCACAGCAGTTACTTTCTGTTCGAAGCGTGGGTGTTCACTTTTGACATGGCTGCGAGTTCTACCACTTGCTAACGCATTCCACTGTGGAAGAGATGCGAAAGCCTGCGAATGAAAGGATCCACAAGACGAAATGATCCAATAGCGAAAAATGTTAGCGGCAAGTTCGGAAATAAATATGAGAGCAACAGCTGAGTCCCTGACAAAAAAATCAGTGCCCTTCCATTGTGAAGAAGAATAACCTGAAAAGCAGCATGCCCTTCAAGGACTGCACGTGACACACCACGTTTGTTTGAAATTTACGGCTGAGCCTACTTCCTAGCCAATTAACTGAATGAAATTGGAAAAGGACCTGAGCTTTATCCTAGCGGACAAACGCAGAGCTCTCTCTTTCATCCCGCGTCGCAGGTGTCCTAATGTTTGTGTAACGCGCCAACCCAATCCACTCTACCACAGATGACACCGGACCGGTCGCATTGGGCGGCCTCAGGGCAACACTGAACGTCACAACAACACAACGGACATGTCGTCAGTAAGGTCGTGAAACCTATATCAGCGCGTGCCCCCCCCCCCTCTACCGTTCTCCTCTCCCAACCCGTGCATGCATAAACCAGCAACGGGTCATGAGCGGGTGCTTAGAAGTGCAAGATGCTGTCGAACATGTAGCTCTAAAAGCCCTTTAAGCTGAACGAGTGATATTAGCCCACGTCGGCGTTCCAAGCGGGGAAGTTGGTGTTCGTTTAAGGAGGGATTCGTAGCTACACGACCTGCTGGAACTTGAGGCGGTAGGTGGGGCGGCAGTGGCTTTCCGCGGTTTTCACTCCCATTTACACTTCTGTTCGGGCTGACGGTTCTTGCGTTTCCACTCTTCTTCCTCCGAGCGAGGGACTAGCATACGTCTCATAGCAAGTTAACACCTCGAGGGCTTCGACGTCTACACTAGCGGACACACACGTGGGTGTTCCTTTCGCTGCCCGGTCGTAGGAATGTCATTATCTGTACAACACACCAACCTAGATCTAAACCGCTTGATTGCAGAGGACAGCTGACGGGGCGTATTGAGCTACGACAGTGCCACGTTTCAATCTCCCATGATCACAACGGGTGTGCATCGGTCTCGGTATTAAGCACGGCTGTGCATGCATGCCCCCTCCTTTCACTCTCAACCCGTGCACCCGCAAACCGACAAAGGGTACAGGCGCCTAATTAGGCGTGAAATGCAGGCGAATGGTGCCGAAGTAGTTATTTACGACCAGAAAAATGTCTAATAATATTCTTCCACCAGAATTGCTATGACCAGCTGGTCAACGAGGGCCGCCGGGGTGACAATGCTGCTCAGAATGGCTTTCGAGCTGACGAAGAACAAGGTTCTCACGCCGGCACTTCAACGCGGCAATTTTCTTTTATCCGGCAGGGGCTCGCAGCTAATGGGTGAGGTGGAATTTGAAGCGGCAACGGTGACAATGGCCGTGGCTACATTCTAGGCGACGGTGGTGGCAGCGGCTTACGGCGTCTTTACACCCATTCGCACTGGTGTTGATTGTCCGCAATAGCTACGGCCGGCTGACAGCGGCCGTAGCATCGTTACTGCTGCACAGCGCTGTAGTGGCGCTAACGGTAGACTGAGTGCGCAGCACCGTGGCAGCAGTAATGAGACAGAATGTACTAGCATTCAAACAAAAGAAAAATCCTTCCGCTGCCTGAATATAAAGGCGTGTAGCATTGTGAATAAATTAGAAGATTGGGAAAGCGATGCAGTTGCCTACAAACCTCATATCATTATTTCATCCCAAACTTGGATCTACCACTCCGTCATTGACGTAGAAGTAACACCCCCAGGCTACAGGATTTTTTGTGATGACAGAGACACCGGCGGAGGATGTGTTGCAATGTTATTCAGACTCACTGCAGCTGTCTAGATTACCGAACAGCGATGGATCGAATGCGTGACTGAAAAAGTAATACTGAACGAATTAAATTTAATCATTGGCGCTTTTTACCGCCCTCCGAATTGCGACGATGTTTGTAGACGAACTTAACGATTGCTGCGTTGTTATCGTTCATGCACGCTGCTACTCGCTGGTGGTTTCAATGTACCCTCTGTAAACTGGGACAATGATTTCCCCAAGCTTTGAAAACTGCTGCTGACCCTTCCCTTGATTTCATTCCAGTACGTGACCTAAGAATTTAGTTAAACTACCAACAGGCATTTAAAATGAAGTAGAGTCAATTCTAGACATTTGTCTTTTAATCAGTAGAGTTCAACGGCGAAACTGGAACATTGCAGTCGCTGATGGTATATCAGACCATAAGATGGTCAATTTAACTATGCAATTGAATGATAGCCATAAGGTCGAGCCAGTCAAACGCACTTTCTGAGTGTTCTCCCGCGCTAGTGATGTAAATATATTCGACGCATTTGAAACTACGTTTCTGTCTTTTGCCGATAGATGCGAATTGAACGTGTACATTTTAGAACACGTGCATTGCGTATTTAAAAACGTGGTTTGTGAGTGCAACCGTAGCTTCTTTCGTACCGGGAATAAAATACTACGGAAGACCAAACCCTGCAAGAACAGCGAAATCGCGTGCGCCGAACGGAAACAGCAAGCAAAAGCTGCTACCAAGATTGGAAAAATTAGCTGAAATAGTATCCTCACAAGCCTGCGACTACTGGACGCAATGGATTGGTTCATGGGTACACCAACACCAAGGCATCGGTACACTCGGTGGATGTGGAAGGCGCAACGTATAGAACTCTTTTGGCTTGCATTACTTGAACGGAACTCTCAATGGACTAAACAATTTTTGGCCACGAACTCTGTTCTTTTATTGATGCTCGGAGGAGGGTGTTCTAAAAGTAGTAGGTCTGTCTTCCTCGTGCCTCAAAATTATCATCTTCAGTTCAGAGCATCAAAGGAATCATCGGGAGGGCTCTCGGTGGCTTATCCCTTGGTCAACAGAAAGCGCGATGCCCTGCTGCATTTGGAATACAGGTCACTGAAATTTCTGGTGCCGATTTTAAGTCGCTGCTAGTTTTTATGTGCAAGTGTATGCGAGGTTCTACAGACCCACAGTTCTACAGACAGAGGCAGTTTACGCTTCATGACTTCCTGCCACCCTTCACCAGAAGTCTGTATTCAGAACAAATGGAGGTGTTCAACGCATCCGTGTGTCTGATGTTTATTGAAGGCAGTAGTCAGAACTTTCAGTATTCCAGCGAAGCTCTATCCGTGTAAACGTGTAACCCATAAGTTCTCGCAATGGTGTGGCTGTTTTACGTGACAACTCAGCATCAACTAGAAGGCTGCAATCACAATGCTCGTTTGGTAGTTTCTTCGTTTTTGCTTGCTTTCCCCACTCACTTTACGAGAGATGTTGCAGTTAACCATTGCAAATTTCACTTCTCTATGGTCTGAAATCCGATGCCGTAGATAGTCAGTGCCCGTACGCCAGGCAGGTTCAAGTTAGCAACAGTGCTGGATGTGCATATTCGCTGCCTAACACTGTCGTGCCCCTATTCTACACTTCAAGCTGATACTTCTAAAACCCCCCATGCGCAACCATCGGCCGAGATTTAGTGTTTTGGGGGAATGGATAGACGCAGCTTGACTTCCGTTGCAAATTCTGTCACTTCAGCTTGCCTGACCAGCCCTATTCACAAAATGGAATGTTTAATCTTTAGCAGTTCTCGTGCTTCAAGTAAAGCGTTGCGTTGTGAAGAAAAGGCAAGCTTACTGCTTTTGCAGTATTTGAGCGTTATTTTTTTGGCGGCGTCTGACGAATCTTTTGGGGGTGTATATTTCTTTATGCAGGACTACGAGCATTTCGCTGAACGAAAGGCGAGTGAAAATGAGCGCCACGGATCTTCCGCCTAGTCGAGTTCCTATTTCTGAGCACGCTCTGGTTCAAGATCTTGTTTAACATTCAACGCGGTCCGCATTTCAATGCAACCCACGAGAGCGTATAGCGGCAGTGCGCGCAGGCCGCACGAGGATCAAGATGGCTTTGGAGACAGCATGTGACAGCTGTAGCAGATTTTCACTAAGTCTCGGCGTGTGGGGAGACATGTGCCCACGCGCTTGCCGGTTTCTTGTAATAATGGACTGCCGTAGACTTTTCTCCAGTGCCTGTTTGCACTTGCTTGTAGAGTTGTGAATAATTTCTATTGCAATGTTTGCCCCGCACGAATACCTTAAGGAATTGAGAATGGCAATTCTTTCTTATAACTGAACATGTCTCAAGGACAGTTCAGATATGCAATAGGAAAAACAATAATAATGTCTTCTGACGCGTGCAATGAAATTTAAGTTAGAAGATATATTACAATAGAGTTCAATCCCAATTGACTAGATGAAAAATGTGTTCTATACTCATTCATTGAGGCACGAAATCCTCGGTGTGAACCGCCGTGTGAAATCATGGCGCTGATTCTACTGGGTGCGTGCACAATAAATTTGCCCTTTTACGGCGAAGCAGTACGCCTCTAACCAGCCAAGGGAATTTTCTTGTCTGCATCAGCAGAAAACTCTAAGGCTACTACCAGATACGCCAACATACATCCCAGGCTACTACTGGCTACTGGCTCCACAAATAAACTGCTGGCACCTACAGGGATCGGACCTGGGCCCTCGTAGCGAAAAGTAGCCGATACCCGTCGTATTGCTGATTCAGCTACACCCAGAAGTTTCGTATTGCCTGATTTCGCTCAATGCATACATGCAAAACATGAACAAAAAACACCACGTGAAAAGGCATTAGCACATATTTTGCTAGTGTGTCAGGTTTAAAAAGGCGTCAGCCACACACACTCTCCAGCACAGTCACCCACTCAGGTGGACTAGGCTCGGCTCTAAACACATCGACTATGTAACGGACATTCTCACCAAAATATTTCCTCGCTGGCATCGCATCTACATCATTGTACCGACGGGCCAAGCGAGCCTTCCATGTACCGTGTAGGGCCAGTAACATTGTGGCGCGAGCGCCAGCTCCCCTGCCACACGGAGTTGGTGCGGCACGTCCTCGTTCTTGACGCCCACGTTGACCTTGAGGGTCAAGGCGTCCAGCCCTTGTCCTGTGCGACTTGAACTGTCCAACGCTCTCTTAAACATCACTGGCCCTTCCGTAAGGAGGCAGCGGGACGCGAACATATTCCTCCGTCACGTTCTGCAGCAGCCAATGGATCTTCAACCTCAGGTCTTGGTTGGCAGGGTCTATTACGATCCCACGCACATCACTTGCTTTCAAAATTCTTTTCACACTAAGCTCGGACTCGAAGGTCACAGCTCAAATATCACTCATTTGAAACGCTCCCAGGGCAAGCGCATGGAGAAGGAATTCCAGCCGAGGCAGCGTCTCGCGGAAATCTTCGACGCGATATGGTCGGGCTCGCATGTCGCCCCGCAGAAAAGCAATGTTTAAATGAATACGGCCTGCTTGGCAGCGATACTTGATATTCCTGGTCATCGGCAAAAATCCTGTTTGAGCGGCCGCAAATGGCCGCATTCACCGCTCTCCAGAAGCCCTGCATCATGCGTCCGTGTAGAAGGAGCAGACAGATGGTTGTATGGGATTCAGCATCTGGGGAGGGCGAGGGCGCTCTTTGGCACCGATGAATGAAACGAGAGTGAGGGGGAAGCACTGGGAGAGATGAAGCCAAAGATGCAGTGTCGCCCTCCTCCTCATACTTCAAAAGTGCTAAAAGTGGCCGCCAGAAAAAACGCGTTCAAAACTCCGCAGTAAGGTACTGGCACGTGCAACATAAAGCAAGGGAAAAAGAACAGAACTCACGCTCGGGCAGTTCCGGAAGGCAGCGCCGGACTTGTTTAGTTGCACATAAAGGCACTTCTGCGTGCTTCTTGAGCTGATTTCTATTATTTAGTTCTAATGACAAAAATGCTTCGGACGTGTCAGACTGAATTATATTTTTAGGTCCATTGTTAACGACGGCACGCGTATACGTTCACTAGCACGGGCGTGTCATAGGCATCAGTAAAAGTTCCAGTCGTAATAACCGGACAGTCCAGTACGCACCTTGTTGTAGATTGACAAGAGGTTGGTATCATATTGCGAAGAGGTATTCGCATGACCGTATGATATTTGTTTAACGTATCACCCGCTCAATCTACGTCACTGCTTTCAAGAAGAATGCCACATTTTTGTAGCTCTGTGTGATGATTCATATATTACATTCATCACAGAAAATGTTTTGGGTGATAGCAGTGTTTTGAATGCTAATGCAAGCGATAGGGACGAATGATTAGCCGCCAGAAAGCGTACACTTTAAACAGCGTTCTTACTACAAGATATGGCTACTCACCGACGCCATTCTTCTAGTTTATATTTTCACATCATTTTATTTTATGAAAGTTTCGTTCACTGGAGAACTACACATTTTTGTCCCAAAACTAAATCTAATCATCCAGAACCCCTAGCTTGGGTGAAATAACTTCTCCTTTATTCTGTATTATTTTTCACATTTGTCTTTTATACAGTCAGTCCATGCGACGTGTTTATGCACCGGGAACACCATGTTTATGACAAAAGAGAGATCATATAAGGCCACATTCTCTGGAATATAGCTGCTTCAAAAGGTGTCCCAATATTGTTACACAATGTATTCGATACATTGTTTCACTTTTGCAGCATTCAAGGTTCTTCGATTTGTTGATACTGATAAAGTGGAAGCTGTTCCTGCGCCCAGGATAAGTGACAGCACATGTATGTCACCGTCGAAATACTCAAGTCACCAATAGAAGCCATTATGCATTGTGGGCCGCCGAGCTTGTCTTTCGAGCAATACCCAGTGGTCATCATTGGCACAGAAAGTAAGTGTTGTGTTTGTAGATATTATTTTGCTGAAGAGAATTTTCTTCTATATCATTATGCGAAATAGGCGGGCACTAATTTGAGATGCCGGGAGATAGCGATCACGATGTTGGTAAGTTATAACATGTGAGCTTTTGAATGTAGGCAAACATGATAGGTCTCTAGTTGAAGTAAAGCTATTTTCGGCATTGCCAAGTGATTCTGCACCATAATTTGTGTTATGGATGTAGTTTAAATTTAAACCAGCAGTTACGGTTATGCATCGCCATTTTTAATAAATCAAGGTGGGTTGCGGAAGATCTGAATAACTAGATGTGCAAGTTATCAGGCAAATCTGACAGGTCAGGATGCATGTGGATGAATACAAAGTAATGATGACAGTCACATATACTATAAGATGACGTTCCTGTTCCTACACAAGAGCTCTGTCTGAATCCATCAGGCGCTGGTTCTATATATGTTTATAAAAATCATAAATGGAACCGAAGTTTTTATACTTACTTTGTGTATGCTATCGTTGCATTTGTTTTTTGATCTGAATATCGGAATCTACTTTTGTGAATAAATTACAAAAAATAACACTGAAAGTTGCCTTGTTATATTTGAAAATTTCGTATAATTTAGGTACATACAAGTTCATACCAACGAAAGACAGAACGATCTCTAATGAAATTGTGATGTAAGCCGAGCTAAGCTGCGTGGCTTGCTACTCCAAATGAATGCGATGACGATGATGATTGCAATAATGAAGAGGAACAGATATAATTTTAACTATTTACAAAGTCTGATCAAGACGTGTGTCTTTTAACTACGCCAATAAGGCTTTTGCAGCACGAGAGGCACGTTTGGAAGAATTCCAAGAACCTAATAAGTCCCTCAGTTCTAGTGCTACGAAGCGCGGCTGGCCCAGAGACTCTGCGAGAGGCACTCTTTGTGTACTAAATCGCCCACAATCACAAAGGAGGTGTTGCAGATTTCACGCACATCACACTGTGGGCACAAAGGCGAGGTGGATTTGTGGCTTTCGTAAGAGAAGTATCGCGTGTAAGCGGCATTCAACCGCATACGGTGCAGTGCGACTTCCTTATGCTGAGATAGTCCAGGTGGCATCTTAACTTGCAATGTGGGTCTATAGAGTAGAGGGGCGCGTAATTATGCGATGCATCAGCCCAAATCGATCGCTGAATGCGCCATGCCAGACTGCATGCGAGTGCTGAAGCATCTTTCCTAGAATATGTTACGAGTATTTTTTATCCGCGCTGGTAATGCATTGCGGATGCTGCAACGTCCGTCTTTACGTTTCTAGTTATCCCGCAATGGGCAGGGAGGCACTGGTGTGCTATTTGAGGGTGCGCATTCAGAGCTTGAAGATGCAAAGCTTGTACATGATGCACAAGCTGATCTTTCGAGAAAGATGCAAGACATTGCAGTGCAGCTCCTCCGTGCCGAGAGCCAAGGGTGACAGGCTTCGGTATTCCATTAGTGGTCCCACAGTAGAGCTAGTTTTCGGAACACCGACGTAGGTCCTGAAGATCCGTGCTTGGATGGACTCTAGAGCCTTGATCGTTCTTTTAAAAAGAGGGACCGAAACAGCGATGCTGTAGCGTATGACGCCAACGCAGAGTGCTTCGTAGAGAAGAAGGAGAGAGTTAACTGAGCAACCGCCGGCTTTACTGGAGAGCACACTGAATATGCGGGCGATGGATGTAAGATTCTCCGCGAGATGGCGGACATGAGGTGACCAGGTGAGTGACCTCCCGAATATCACCCCTAGAAACCTATAGCTGGGTACGTATGAGATGACATTATCTCCAACATTGAGCCCGTGGAGCGTGAGGTCCCGCTTCGTAAAAGCCAATGAAGAACATTTGCTTGCCGAGATTTCAAATCATCGTGCCGCCAAGAACGATGCAATGAACGTGATTGCACGCTGCAGTCTCGACCTTAGCACACGCCTGTTAAGGCGCGAGCTTCATATGCAGATGTCATTTCCGTACAGGGAGATTTCGACCTACTGCCGCAAGAATCTTTCTAGGCGTATAAAGAAAATGTTCAACAGCGTGGGGCTTATTACCTGCATTGAGTAAATTCTCGGGTCACTTTGTACAGCGCTGAGTCGCCGTTGTATGTTGCGATGTATACATAAGTATTGGAAAGATAGTCTGATCCCCATGCATACGTGTGACCTCCTATACCTGAAGACTTCATAACCGAGCGAAGCGTAGCTAGCGCTACGCCGTTATAGGCTGATTTGATATCTAGGAACACCGCAATGATGATGCTCCGCCGATACTTAGCTTGTTTGATGCTGGTTGCAAGGGCAATAGCATTATCGATGGTGCTATGGCCCTTGAGGAAGCCAGACATCTGTGCCCGGTACACATTTCTTATTGTCAGATCCCATTCCAAGCTATAAAGCACCATCTTCTCCATCAGTTTTCCTACACAGCTCAGGAGGGCTATGGGACGGCAAGACTCTATTGCATTTGGAATTTTCCCTGGCTTTAGAACTGCAACAATGCGGGCGTATTTTCATTTTGGCTCTAGACGGTGGGTCTTCCATGAACGGCTAAAAAACGTTTAGAAGGCATCCTTTCCCCTTTTCACTTAAATGCGAAAGGGTCGTATAGCTGTTGTCGTCCGGACCTGGACACGTGGATGTTTTAATGGAGGCCAGTGCAGCGAGCAGTTCTGCCATTGAGAATGGCACGTCGATAGGAGACAAATTCACTGGAGAATGCTCGCTCTGGGGAGTAGATGATGGTAGTACCAGTGTAGCCCCCCTGGTAGTTTTCACACAGGAGGAGTTAAGCAACGTGTAGGTCAGTAGTGTTTGTCAGTAGTGCAATGAAGCTAAAGGGGTGCAGTTGCCTTGGTGGGGCCCGCAGTCTTTGAACCAGGTGCCGAATTCTCTAAAGTGGCTGCCTCGTGTCTAGGGTTGAGCAGAAGGACTCCCATTCGCGCTTTGCAATCTTGTCCATATGCCTTTAGACCGCCCCCTGAGCACGCCTGGAAGTTCGGATATCCTCAGACGCTAGCGTCTGGCGGGCTCGTCTATCTTATAGTCGACGCACTGCCCGAAGACTCTCGCACTCTGCGTCAGCAGTGCTGTATTTATGTGGCAACATCAGAACTTTGGTGCTAGACCTACCAGCACTTTGCATTGTCTCCACAAAGAGTCACATGAGCTCACTGAGTCTGCACAGTGCTCCATCGCACTCATTGGTGCTTCCCAGTTTGAACAGTGAATTACAAGCTGTGGAGCGATACCCTTAAGACCATCTACTGAAATGTACGTCGGCACGTGGTCACTGCCATGCCCTTCAATATAAACTGTACAGGTCATCCTAGCCATAAGTTGCGACTACACAACCGTGACGTCAAAGGCGCTTGATAGATTGCCCCGGTAGACAGTTGGCTATCCAGCTTTGACGACACACCTGCCATGCCTTTGAGCAGCGTCAAGGAGGCGCCGCAATTTTTATACTGTTCAAGGAGGGGGGATGAGCGTTGAAATTTCCGGTCAAAATGTGCGCGGCTGGTGTGGCTCTGATGATGCTTTCTTGGCGGTTTGCCTTTATTGCCACTACAGGCGGAGTGTACGCAGCAATTATTGTGAATGACAAACAAGCGCCCGGCGCAGTTGCTGCCGCATATTCATTTGATGTGTCTGGTGGTAAACTATGCACTATTCTGATGATGTAGTTTATCAGGGCGACAAAAAGTTTGATGTTTCTGCGCCAGTTTTCGACTGCACACTGTGTACCCGGAAATGCGTATATCGCACGAAAAATCGTGATTCCGAAAAAGCAATGATGGGATATTCGTGCTTTCGAGTGCGTTTACGTATATGTCAAAGGTGCTGTTAGAGTCCGCAGGCATTCCACTAAAAAACTGTCGCTTTGACATATTTCGTGGAATCTGGGGGCTGTGACAATACCAGTCGTTGCCGCTACTGCAATTGTGCAAGGAAAGGAGAGGTATAGTTTAGGAGAGCGCCGCGGCTACGGGGGACGTGAAGGGGCGAGAAAAATGGGAACAGCCTCCACAAGACAGGACTGCACAGAGCACCAGCCTACGGTACTTGGATAAAGTGCACGCTGCGCTGGCATAGACCACCGACTGGCAGATTTTGGAGGCCGTGCAGCTGGAGTAGGAGCCTTAGTTGGTGGCGGATCAGGTGTGGCTGTCGATGCAGGCGATGACGCATCTTTTGAGCAAGACACGTGGGTTTCATTTCGATCCCGTTCTGGCTGAGCTTGCACGAGAATGCTGCTGCTGCGGCTCGCGGCGTAGTACCGCCAAATCCGGGAAGTCCTCATCGATGTTGATGGAGATGAGACACGCTGGTGGCCGTTCGGTCTTTTCCGGGTCTTTGCGCCCCATGTGACGCCGCTCTATTAGGGCTGAATTTTCTCACTTTTTGTCAACATGTTTTGCGGTCCTAAATTTCAAAATCGCTTTCCGATTGCGGCGGATGGAGGATTGAAGAAAGTTTGATTCGTGAGTGTTGCCGCAGTTAGGGAATTCTAGCTTGTCAGCAAACAGGACGCACGATCATGACTGTCACCGTACTTGGAACAGCGAAGCAAGAATTTGCATACTTCTGCGACGTGTCCGAACCGCTGGCATGTCGTGCATTGCGTGGTGTTTGGTTACGGTTTCTGTAGAGAAAATTATTTGGACACTCTCTGAAGCTTAGCCTAGTCTTTTAACGGACTGAACTGACGCTTTAAGGCGCAACGCGGTCAGAATTTCAGGATGGGAGGGATCCTTGGCGGCACCCTTTCTCACAACCACGCCGCAGTTGCTGCGCCATGGCTTATATGGCTTCAAGGAAATGCCTGCAATAGAAGAAATTTTCAACAAATGCTCGGTGGCGTCGGCATTGTGTGTGTTTACTGCGACAACGTTGAGGCGGTAGTTTGGTCGCACTTGCAGGACGTCATTGGGAGCAAGTGATTCCAATCCATCTTTGTCAGCAAGAGGATTGTTCCGCGTAATACTTTTGGAGGCATTAACATCGATGTATGATTACTTCGATGTCAGGTCTCAAAGGGCTCGCGATTGAGGTGAGATCAAGAGGCCGCTAGGAACGTTTACAGGCACGGCAGCGCTTCGGCGGTTGCTGGGGCTGAAATAGCTCAGTTCCCTCGGCTACCGGAGTGGAGTCATTAACGTAGATAACTGTTTCGGAAACAGAGTCTGAGTTCTGAGAAGTGCACCATGTCATCCGGTAGAGGTTGATCAGCGCGATTCATCACAGGACACACTTGTCCCGGGGAAAGCGACGACCCAACATGGGTGGTGCGGGGGCTGTTGAAGCAGATCTGAACAGGCTGTGAACAGCGAAGTGGCAGGGGAACCCGGCTGCATGCTTGGACCTGGTGGTTCATCAAACGATTGTTCCGTGAGCGAAGTTGGCGTCGGCAAACACGAAGCCGTGCCCGTCACAGGGAGCATATCCGACGCTTAAAATACTGTGCAATTTTATGACAGGCTCAACAGATTCCCACTAAGACGAAAATAACAGAGATAGATGATCGAACTGAGCTCAGCGGTAAGTCTTCGCCTTCGGGTTCAAATTACTACCCTTATTTAACGGGCAAGACAAAGTACAAGTTTGGTTCGTGTCAAAATCGCTTGTTCCCAATAACAATGATACCAGTTTTGCTGAAAGTACCTATAAATTAACAAAAATACTTTAAGCGTTTGTTTTTGTTCTTTCCCCTGCAAAATGGTAAGAGCACCAGTAGACCATACATCCAACTGCATACAGCCTTTTGCTACTAAAGCACTCACATTAAAACTCATAGTAGCAAAAAAAAACAATAACTCGCGTTGAAGGACTTGCGTTGCGTTTGGTTTCCTTCAGCAATTTTGTGCTTCTTTAGTAGAGGGCAACTGCATTGCAACTTCCCCATCTTTCCTTCGTTTAACAAGTGGTCGATATTGCAGCAATTATTGCAGCATTCTTGCCTTTTGGAACCTTTATGCGGGCAGAAAAAAGAACGACGTCCTGGGAAAACAGACAAGGTACATTGAACTGATGGAAAGGGGGTTTCAAAAAATGAAAGCACGGGAGCACGGCGGAGCGAGAAACTGAAGGTCCGAGAAAGTCGCCCCCTTGTGCCAGGTAAGAAGATTCAAAACGCCACCAACAAACATGACGAGTGGGCTTGTGCACTTCCTTACACTAACATTCTATTGACGTAGCTACAGTTTTAAAGCACAAACAGAAGTCTGGAACCACAGTTATTGTAATGCTCAGATTCAACAGACTCACCTTAGCACATAATGAGCACATAAAGAGAAAGGAATACCACTTAGCCAAAACTAGACGACCTCTGAGTTGGCTACCAGTTCTGCAAACTCGCTTCTAATTGGGGCATTTGTTCTGTGATATACCTTTGTTATAATTAAAGAATTCTTGTTTGGGAAGCCTCCTTGAGAGAACTAATGGGGCAAAGCTCAAATATTTCACGCCTACGCTGCTGAATTGAAAGCCACAATATTTAAGTTTCTTTAAAATTTCATGCAAAGTAGTAGGCTGACCACTCATAAATGTCAAACGATTTCAACTTTAAAATGATCCATTATAAAAGTCAATGCAGCAGATTTTGCTTACCAATGATGTACGTGTTAGTACATCACGGGGAATTGCAACAAAGACTACCTCTTTTTCTGTGGTTGTCGTACCCTTCGATTGGATTTTTGAGTTCAACAACATATTGCTATAGGAGAGCGTGGCGAAGCCTGGATTTACAACTATGCCTATACCACGCAATAATTTAGAGTGAGTGAATGCTAAATTTAATACGTTTTGACGTGAGCGATAAGTTAAGAAAGCACATGTGTGCCCCAACACCTCCTATATAGCTGTAAAGCAGGACGGCTGCGTGAAGTTTCAGTGCTTTTTATGTCCATTATCAACATAGACATCTACTGAAGCTTCTCTTTTGGAGACTTAGCTCAATATGTTTTCTTCCAGGTAGCCTTCCTCGCCTTACCGGTTAGTTTTGTGTATGTAACGTGTGAGTGAATCCCCACATAGCATGGAATATTTTAAGGAAGTCATGTTGGACTCCCAGAAACACTTGTTTGTCCCCAGCCAAATAGCTTCCGGGCACTAAGTCCAATGCACGTCTGAACGTGTTAGATGGAAAGTTGCCATGACTAGAAGCTCTATCTGCGCTATGAAATTTACTGGGTGTCGTTTAGAGTCAACGTATTGAGCCATTTGGAAGGCCAAGATTTTGCAGTTTAATTGTTTTTAGTAAAAAAGTAGCTTGCGGAAAACAACCCAATCCTGAATATAAACAATTTATTTTGTGTGTGTCGTGTAGCGATTTCAAATTAAAGTGTGCAAAACGTGCTTTTGTGTTTTTGTATTTTTCAGAGCTAACCAACGGGGCTGTGTGCAATCCAGAAAGACTAAGTGTTAAAAGGACAAAATGGGCGGCAAGCAACGTGCAACACTTATTGCATTGCACAGAGGTCTCTAACATCTTTCCTGAATCCAATAAATTGTTGATGTGATTGAGGTTGTTTTATTTATAAACTAGAGGAATGTACGGATGTTTTGGAGTGGGCGTTATACTTTCGCACAGCCGCGTTTCTGTTCGTCTTTTGTTTGTCAAAGGAGTGAAGAGCGGGTACAAAGGTAAAGATGTCTATGAGGCAACTCAAACGCAAATTTAATGAGCCAAGTAACCAACTTAAATATCCCATAGACCAGTTTTAAACCCAGATTGATCAGACGTTTAAAAACGTCTGTTATCGCGATTGCAAAATGCATCTGAAACAAATTTTACGCGTCCTTTAGAGTCCCTATTCTAAACAGTATTTTTCTCGATATTTACAACACCCGATTTAGATCATCTAGAGAAGGTTGAGCCAGCAGGACAATTGCAGAGATATAGGATGTCATAATGACGGCGTTTTTTTCTGAGTGGCTTTGTAGCCATATATGTCGTCTAGGACATACGCAGCATGTACGTTTCGTAACCTTTTTGTGCAAGCACGGACTACAGAATGCCTTACAGCAGCGCGTGCTGCATCGTTGTTTCTCCCGTAATGAAAGCAGCCACCCTGGCCCGAGGATTTCGAACAAGGCCCGCAAAAAGTTGCTGTCGCACGCCCCGCATTAAATGTCCCACCTTCTTCTCTTGAGGCATACTTCTGTCTCCAGCCTAAATAAACGCCAGATGTCCTCACGGTCTCATTTAGACCCTGCATTCTCGACTGCCGAGCGAACTCGACTTGCTCTCTTCTTTGGTTTCTGCAGTATGCGGCGAGCAGCTGTCATCAAAATTCCTGCTAGGTGTTCATCGAAGAATCATGGTTCTCGAACCAGGCCTTAACAGCAACCTCGACAGACACACACTTTTCAGCTTCAGTTCATCGTCCCATTCATTCAATGCGGCCCCGCGATCGAAGCCGTCGAGCCAGTCTTGGATGTCCTCAATTATAGCACTGTGAAACGATTGGGCTGCGATGCGCATGTAGGACGAACGGTGGACCCCGCTTGCAAGCTGACTCGTGTGGCTTGCAGTCGAAGTCATCACGAACCTTATCGGCGGGGCGAGGCGTTGAAACTCTGGTGCAAACCCCCCAAAGGGGCGGTTGGTCGTGTTCGTGTGTTGAATCCACTTTACTCGGGCGGGCAGCGATGAACTCTTGGGAGTCAAACTGCAGGGTTGGTACCCAGCACACTCAACCAAACTGTCAGAAGAGAGGGGTGGTCGCACAGAATAGGAGCTCTGTTTATCATCAAGCGACACAGAGTAGTGAATGACGATTTTGATGATGATGATCATGATGTTCCTTGGTGATTGGTACCAACCTACGGAACCGGGCGGGTGCCCTGACAGCATCACCAGTGCTCGTGGAATAAACATTTATTCATCCTCCTCCTATTCTTTTTTTATACAACGTCAATCGGGCCGTTGGTGGGCCTACCAATTTTACCGAGAGTAAGTGCATACCCCCGTGGATAATGGCCGCCTTTAGTGTGGATATATATATATATATATATATATATATATATATATTATATATATATATATGTTGTGTGTGTATTGAGGGAGTCGTCAAGGGGCAGCCGTCACCCAGAACACACGTCGCAGAGGCAGTGGAAACAGCGCGTTTATTCTGAGTGGTAACCGAGAACTCCAGCCACAGGAATGATGATGAGGATGGGTATGAAGAATAGTTGAGGTACGGCATGTTGATGATAATTGTCCTGGGAAGCAGACGAAGTATACGATGAATTGGCCATGACAGTACAAGGGCCCGTATCCATGTCTCCTTGAAGTGGGCAATAGCGCATCGGACAGATTCACTCTCACACTTTCCCCCTCGTCGCGGAAGCGACAACCTGGGAACAGTTTATGGAGTGCGAGGCGTGAACGGTTTAATCCGGGACACGTGCACGATCTCTGTGCCCCTGTAGCGGCGGTCCGAAGGAGGAGAGCAAGGCGCGACGCGATAATTGACGGGGAAGGTTTCTTCCAGGATGGTGTAGGGACCAAGATATCGATGAAGGAATTTGTCACTTAATCCTGGCTTGCGAATTGGGCGCCCAAGGAGTACCTTGTCCCCAAGGGCGGGAACTGGACAGCACGAATGCGTGGGCGGTCATATACCGAAGTTTCTGGTCGTTTTGGCAGGCTTCCGTGTGCAGGCAAGCAAGGCGACGGCAATGGGGCAAGGCGTGAGACAAACTGCTCGGGATAAGGGGCTTGATGTAGACACGGGAGCAGTAAAGAAGGTGGTATCCAGAATAAAAGACGGGTGGCGGCCAAAAACGAAGAAAAATGGCGAATAACCAGTGGTCTTTGAACATCGCTGTTGTATGCGAATGTAACATATGGGAGAATCGTGTCCCAATTTGAATGGTCGGGTCGAATGTACATGGAAATCATGTCAGAGAAGGTACGGTGGAAGCGCTCAGTTAGCCCATTTGTCTGCGGGTGGTATGCGGACGTTGTTTTGTGGACTGTATGAGAGGGCTCGGAGAACTTCCTCGAGAAGGTTGGACAAAAAAGTCCTGCCGCGATCGCTCAAGAGTACTCGAGGAGCGCCATGACGCAAGAGGATCGAGCGTAAAAAGAAATCGGCGACCTCAGTAGCACAACCAGAACGTACTGGAGCTGTCTCCGCGTACCTTGTGAGGTGGTCTACGACCCAGTCTACGGCTGTTACGACCCAGGGATATCCGGCAGTCGTTGGAGGTAGTGGACCGTAGAGGTCACTTCCCACGGTGTCGAACGGTACCGACGGGAAAGGAAGGGGTTGTAGGAGTCCTGAGGCGCGGAAGTAGAGCATTTCCGCTGCTGGCATGAGCCGCACGACGCAATGTAGCGGGGCAAACACAGGTGGCAAGGGCCAGGGCCAAAAAAAAGCGGCTCCGGACGCGATCATACGTCTTATGAAAGCCTGGATGTCCAGCTGTGGCATCATCATGTAGGGCTTGCAGTATCGTAGGGCGGAGGGAGCGTGGTTCAACGGGAACCCATCTGTAGCCTGAGGGGTGGGTGGGTTCGAATGATGAAGGACTCCATCTAAAAGCCGAAATTGTTGAAGTTGACGACGGCAGCGGCTGTTTCACAGATGTTTGGTTCCGGTAAGGTAGTCAATTATTCCACGGCAGTAGGGATCTGATTGTTGAAGTGCTGCCAAGTCAGACACGTTGTCAGGCGCTATGTGGCTGACAGGGGCGATGGTAAGTGTCGTGCCTACGCGATGTGGTCGCATCTGGCGCTTCGGATGACTCCAGCGGACATCGTGAGAGGGCATCTGCATCAAGGTGCTTCTTTCCGGACTTGTAAACGACTGTTAAGTCATATTTTTGCAGTCGAATTCTCCAGCGTCCGAGGCGTCCAGTCAGGTTTTTCTGCGACTGCAACCAGCAGAGAGCATGGTGATCTTCATCCACTGTAAAAAGAACGGCCGTATAGATATGGGCGGAATTTCTGAACCGCCCAAACACAGCGAGGCACTCCTGCTCGGGTAATTGTGGTAATTTCTTCTCAGTGGGAACTGAGAGAGCGGCTGGCGTAAGAAACACCCTTTCCATGTGTTTGGTCATCAGCCTGCAAAAGCACCGCACCAATGCCATGTCCACTGGCGTCAGTATGCAGAATAACCGGTCGGGACTCGTCAAAATGACAGAGTACTGGACCGGAAGTAAGTGCTTGGTTCAACTCTTGGAAGGCCTGTTCACATGCATCAGACCACTCAAAGGGTGTTCCGGAGGGGCATCAGCTTGTTGATGGGAGAAGCAATAGCAGCAAAATAATTCCGGACGAAGCGACGGAAGTACGAGGCCAAACCTAAGAAGCTGCGCAGATTTGTTCTATGCAACGGGCGTGGAAAGTTGATTACAGCAGCAATTTTTTCAGGATCTAGGCCCGAATACCATCCTTGCTTACTACGTGCCCCAAAACTTTATTATGCTTCGACTATCGAAGCGGCACTTCTTAGTGTTTGAGCTGAAGCACCGCATTGGAAAGGCAGGTAGAACTTCATCTAGTCGTTTTAGGTGCTCAGCGAAACTTGAAAAAAAGATAACGATGTCGTCGAGATAACAAAAGCATGTTTTCCACTTGAGACCGCGGAGGACAGTGTCTCATCATTCGTTCAAATGTTGCAGGGGCATTGCAGAGCCCAAATGGCAGGGACGTTAATTCATAGAGCCCGTCGGGGGTGGCGAACGCGGTCTTCTCTTTATCGTCCTCATGCATGGGGATCTGCCAGTACCCCGAGCGCAGATCAAGGCTTGAGCAATAGTCGGCGCCTTGTAAGCAATCTAGGGCGTCATCAATCCGTGGCATCGGGTAAACGTCCTTTCGGGTAATTTTGTTGAATGCGCGATAATCGACGCAAAATCGCACCGATCCGTCTTTTTTCTGCACTAGCACTACCGGAGAAGACCACGGACTAGTCGAAGGCTGAATAATGTTCCGCTAAAGCATTTCGGTGACTTGTCACTGATAACTTTCCTTTCTGCTGAAGACACACGTAAGGACGGGCGGTGAATAATGCGAGACCCGTCGGGTTCGATACGATGTGCTGCCACCCGACGTCTTACCCAGTACGGTACAATTAGAGTCTAATATTGATTTATGTTTGTTCAGAAGCTGCAGTAACGACTCGGTTTCAGCCGGGGAAAGGTCAGAGCTCATTGTGGCGGTTAGAGTGCGATCAGGAGAGTCGGAATTGAGAATATTAGTCGATCAGACCGCACAGAGAGGGAAAATACAGGCGGGAGTAGAGGCAGCAACCGTAGCAATTGTGGTGTGCCGAGTAGGATCATTGGCTCATGATTGGTGTTAACTTCGATAAGAATAGCAGTTCCTTTGGAAAAGCGCACGAGACTTGGAGTGATCACCAACCCTTTGGGAAGGAGGCGAGGAGAGGGAGTGATGAAAACGTCACCATCGCAAAACTGATTGGAACTAATCGAGATGATTTCCTCACTGCCAGGATTAAGGACGTAATGCGCGCTGGCTACTAGGCGCTGCTGCGGCGCGTCATCAATAGTTGAATCATCCGTTTCCGTCAGTTCCATGTCTTGGCGGTCACAGGATATAATAGCGGATGCCGACTAGAGGAAGTCCCACCCTAAAATGAGCTGATGGGCGCAGTGCGGCAGTACCGCGCACTGTATGTGGTGGCGAATTCCATCGATGAAAACACGCACTGTACAATATCCAGTAGGTTCGATGACACCTTGGTTCGCGTTACATAAAGAGGGCCCAGTGTACGGAGTTTTCACTTTTCGCAGTTCCAAACATAACTTTTCATCAACCACTGAAATACTGGCTCCTGTGTCCACTAGCGCATCAACAATAACACCTTCTACATCGGCTCTTACAGTGTTCGAGGGTTTGTCTGGAGGAATTGTCGATTTTCCCACTAGTGCAGTTTTCCCTCCAAAAACTGCAGGAGCTAGTTTTCTTGGTGGGTGCTAGTAGCGTGGGTGGCAGGACGGAGGGGGGACAAAGAACGACGGTACGGTGAAGGCGAGCGCCGGCGTGCAGAACGATGACTGGAAGGCTCGAGTGGCCCTGGAGGCGACGAAGGGCGGCGCGGAGGGGAAACGTGTTCGGTACGCCGATAGCCGTAGGGAAACCGGGAATAGTCACGTTCGAACGGGGCGTAGCCTCTTCGCTCGTCTTGCTGACGCCGACGGCAGAGACGAGAAATGTGGCCCCTGATCCCACAATAGTAGCACACTGGGCCATCTCCAGGAAACCATTGACGGCCCGGTCGCATGGTGGTGTAATAGTGCAGGGAAGCAGGGACTCCGGCAATCGCTGTCACGTGCGCTTGCGGCGACAGTGGCTGAACCTGCAAGGGTGGTTTGGCCGCAATCGCAGAGTAGGACGGCGCGTAGACGGTGGCCAAGGGAGGGGTCGTGGGTGAGTAGGACTGAGTGCAGACGGTGGCAAGAGGAGAACGTGCAGGTGAATATCCCGTCATGGATGTTAGCTCCTCCCTGACAATATCTCGAAGCA
The DNA here is from genome assembly GCA_013339765.2 of Haemaphysalis longicornis. Classification (NCBI taxonomy): domain Eukaryota; kingdom Metazoa; phylum Arthropoda; class Arachnida; order Ixodida; family Ixodidae; genus Haemaphysalis; species Haemaphysalis longicornis. Next base: position 106,345,660 of record CM023453.1, read on the forward strand.
CCGGAGCGTTAGTGTGACAATGGTCACGCGACGAGCAAGGCGAGTCCTGTTGCTGGAATTCTTTGCGGATGATCGCGCGAATGAGGCTGCGCAGATCCGAGTCCCCGTATTGATGAGAGGCGCAAGCCTTCTGGCAAAGGCGAATAGACTGCAGTTGGTCCAGGCGCTGACAAGTCTTGCGGACATCACTGACGCTTGCAGGATTTTCCACAGCCAGAGCGTTAAAGGCAAACGGAGCGATACCCTTCAATACATGACGCACCTTGTCAGCCTCTGGCATGGTTTCATCCACACGGCGACAAAGGGCGACGACGTCCTCAATGTAGGAGGCGAATGTCTCATCAGGGCGCTGAATGCGAGCGGCAAGCGTTTGTCTGGCTACGTCGGCGCGAATGGACGGCGTGCCGAAACTTTTTCGTAGCTCCTGAGTAAAGTTGGTCCAGTCGGTGATCGTGTATTCGTTGTTACGGAACCACGGCTTGGCTGCCTCCTGCAGGGAGAAGGAGACGATTCGAAGCTTGAATGCGTCATCCCACCGATTAAAGCTGCTGACCCGATTATAGCTATCCAGCCAGTCGTCGACATCCTCACCTCGACGGCCAGAAAAATCTGGCGGATCGCGTTGGTGGCTGGTGATTGTAAACGCAGCAGGCACAGCAGCTGACGATCCGGGGGGGCTGTTCCCGCTCTCGTGCTGCATCATCAGAGGCAAGCGCCTACCGGAACGGAGCTCCAGGTGTGCGACTGGGAAAGACAGAGGACGGGACCGAAGTGCACCACACCACTTGAGGGAGACGTCAAGGGCAGCCGTCACCCAGAAGACACGTCGCAGAGGCAGTGAAAACAGCGCGTTTATTCTGAGCGGTAACCAAGAACTCCAGCCCCAGGAATGATGATGAGGATGGGTATGAAGAATAGATGAGGTACGGCATGATGATGATAATTGTCCTGGGAAGCAGAAGAAGTATACGATGAATTCTCCTTGAAGTGGGCAATAGCGCATCGGACAGATTTACTCTCACAGTATATATATATATATAAATATATATATATATATATATATATATATATATATATATATATATATATATATATATATATTTGTAGAGACGTACGGGACGAGGGATTCCGTAAGGACACATATCAAAGTTGCAGTCCTTATTGCCAGTGCTGTTTGGCGTTTTATAACGGTGTTTTATAGTGCCGAATGAGGTAGTGATTGCCTTTTTTTATGCAGGAATAAATAATTGAAAATTCAAGTCGAGAAAAAATGCGCCGTTTTTTTCCGGAAGCGGAATCCTAACCCACAACCTCCACATAACGCGTGCGGTGCTCTACCATTGAGCTAGTTTCCACGGCGACTTCTCTCTCGACTATAGCGCGGGGTTTTTCTCGACTTGAATTTTCAATTATTTATTCCTGCATAAAAAAAAGGCAATCATTCCTCATTCGGCACTATAAAAACACTGTTAAAACGCCAAACAGCACTGGCAATAAGGACTGCAACTTGATATGTGTCCTTACGGAATCCCTCGTCCCGTACGTCTCTACAAAATGCATTACGAGGGTTCTGGCTTCAGCAGTCTGAAATGCCTTGGCTATCCCCGACTTCCGACCACGTCTTACGTGCGGCCGCTGGGAAAAATGCGTTCTACGTCTTCCCGCGGTTGTCGAGGGGCGGCGCTAGTTGACCGGGCTCTGAGCAGTCGTAAATACAAACCCCGCGCTATAGTCGAGAGAGAAGTCGCCGCGGAACTAGCTCAATGGTAGAGCACCGCACGCGTATGTGGAGGTTGTGGGTTCGATGCCCGCTTCCGGAAAAAACGGCGCATTTTTTCTCGACATGAATTTTCAATTATTTATTCCTGCATAAAAAAAAAGGCAATCATACCTCATTCGGGCACTATAAAACACTGTTAAAAACGCCAAACAGAACTGGCAATAAGGACTGCATTACTTTGATATGTGTCCTTACGGAATCCCTCGTTCCCGTACGTCTCTACAAAATGCATTACGAGGGGTTCTGGCTTACACAGTCTGAAAATGCCTTTGCTATCCCCGACTTCCGACCACGTCTTACGTGCGGCCGCTGGGAAAAATACGTGTCTACGTCTTCCCGCTGTGGTCGAGGGGCGGCGCTAGTTAGACCGGGCTCTGAGCAGATCGTAAATACAAAACCCCGCGCTTAATAGTCGAGAGAGAAGATCGCCGCGGAACTAGCCTCAATGGTAGAGCACCGCACGCGTCACTATAAAAACACTGTGGGAAAAAAACACGCCAAACAGCACTGGAATAAGGACTGCAACTTTGATATATATATATATACTATATATATATAATATAATATATATATATATAATATTATATAATATATTCATCGCCCCACATCCGCATCTGTTGTATCCTGGAGACTTGAAACTTTCCGCGTATATTTCTCTCATGATGAAGGGTCTCACTGAAGTGGGAATTTCTGAAAGTGCGCCCCTATTCGAGGAAAAAGGAGAAATTGTGTTTTACCAGGTGCGTGATTATATCCCTCACCCTTTTAGATATCAAAGTGCCGTTTACTGGTATATGTTGCATTCAAAAATCTCCCAAAATTACTTTTACGATTTGGCCGTAACCAACACTAATAGGGGGACCCAGCAATGTTCTGTAAATAATTTTAGTTGTCTTTTTCATCTTTTGGTGAGCCGTATTGTTTTCTAGCGGTTATTTTTGTTGTATAAATGTTCCCGTACAATTGCGCGTGAACGAATTTATTTTTCTGGTTGCAATAACTGGTTCTACGTTACCAAAGTATGTTTTTTGTGGTGTATTGTTGCCAGTGCTCTTGTGTTTGCGTACAACTAGTGTTGTAATGTCTACTTGATAAGTAGAACTGTCTTGTATGCCATCTTTAAGTATGCACCGACTGTTCAGTGTTTGTATGTAATCAACGCCATTTTTTTCAAAATGTACCTATTGAATTTTGTAAAGGCCTCGAGTCCACTTAAGGCATTTCTGCCTCCAGCCTGTGTCCTCTTAGACATTGTCTGACAAATTATTGCCGCTGTACAAATGTGAAACTGAAAACTGTGTGTTGTGTATCCAAGAACTGATGCCCTTCTGCTTTGGTCTCGTATGAGACTGGCAGTATTGAAAATAAATAAATAAAATATCTTTCACTGACCGGTACATGGGATCTGCTTTTGCTGATACTTATTTCTGTTACAAATGCGTACAACCTATTTTAAAAAATTTAGCCCTGTGATGCCGCTAGAAAAACGTAAAGAAGATATTTTTTATTACACCCATGACAGGCAGAAAATGCATAAAAGTTATGCAAACGCCCAGCTAAACTGCTGGTTCTAGAGTCTTCAAATTTCAAGAGTACATTCCTGACATTGTGTAGCAGCTGAACATTGTTGAATGTCTTTAAAGCTACAATAATGCGATATAAGAAATCGCTAAATAATTTTCTACAAATTCTTTCGGCCGTGCCCAAGAAGTCGTGTCCTACATTATATTGCAACAGGGATTTTACCCCTTAGACCTCTTGGTGCATTCTCATGAATTTGCCATCTTGCCAGTTTGCTATGCGCCATGGTAAGTACAATGACAGCGGAAAAAGAAGAGAAGCTAGAGGTACGATATTACCGTTCGGTCCTGGTTTTTGGTAGTTGTGCTCGTTTGCCTTATCGGTCTCGGTCTGTTAAGGGTTTTCTCAATAGGTGCCTATATTCCCATTTAATCATTATATTTGGTTGGAGGGGGCTGAGAACATGCTATGCACTTTAATCCGGAAGAATTTCACCCTGCTGGTTCCGACCGCGTGGAAATTACACCAGTCCACAAGATCACCCAGCAACTGCGTTGCTTTGGGCCTGACTTCCACCTTCTTGCTTCACCAACGAGGGGCGTTTGGCGTACCCTGCGGTACAGCAAACGGCCAATGCTGTGCGGTAGTCTCACCCATGGTTCCTCAGGCACACCGGCAGCCGTGGTTATTTCAAGGAAACAAATTTATCACCTGGAAGATTGGCTGGGCTATTTGTATTGCGTAGCCACATTCAACAAATAAGACGTCAAGCGCAAGCTTTAAAACGATTACTCCTCGCTGTAAGACTTATCTCGGACGAGGTTCACGAACCAAGATCATTCTCTGACAAACTGGCAAAAGTTGCATGCGTCAATTACTTGAATCCTATGGTAAAACCGAGAGATAAGAGAAGGCGGAATGTAATGTCCTTTCCGGTGCCTAAACACCAAATGTGAGCGTGGCTATGATTGTTGAAAACATGTCGCTCTTATTTATGCCTGCCAACCCCACCATGAGTTAAGCACCGATGGTGCCACACCTCAAGCGAGCCTTAAAGAGCAGCTTTTCGCAGGACTTGTTTGGAGACCACCAACAACCCTAGCCGAATTAATGCTAAAGGATTCAGAAATAGAGTGCACACTACAAACTGTGCCATGCAGAATGGCCCCCAAGTGAAATTTGTGGCTTGAACATCCCCTTTTTACGATATGAGTGTCCTTCGTGAACTTGTGGGTAGAATTCTCATCGAATAACTGCAGCTTATGGATGGAGGCGGCCATCAACCAAAGGTCGCTACCATCGGAGATGTCATTCGTGATGAAGTTCGGCGAGCAGTGCAGCGAGTGGCACCGCCCGCAGTTGAGCGTTCTGTACCAACTTACACCGACGTGCTGCGAACGCCGGCTCCTGTGCAAACTACAGTTGCATCTGCCTCCATGGCGCATGTATTACCGCCGGCCGCCCCGCAGCCGTTTCAGTGCTTCCTGAACCCGGCGACGCGTTATGAAGCAAGGCAAGCTAAATGAAAAAGTCTGTGTGCTGCACGTGTAAAACAGGCTTCTCTCCTATCTTGCGGGGACACCGGCCATATACTTCGCCCCTGCCCATATTCCCGAAGGGGACCTGATGGACTGTGCCTGCGCATGGGGAGTGACCAAAGTAAATTGAGATATCTATTAGCCCTTGAACTAACATCAACTCGCCCTACGAGGTTTCGGGGCAGATTCCAGAAACCCCGGCGCTACTCATTGCCAAGCCGTCCTCTCTCTTCGAGCCAAACTGAAAGCAGGACCGATAGCCGGAGGACTGAAGCTGAAGGACCGGAGAACTCAAGCCAGTGACTCCCGTTGGTGAGGCCGCTGCGTATCGAGATCAAGAGTCTCCATTGACGCGAAGGCAATTGCCACAGCACCGATCCTGATATATTTCGATAAAACCAAGGTAATTTTCGGTGTCATTCCTGTGTTCGTCGACAACCACGAAGTAACCGCTCGTGTGGACAGTGGCCCCGATTACTTAGTTACGGATGGCTTACTCACCGCGAAGCTTCTGAAAGTGACCACTCTATAGGTCAATTCCCTACCCTTATAGCGGGCGGTCACGTCGTGTACCGGAATGGCATGTTCACCGCGAGGGTTCAAATGCCTGGTGCGACCCTTCTCGGTGATTTCGTTGTGTTGCTTAAGTGTTCGAGGCAGCCTATACTCGGGCGGCACTTTCTTCGGGAGTACGGGGCCGTGAAAAGTTGCGACAACTGGTCGTCGCACTGTCTACCCCACAGGCATTGGACGACGAGAGCGACAAACGTATACCAGCAATGCGCATCTCCGAAGACAACATTAGGTTTCCGCCCCATATAGCATGTTTTTTACAGTCGAATGGCAGCGATCCTCATCTAGTTGGCATCGCGAAGCACAGCGTCTCCATGCTCCTGGCTTGGCAAATCTTTGCTGCACGGGGGTTAGATCACTTTACTAAAGGGTGGCTCGAAATACACCTAACTAATCTCAACACGGACCATCAGCATCTGTCACATATTACAGCATTTGGTTGCTTCGAAGAAGGGAGCGAAGGCGCGAAGCCCCACACTTTTACTCAGTGATGTCCGTCAAAAAACTCGCAAAATCTAGGCAAATGTATGTGAACCCCACCTTAGGGAACCGCACCAGCAGTAGCTTCTGAAGATATGAGAATCTTTTACCGACTTTTTTGCTGTCTTTAAATTACTGGAGGCCACTGTAGCTAAACACCGCAAAATAACCTGCTAAAACGCGCGACCCATTCACCGGCATTCTCACCAAGGTTCGCCAAAGGAGCGGGATGCTATTCGTTGCCAACTAAAATGCCCAGAGACGATGTCATATACTATCAACAAGGCCGTGGGCATGACCTGTCGTCCTCGTCGAAAATAAAGATGGTACTCATGGTTTCTACATGGATTACAAGAAACTAAAAAAAAGTGACAAAAATGTCTATTAATACAAACAGCGAAAAGGACGGGACACGAGTGAAAACAGACAAGCACGGGCGCTGTCGCTGTCTGTTTCAGAGACAGGGCAGCGCCCGTACATTTCTGTTTTCATTGTGTGCCGTGCTTTGCGCTGTTTTAAATGCGGAGCATTTGTTAGGCTCGCCTGGTCCGCCGTCGTTGATGCCGGCGTCGTCCACACGCTCACTGCGCATGCGCAACTCTCCTCCTTACACCCACAGCTCCGCGATACTGCACTATAAAAAAAAGAAATAGTTAGCGGGGCCCGATTTCGATCCCACGACTCTCTGGCCGCAACGGGAGGTACGCGGTGCTCTTCCCACTATGCTACAAATCCGGGACGGGAGCAAGTGCTACGAACGCGCCTTATGTCCTTGACTCATTCAAACTACGTCAAGAAGCTACCGATACAACGAAGGCACGCGAAGCTGAACGTCAGCGGAAACTACGAACTGAAAACTTTAGAGGGGGATGCTGAATTTCCCATGGGAAAGCTGTGGCGGGAAGCGCCACGCGCCTTGCAGCTCAACCAGCCCGGTCCGCAGCGCCTCTGAAGCTGATTGTGGCAGGATGCCCCTAGGGATTGGCCAACCAAAGAATCCATCACGAGATAGGTTCGCGTTCAACCACCGTCGTCATCTTCCCGTAGGGGAACCACTGAAGAAGAAGAACGAGAAGACAAAGCTGCGAAGAGGAGGGCGTGTACATTGCTCTCAGCCGGTGCACCAATGTCAACAACCTTTACCTCACCAAAGCTGACGGAGACTACCGATTCTACCACAGAGACAACATCGACAAGAATATGATGGACGAGTTTCGGCGCCTCGAGAACGACCGCCTACTCACCGTAACACAACAGCACTTGCGTGCCTTTGCCACCGGTGTGGACCCGGACGCGGAATTTCCTCTGGCGCTAGTAAAAACCAGATCACTCAACATAACGGCAACACAACCTGAATATCAGGTTTCCAGATAATGCTTACTTTTGAGAATATAAAGGGCACCTTGGGAGAGTGTGCCTCGCAGGAAGTTACGACGAGCTTCTTGAGAATCCGTCAGTATGGCCAGGTACTCGCTCTGGGTTGTGGTGGCAGACATGGTTATGGCTACTTCCTCGGCTATGACGGTGTCCGTGGTCAGGACAGTGGCCGTGGCTATGGTCTGAAGTTTCCCCACTGATATTGCATAGGCGTTTTTTGGTTACGTAGACAGGCATGTGTAAAGTAAATGCTTTTGATGTTTGTTTATTTATTTATTAGATGCAAAGCATCTATTGCTCGGGGCTATGTCCAGCGTCCGTCCGTTTTCCGCAACTCCCCCCCTACACTATAAAAAAAGAAATAGTTAGCGGCCCCCGGTAGTTCGCGGCGCCCGATTTAAATCTCACGACGCTGGCCGCAACGGGAGGTACGTGGTGCTCTTCCCACTATGCTACAAAGCCGGGACAAGAGAAAGTGCTATGAACGCGCCTTATGTCCTTGACTCACCCGCCGAGGTGGCTCAGTGGCTAATGCGTTGCGCTGCTGAGCACGAGGTCATGGGTTCGATTCCCGGCCTCGGCGGCCGCTTTTCTCATGGAGGCGAAAAGCAAAAACGCCCATGTGTACGAGATTTCGGCGAACGTAAAAGATCCCCAGGTGGTCAAAATTAATCCGGAGCGCTCCACTACGGCGCGCCTGATTGCCTGCGTTGCGTCGGCGCGTTAAACCATACAATCAATCAATATGTCCTTGACTCATTCAAACTACGTCAAGAAGCTACTGATACAACGAAGGCACGGGAAGCTGAACGTCAACGGAAACTTCAAGCTGAAAACTTTAGAGGAGGATGTTGAATTTCCCGTGGGAAAGTTGCGGCGGGAAGCACCACGCGCCTTGCAGCTCAACCAGCCCCGTCCGCAGCGCCTCTGATGCTGATTGTGGCAGGATGCCCCTAGGGATTGGCCAACCAAAGAATCCATCACGAGATAGCTTCGCGTGCAACCACCGTCGTCATCTTCCCGTAGGGTAACCGATGAAGAAGGAGAAGAATACAAAGCTGCGAAGAGGAGGGCGTGTACGTTGCTGTCACCCCGTCCGCAGCACTTCTGATAATGATTGTGGCAGGATGCCCCTATGGACTGGCCCACCAAAGAATCCATCACGAGATTGCTTCGCGTTCAACCACCATCGTCATCTTCCCGTAAGGGAACCGCCGAAGAAGAAGAAGAAGAAGACAAAGCTGTGAAGAGGAGGGCGTGTACATTGCTCCTAGGCGGTGCACCAATGTCAACAACCGTTACCTCACCAACGCTGACAGGGACTACCGAAGCTACCACAAAGACGACAACATCAACAAGAACATGATGGACGAGTTTCGGCGCCTCGAGAACCACCGCCTACTCACCGTAACAAAACAGTAATTTGCGTGCCTTTGCCCCCGGTGTGAACCAGGACGCGGAATTCCCTCTGGCGCTAGTAAACACCAGATCACATAACATAACGGCAACACAATGGAACCTCACGGAACCGCCACGATGCTTCGCATCGTCATCACAGTTCCCCACAGGAAGATGGTGTAATTTTTATTTATTTATTTATTTATTTATTTATTTGTTTATCTATTTGTTCATTTCTTTATTGATATTTATTTATTTATTATTTTATTTATCTATATTTTGCCTGAAGGTAGTCGGCGCAGGCCCCTCGCCGTCCGAAGTTACAGGTAGGGTGCATATTGCGAGGAATTGGGGTTTTGCGAATTTATTTCCGTATAGGCAATGGGCATATTTTCTGCATCTTCAGACGCGAGATGAATATCCAAGGCGCACCAGGGTCGCGCCTCTAGCATGATGGAGTTGGGAAATGCGCTCTACCTCACATGACTCTTCCAGGTTGGTTTGTATGTCCAATTGAACAGCTTGGCGTTCGGTGGGCATGCCAGAAGTCCGAGGGCCGTCCTGCAGGTCTGCCGGATAAGAATGATTAGGTGTGGCCGTTCCATTGGTTTGAGGGACAGGTAGGCTTAGGGTGGGACTCAAAGGGCGTCTGGACGCTGCCTCGTTGCATCGGCAAGCACCGGTGTTCTGAATCCGCTGCTCACCGAACTTTCCATCGTCATCTAAGGTGGAAGAACTTTTCGACCCTTATTCTGCTATCTCTGATTTGCAATTTCACCCCTCCCAACCATTACCTGCGGCTTCTACTGGGATGGTCGTCCTCGACCGGGAGGGGGGGGGGTTAGGGCACAGGACATGGCGCACAACGCCCCATCGGTTCATGGCCCACCATGCACGACAACTATGATGACTACGAAGGAGTGGCTGGTGCGCAACCTACTCGTGCAGTGTAATAGCCGCTTTACATAACGTAACTAGATCATCCATCAACTGCCACGGTTCGCCTAACCTGTATACTACCGCCACGTAACACTATGATATGGTGATCGCTACCCAAAGTGTGAGCGAGGCATTGCCATGTGTATTTCGTCTTCTTGCGAACAAAAGTGAGGTCTGGTCCTATATCCCTTGATGCACTGTTGTCCACCCGGTTTGGAGGGTTGGGGAGGTTGTAGAGCGGAAGCCGTTGTTGCTTCGTAGCGTACCATACGATGGCGCCTTTGCGGGCGTTACAGGGGTAGCCCCAGGCTATAAGCGCAGCATTAAAATCTCCGGTGATTACAAGTTGGTGGGGTTTAACGAAGGGAAGTACTTGTTTTACAATGGACTTGAAGTCGGCCAGAGTGAGGGGGGTTATAGACATTAAGCACAAAAATATTGCGGTCAGTTTTTGAGCTGGTAAGATGTCCAAGAGGATACAATCGATCTTGGACGTCGGGGCTTGTGGCTGGGCAGTATATCGGTTGTGCACGAGCGTAGGTGTGCGTATGGATGAGTCGTTTTGGGAGGTAGTGTAGTGTCAAGGGGTCGGGTGCACTGCGTCAGCTTCTTGAAGGGTGATGACGGCAGGGAGGCGTTGTGATGTATGTAGTTTGTGGGAGGCTTTCTTTTTATGGAATGATCGACAGTTGCAGTTTCATATTGAACGGAGTTAGGTAGGCGCGTGCGGACTACGAGGAGAGCCTGTAGAAGGCATAGTCGTCCATAATGGCGTCAGCGAATTAAGCAGAAAGGAAAGCACGGCCCCATTTTCGTTGTTTCTTGAGTTTGGAGGTGTCAGCTGCTGTGTCTTCCAACCCTGAATCCTGACTTCAAGAGCAGTGAATCTGGACTGGAACAACAGTTTAGGGTCGGCAATGGCGCAAGTAAGGGACACCAGACATCTAGTAGAAGGAAGTGCGTCAGCAGGTGCGGGTGCATGTGCTTATGCTGTGTGCTTGTGTGTAGTAGTTTTTAAATGCGGAGCATTTCTTAGGCTCGCCTTGCCCGTCGTCGTTGATGGCGGCGCCGTCCACACGCTCACTGCGCATGCGCAACTCTGCACCTTACACTCACAGCTCCGCGATACTACACTATAGAAAAAGAAATAGTTAGCGGTTCCGGTTTCGATCCCATGACTCTCTGGCCGCAAAGGGAGGTACGCGGTGCTCTTCCCACTACGCTACAAATCCGGGACAGGAGCAAGTGCTACGTACGCGCCTTATGTCCTTGACTCATTCAAACTACGTCAAGAAGCTACTGATACAACGAAGGCGCGCGAAGCTGAACGTCAACGGAAACACGCTCTCAGCCGGTGCACCAATGTCAATAACCTTTACCTCACCAAAGCTGACGGAGACTAGCGATTCTACCCCAGAGACAACATCGACAAGAATATGATGGACAAGTTTCGGCGCCTCGAGAACCACCGCCTACTCACCGTAACACAACAGCACTTGCGTGCCTTTGCCACCGGTGTGGACCCGGACGCGGAATTCCCTCTGGCGCTAGTAAAAACCAGATCACTCAACATAACGGCAACACAATGGAACCACACGGAACCGCCACGATGCTTCGCATCCTCATCAGGGTTCCCCACGGGAAGATGGTGTAATTTTTTGAACTGTGATATATGCACTTCAAGTAGGCTCATTCTGCGCTTGTTGTCAGCCATTTGCACTTTCACCTGGGTGTTTTCAGGGATTAAGTTTTTAAACTGTGAAGATAGTGCTGTTTTCTGGCGGGTATTAAGAAATGGGAAGTCGGCTGTAGTGGGGAGAGGTGTGGCGGCGGCGGATAGACAGCTCACCTGTGCTTTCCGTTGAGAATCGGGCTTCAGAGGTGGGGGTCCTCTGGTGGTGGAAAGGATGGGATGTAGAAGTTCTTGTGTTTGCTGACGGAGGTGTACATGTGCGGGTGGTGTGGAGGTGGTCGTAGTTTTTGGTGGCATTCTTTTCTGGCAATGGGGTGCTCTACTCCGCAGAGAGTGCACTTGGGACGGCGAGGGTGGTCGGGAGTAGGTTCGAGTGCGTAACACTAAGGGCTAATGCTCGATCCTGGAGGGGTCGCATCTTAGAACGGTTCCCGATTCACTACGGCGCTCACAACACTGATAGACCTTGCGGTGGGGTTTCAACCGAACAAGAGTTCATAAACAAGAACGTAGAAAGGCACGCGGGGGGCATCGAAAGTGATGCCCGCCGTTCCGGGAATGCCTAACATACGGGCCAATATCTGAATGTTCCAGTAATCTGAAGTCCTGTTACTGCGATATGGGCTAGGAGCTGCTCGGGAGAGATGCCGGGATCACTGCCCTGCTTGAGGCCACTACAAGTGCCGTGAGGGTGCTTAAAATACGTCGGCAAGGAGAGACAGAGGCCCTGCGACACACCAAGATGGCGTGGAACTGCCCGGTTTACCTCGAGTGACTGCAGACAGAAAAAAGGAGGAATATGGCCCGTTTAAACTAAAGAAGCAACACTATAGACAACACGATAGCAAACAGCAATGAAGGGGAACTTTACTTAATACAGGTTAATTTGGCCAGAGGCTTCAATGCCAGCCAATCCTTGTGAAACTTTCAGAATGATGAGCGATTTGATCTTTCAGTAATTCAAGAACCGTACACACGTAACCATAAAATAATAGGATTTCCAACAAAACATAAAGTAATAGCTTCTAGCCGGACTCCAAAGACAGAATAAATTGTTCACAAAGAAAACACAACAATATTTTCTTTACTAATAGAACAGAATATATCAGCTTTAAAAATCACAAAGGGCAACAGAGAATTCGTTATAGTAAACTGTTTTTGTCCTCCGGAGGAAAATATTGACACAACACTTTCTAAGGTCGGAAGTGTAGTTTCTAATATTACTGGTTCTGATATTTTTATAATGGGGGACTTTAATGCGAAGAACCAGATTTGGGGCAGTCAAACTACCCATGAAAAAGGGGATAAGATACTTGAATTTTAGTGTCCAGTACCTTAAGATTACTGAATAATAGGGACTCCCCACCCAAAATTAAAACAAATAGAGCTAAAGGATTGATAGATTTGGCGATGATAACTTGAAGATTAAGTAAAGATTTGAAAGCATGGGAGGTACTAAAGATTCATAACAACAGTGATCATAGATACATAAGGGTAGTGTTCGAAAACATTGACATGACGGATGTATTCGGCATATCACTTGAAGGGGAACTAAACTACTACAACAGTTGCGAAATGACAGATGGTTTGATTTGGAGCAACTCAAAATGAGATCGAGACAACGGAAGACATAGAACATATTGCAGATACTTTATATGGAAAAATAGATGCGTTAAACAGAAATATACGAAGAAGAAGCAAACAACTAAACAGAAACCTAAGCCGTGGTGGACAACAGAATTAGAAATCGAAAGGAAAAGGGTAAGAACACTCAGAAGGAGATATCAAAAAGCAACTGGCGAGATAAGAAAAAAATACACAACCGGACACTATAGAGAACACGACACATATAACAGAATGATTCCGGAAGCCAAGAACAATAGCTGCAAGGCCTAAGTACCAAGCTGTCAAAAAATGTATTTAACTTAGCATATAAAATAGCTAGAAACAAAATAAAAAGTCAAGTTTTTTAAACAATATTAAAAGTATGATGGAGATGACACAACGTCACATAATGAGACCATAGAGTATCTATTAAAAACGCTGTATCCAACTCAGGATGGAGCTTTACTACAGCCTGCCCTAAATGTAATTTAAACAGAAAATGAAGATATAGGAACGTCAACGGGAATTCATTTACTTGAAGATGGAATAGGAGTACCAGATGATATTCTCTTTACAGAAGTGGAGGTAACATCAGTGGTAAAGTACTTGAGGAAAGATATTGCCCAAGGTCCAGATGGCGTAAAAACAAATTTAGTACACCCTGTCTACAAACAGCATACGAAAGTGTTCTTAAATCTCTTTAATGCATGCTTAAGGAACGTAATTTCCCAATGAAATGAAGCAAGTAAAAGTACTCTTGATTCCCAAGGCAAAAGCAGAAGAGAAACAAGAACAGGGAAAATATCGGCCAATAGCCATTATTTCAATTTTAGGCAAAGTTCTAAAAAAACTCATAAAAGACAGGATATACCACTTTCTCTTTAAAAACAAGTACCTTCATAGATACCAGTTTGGCTTTACACGCAATACTTCAACAGCACAGGCCCTACAGGAATTAACAAAACGAATAGCAAGAGATAAAATAGACAAGATTATTCTGTTAATAGTTTCACTAGATATTTAGAACGCGTTTAATACAATTCAGCCAAAAATAATCAGAAATAAACTTGAGCAATATACGTGTACTAGAAACCTTATCACAATGACAGATAGCGTGCTAAGGAAAAGGGAAATAGTTTATGAAGACGAAAGCGCTAGCGTAATTAAACATTTAGCTGCAGGTTCACCTCAAGTATCGCCATTAAAACGCTTTACTGGAATTTAACATTGTCAGGGTTGTTGGAACAATTTTCTTTAAAAGGAGCACATGTGCAGGCTTTTGCCGACGACGAAAAAGGAGGCGGAAGAAAAACCAAGTAAGGCAGTAAAAATAAAAAAAAACGGTTGGGCTCAGAGCAGAGGTATAGGTTTAAATAACAAGAAATAGGAAGCTATAATAATAGGCAGACAATATGAGAATCATCCACCAATAGTTAATGTTGGAAATGAAAAAATAAGAATGGTTAAGGAAATGAAAATATTAGGAGTCATATTTGAAAAGAAGCTAACATTTGTGCCATATTTAAAGTACCTAAAGTATAAAGTATCTGAAGTAACATACAACTTAAGTAGAACTATGCGAGAAGACAAAAATACTAGCAGGAAGTTAATACAAATAATATATAAGAGAGGAGTTGAAAGAATGATAACTTACGCTTCGCCTGTGTAGTACCCTAACAAAATAGTCATTTTAAGGAAACTAAAAGCAATACAGCGGCTACCATTATTTATGATGACTAAGTCGTGTAAAACCACACAAAATGCATCGCTTAATATACTATCTAAAATACCACCGGTTTATCTTACAATAGAGAAGGAAAACGAACAATACGCAGTAGTAAAATGTGCGAAAAGCTTTTTATGAGATTATAAAACTTTTACCGGTAATCAGATAATGCACAAGTATGACCACTGGCAAGACCATCCGGCCAATAAAATAGTAATTCCTACTAGAGATAAAGAAGACCAGGTTAGCTGTCAAATCTACACAGACGGTTCAAAAAAGGAAAAGAACGTTGGCGCAGCTTTTGTAGTTCTTAACACCAATATTTTAATAGTAATTGCCATGAAGTATAAACTACCTGATTACAGTTCTAACTATGACGCAAAGATTACAGCAATACAAAAACAATAGAATACATAGTTCGGGATAAAGAACAAAATAAATTTCATTTGTACACAGATAGTCTGTCGGCCTTAAATGCATTAACAAATCAAATTAATGTAAATAAAATAATTACCGCAATAAAAAAACTAATAGTG
Organism: Haemaphysalis longicornis; assembly: GCA_013339765.2. Classification (NCBI taxonomy): domain Eukaryota; kingdom Metazoa; phylum Arthropoda; class Arachnida; order Ixodida; family Ixodidae; genus Haemaphysalis; species Haemaphysalis longicornis. The sequence goes on from CM023453.1 coordinate 106,360,826, forward strand.
GTAAATACGTTGAATATTATTTTAGTTATGTGAAAGGACATAGTGGAAACAGGCAATGAACTAGCAGATGAAAACGCAAAAGAGGCTGCATACAGTAGAGAAGATGTATTGGTTCCCATAACAAAAGCATTCATATCAAGACAACTACATTCAAAATTAAGTAACGAGTAGAAAGAACTTTGGAACAAAGAAAGAAAAACAACCTATATATACCAATAAATTCCGAACATATCTTTTATACCGGATCATTTCCCATCAAACTTCTACGTATCCCAACCAGTCACCGGACATGGAAGATTTCCTTTATACTTTCTGAGATTTGGTCTTTGTCAAAGCTCAATTTGTACATGTAATGAAGAAATAGATGGTTTTGACCACTACCTAAAGGAATGTCTGTTAGTAATAAAAGAGAAAAATGAGCTAGTCAAAAAAATTAGGAACAAGCTTAGAAAGTAGACAACCTGAAATAATTAAAAGTGAACAAACAACAAAAATACTTGAAGAAATGGTAATAAAGATCAATAAATCGATTTGGAAACCTAGCTAAAAAGATAAGGAGTGTTACAAATCAGCAACAACACTACATAACGGCGAATATGGTAGGGGGATGGGGTTGCAAGACCAATTTGGTGAGGTTTCCTCAGCCTGCATCTCCCGTCATATCGCCCACTGCGTCACAGCAACAAAAAGATACCAAAGATACTTACAAATACACACGGGTGATATCCACTTAGAAGACGGCTGAAAATACGACGAGGAACAATACCTAATCAAGAAAATGTTCGTGTAATGTCAAGTCGCATGTGAACATCTTGTGGTGATTAGAATTGTGTGAATTTTGATTCAGTGACCATGTTGTGGTGATTAGAATGGTGTGAATTGTATTTCAGCGAACATCTTGCGGTGATTAGAACTGTGTGAATTGAATTTCTTGGTCACCTTGTTCACAATTCTAGCCATTATTTGTTTTATTATTTTTATTTTCATGGTCGAGAACCAAGACCAGAATAGAAATGTGACAAGCTGTCAGTGAACTTTTTGGTAACTTTTCGTAACTAGAACCGTTTATTGCTCGTGTTCATTTCGTTAGCTATGTTTGGTGCTTTACTAGTAAGTTATATGTTTGACTTATGTGAGAAAAAAATTACAAAAGACAATGAAAGCCCACTGAGGAGACCGTTCCCCGGTGGCGACCGCGGATGGTAGATCTTTTCCTCTCTTTTCCTCTTTTCTTATTTCCTCTCCATTCCATTTCTCTAACTTCTTAACATCTATATATCTATTCTTTTCCCTTTTCAGTTCTTTATTTTCAGTTTTCTTATCTTCCCCGCGATACATTTGAAGTGCAGGCTTGTCTCTCTTGCCTATCTCAAACTCAGTCGCTGTCGACCAAGTGATTGTTGGGAAGTTGGTGTAGCGCTTCTGCGTAGCCTTCTTTGGGTGTGCTGAGTGTGATGAAGTTCTGAGCATGTTGTGGAAAGGTGATGACTACCGAGTAGAAGACATGTATATGAATGTTGTTTGCCTGCTGAACCATGGCAGGCCAACGGTCGCGCTGTCGTGGCGTCGACTCCGAGGCCAGCTCTACGTCGAATGACGATCTCGTAGTCGTTTGCAGCAACTTTGGGAGTGTGGGCTTGCGTGGTGCGGGAGCACCTGGGATTGGTTGATTTGCTGGAGGGAGTCTTTTGCGCTGATGGCAGGAATGTAGCACATGTTGCCACGGGTCATAGCGTCGCAGTGTGCGTCCACTGGCATAGGTTGGCAACATTTGCTTAGATTATTCCATGGCAAGTGGAGGCGTGAACTTGGCGTAAACTGCTGCAGATATGGATCGCGCCGTACGCGGAGGCACGCGGAGCTGTTGCGAGCAATGCCAGGAGCAGGTTAGGCCTAGCAACGTTCCCCCACATCAACTCTTGAAGAGTTATTTGTGGTCCACCGGATGTTCAACCTTTGTCATGGGTGGTATCGACGAATAGCCAGAGAAGTTACAAACACATTCGTAATAAATTTGATGAGTTGGGAGTTGCTGTTTCGGAGCCAAAAACTTGAAAATCGAAGCAACTGCGAGGTGATTAGGAGGTACGCAGCTCCCTGGTGGCGTTTTCCTTGGAAGGAACCATATATAAAAGAAAAAAACAACACACCAGGGTAAATTCAAAACAACAAAAAACAAACCCTGTTTGCTTTTGAGGCACTATACAAAGCCTTGAAATTGTAGTTTGCTTTTTTGCTCTTATTCATGAACTTGCGAACTGGCGAGTGGGGAGATCAGAAGTTGAAGACTTCAGTGGTGGCTCTGCAGCTTGCGAGAGAAAGGTAAATGTGGCCGTGCTATTGAGGGATAGGCAGCGTCGGTGGCCTCGTTATAAACCCATGCTAGCGCTACCGTAACATCTGGAGAGCCAGGGCCCGCTCCCAGTATACACCAGTGAATATAAATGTAGGCCGTGGCGACAGAAAGGACAAAGAACAGCTGTATTTAGGCGAAACAAAAAAGTCGCCTCCTGTATCCACAGGCCAAATAAAGATGGCAAGTAGTCGCCCAAGTAGCGTACTAACAGCCTTTTCTGATAATCGAAACTCCAAACTGATGCGAGGAAATGCCAAACCGTGTTTAGTCAAACTTTAAATCCCGATTAACTTAACTTAAATAGAAAAATAACACTGAAGATGCCACCGAGTAAAGTAAGGTTTGGGAAGGGGGCTGGCGACGTAAGAATGCTCGCGTATTAGTTTATTTCTTTGTGCACATACAGGGCCCAATTTTGGACATTGCATATTGTTGGTGAGATAAAACGAAGAATTGAAACGACAGAAAACGAATGCACGAGAGAAAACGAACAAGTGAAACACCTAACGCAAAAAAGAAATACAAATTGGTAGAAATGGTTCTAACGAAAGAAAGACAAAGCACAACCCGGTAATAAAATAAACAGTACAAAAAAGTGGAATCTCATTTTAACAAAAAGCACGCAAAGCCTCCTTAACCGTCGATTCCAGGGTGGTGACAACGCACGCGATGTCCTTGTGGGTTGCCACATTCCGCGCTTCAAGTTTACGATCCACTGAAGACTTATATTCGACTATGTTGGCAAGCGAACCAATCTTCCCGATTGCTGTGGGGATGTTTGCACGGTGGCTCCAAGCGGCCAGAAATTTTGCTACCGGAACCAATGCCTGAATTCTACGGTAAATTCACATGGTCTGCCACTGTACGGTTCCGCTGCAAAGGTTGAGATGGTGAATGGTGGGAGGCGGTTTCGACCAACGATAGGGGGGCGAGTTCCCCTGCAAGGAATGTCTACATGTTCGACGGCGTTGGGGCGAAAAAGAAAATCCAGGCATCCTGGGCCCATGGCTTCCTGGCCGTATGGGACGAGGGCACGTGCACTCCCGAGCAGAGATGTCAGTTTTAGCTCAAAGCTTTACTAATCTCGTGGAGCGGGTTGGCCTTCGCGAAGGATTTTACCTTACTGTGATCGCAGCGGCGCCGCATTTTTGGCAATGAATCACGTCACTCGGCGGACCGAGCTCCACCGGCAGGGGCGTTCGATAACCGCTCGGCTCCTACGCTGCTACCACCTTGGCGAATGCGCTCTCCGCAACTGGGTAGCCGCTTGCAACGTGACTACCCACGTGCTTACGATCTTGGCCATGGATGAGAGTGGTGCCGGGCCACCTTATCTTTTCTGAGTGTTCGCGGGAGCTGGAGGCTTTCCTGCGGATATCTCGCCCTGAGAGCTGCTTCACTAGACGAATGCCAAGTGCGCAAAGCTGACGTCGGAGTCTGAGGAAGAGCCACCCGTTCGGCTCTGAAAAGGCCGGAAGTGGACCAAAACCATAGACAAAGGCAGGGTTAGGTAGACAAAAAAAATAATGACAGCTAAATCAAAAGTTAAATCAATGAAACCAAGACAACCAGGCTAAGCCAAAGTTTTCACTGTGCATATCCAGGGTGAGCTGAGCTCAGCCGCAGCCCTTTTTTATCGTTATCTTCATATTCGTCATGCTTTAAAAAGGCTTTGAGTATATTTTACAATGTCAAAGAAGGAAAGGAAAACAAAAAAGCCGTTAAAATGGAAGATAAGAGCCAGAATGAAGAAATGAAATAAGGCAGCTGGGCGGCCACCGCAACGACAGTGTGGAGACAAAAACGATATTCCTGTGACAAGCTCATATGAGAGAAGTGGCTAAGGGAAGAAAAACGTAATTGCACAGCTGGAGAACTGAGCCCCGCATAAGGTGACTCTAGACCCGCTAGTCCTTCTAGCAAAAGCTGCCGCTAGAAAAAACAAAGTTCCTGCGCTTTTGCCCCCCCCCCTCCCCCCTTCTTTCCATAGGGGCAATTTCCCGTGCAAGCTGGGTGAAAGTGTCCAATAGTTCTGCGATGATCACAAAAAGGGCATTAGGATTAAGTCTGACCATATATGTGTGATAGGTATTTAATTTCATAATTATGCCTAGAAATCTACTGACTTCGTCCAAATCCGATTCTTACATCCACAGCGTAGGCTTTAAGGTGGCGACAGGCCACCACGCCATGACTACAATTTCTGAAAAAACGGAGCATGTTCTTTTGGGTGGTCCAAGGCGAGGGCTTTGGCAACGTCGTGTGGACCAGCAAAATATGTAACGCAAAAAGTGTGTACTAAAACAGAAGCAATTCAAAGTCATTTGACCCAAAACACAAAAAAAACGAAAGCGATGAGAGAGCCACAAGTTTAAGGTAGCATCAAAGAAGTTGTTAATACAAGTATGTCCACGCCTTCAAATCTCTTAAATAGACTTGAGTGCATCTATGAATGTTTCTTATGGAGCTTGTGTGGCCGTTTTTTCTTATTGCAGTATCAGTCTGAGTTGTTCATTTTGGCTTTCCTTCAGACAATTTTGGAAAATGCCTTGCCTAATTCCATTGTCTTTCTTCAGACAGTACACATTATAGTGTCAGTCAGTCTTTGAAAGTTGTTTTCCTATCACTGTGTTTCAGCGTATTCTTCTCGGGAGATTTTGTGAAAAAAAATTGGCGCACGTTGCGCTAGTGGTGCAAGGCTGGAGAAAGAGTAGCGGGGGGCCTACCTACAATCTTCCTGTGTGCTACGTTTTGCTAGGTTTTGTGAGCCTTTGCTACTTTTTGCAGATTTCCCTATGTAATTGCTAGGGTTTTCTAAGGGTTTGGGGGTGGCGCAAAATTTAGGCATATATTACAAGGCCGTTCCGGTGGGTCCCCATCACTGACAGCGGATCCCAGGGTGGAAAAAGCTAGTTTGACCACCAGCACCGCTGTTCCTCTAGCCTAGCAACCCTAGTGCGAGCTGAGTCATTTTTTTTTGCGTTTTCGTAGCGCAATAAAGACGATCAACTTTAAAATGCTACAGTAAAGGGTGCGCATGCGCATACGCCAATCGCGTTCACCCTCGAGCAGGCGCGAAAACCGGATCCACTTTTATAATATCCTACTGGCGGTGGTGCACCATTTACATGGGGCGAAGCTTTTTTAGTATATTTTTTCGATCATCACCGGACCAATCTCAAGCTTGAACACATCCGTTGTTAACCAAGCTTGTTCCCGGAACCATTTTAACGTGTGTTCTAGTGTTCTATCTAGGTAAAGGAACCCTAAAAATAACTTATGCATATTGACTGGGACTAGACACCCAATTGCTGAATGTCTATAATAAATATACATACATATGTCGTTGAAACAAAATCGCCTTGTGTCTCTCATTGCCCATTAGCAGGGATTTTTCTCTGAGAAACACCCGCGCACACTGCATGATTCGCCCCTCCCCATGTTTCACGTTAGTGGGGATGACACGGGATTTTGCTTGGACTTTGTTCAGGGCTCTCTCAAAAAGGACATTCGACTAATGTCACTGGAATTCGGTTGTTGCACGCGACACGAGCACACATTTCATATACCTTGTTTTTTTTTTGTAGGTTGACATAGTGTATATAGGGGCAGTATGGATATTTGGCACTGTGAAGTGAAAGTATTTTGTATCGGTTTTTATTTTGTAAAACACGCACATACATTACAAGCGTTTGCTTAGTAACACAGGCGAGGGTACAATGACGGAGTGTTGCCGAGATTTTGCAGCCATGAAAGTACACAAATGGTAAACTTAACTGCCAGCTGGAAAGGGAGGTGGGGTTATTTACCTCTTTTCGTTCCCTTGTCATTATCAGTCTTGGAGGTTGACGTTGTTGCTCGTTCGGGTGTTCGGGTAGTTATGAGGACCTGCAAAGAAAAGCTTTGAAGTCGCTCTTAAACCGCCCACTTCCTGTCAGGCGAAATCACCGTGCTACCTAATAGCCACTTCGTTTCTGCGACATTGTATTTCCCTTCTCTCTTCGCTTATGTTCTTTGTGAGCCCTTTGGTGCAAGTTACTTTAACCTGCTTCTTTTTTCTACACCACTTTCGCGTCTCCTTCTTCGGTTTCGTTTCTTACTCTTAATTAAGTGAAGCGGATGCATCACACCTCAAATCTCCCGATTCCTGTACAACGCAATGACAGCTTTTGTTCTACCGCTTGCAACGTGCACTGATAGCGCAGTAGACGCCTCCGTCTGGCGATAGGAGTGGACGCAGGGTCCTTGGCTCCGTGCGAGCCGCGTTAATGGCCGACGCCAGCCGTGGTAAACCGTTTTCTTCGTTGCCAAAGGATTACCGTGTTGTTCTGCCCCCCTGCCCGCCGGAGAAGCGATGAATCGCGTGGTCGTTGTTCATTGCGATGTCGGCAGTCGACCGTATAGAATTGACGGCTTCAGACAACCGTTGAAAGGCGCCGAAGTGATAAAGAAAGTTTGTGGTATAGGGGCGTTCGAGATGTCCACGTTTGGCTCGTTAATATCCTGACGCACAACGCGAAGGAAAAACTGTTGGAACGGGGGCCGCTGAAAATGAAAGGACGCTCCTGCCTTGTCGTTCACCCAGTAAAGCCAGAACGCCGGATGAAGCTGCATTGGGTCGCCTTCAACATGAGGAACGAGACCGTACGCAAGGTATTCTTCGAGTACGGCGACGTGGAGGAGGTGGCGTGTCCAGGACTTTGAGAACTCGGAGTCGACAACACGGACTGTGTGCCTTCTTTTGTACGAGGGTGTCACTCCAGACCGGCTGCCTTCTTAGCTGCGGTTGGGCCCCGCACTGTGCTCATCGCGGTGCCTAAACGAGCCCCAGTGTGCCAGAGGTGTCACAGGGCCGGGCATATTCACCGAGAAAGCTGGGTCCCCAGGTGCGCTGAATGCCACGCCTGTGCGAACGAGCAGGCTAACTGCACTCGCTCGTATGCCCGGGCTGTGGGGCGAGGCTTGGAAGGAGAGAACAACGAACTCGTTAAGGACGAGGAGGTGGCGGAAGAAGCAGCGGCGTCCGCATAACCTGAACCCAAGCCCTCCAGTGCCGAAGGCAGCAGCGGGCGTGGCCACCACGAAGAAGGTCGAGGACAAGCCACTTGCAGTGGACGAAGATATCGTTCCAGCAGCCGATTCGCCTCAGAGGGTGAACGCCACCGCTGCAGACGGCGAAAGCAACAAGGATGGAGGCGAGAAGGTAGACGTACAAGTGCAGCCGAACAAGCGCCGGCACGAAGAATGCCCAAAGGCTGTGGACGACCAAAATCAGTGAAAGCCTGAACCACCATGGCCAGCTGGACGGGGAAAGAAGCATCAGCGGGCTGGAACCAAGCCAGGGGTGCCGCCGCCTAAAACGGGCGGAGGGAAGACTGCATGAACACATGTATGCCCGAACACACCGTACAACGTGAAGCGTAAGCACATTACTTTTAGTCTGGTCCCTCTAAGCAGTGTCCTATCAAAAGCCCTTTCGACTACTAACCCTCAACGTACGAGGCGTATCAGCTAGGAGGAGGCAAAATCAACTGTACCGTATGGTTATGGAGATGGAACTAGACGTCATCGCTATACAGGAGACGAAAGTCAAAAGTGAGGACCAGACCGATTGCATGGTGCGGCCTCTTAGATCTTTGTATGACGTATGTGAGAGCCACGCGGTTGGTACGTCGGCCGGCTGTGTTAATCTTATACTCAAGCCCTTAGATGCAGTAATAGAAAATATGACAGCATGCCAAAATGGACATTACCTATTTTGCGGCTGTACTTTTTCAACAGCCAGTGGACAGTTTTTGTGTCTGTGCACCAAACAGAGTTCAAGAAAGGCGTGATCTTCTCGAGCAAATCAAAACTTACTGCAGTAGTTAAGGGTACATTGTTCAAATGGGGACTTTAAATGTTCTTCGCGAGACAAAACCAGCTCTAGACCATATTGTGATGTCAGCAGAGCACTGGTGTGTGAAATGGTAATGATTTTGGGTTGGAAGACGTAGGAGAGTGTGTCGCTAGCACAACAGATGCGCAGTATCCACATTTACAAGGAACAAGTCACACCCGCTTATATAGGACATATACTTCTTTGGAAAACTTCCTCATTGCTGTGACTACAAAGTGTTATCTGCCTCTTTGACCAATCATTGCCTAGTTTCATTTTGTCTTGGCAGTGAGAAAGAAAGAAAAAATAAATTTATATTAGATTTATGGACAATAAACGATATACTGTTCATTGAATTTTTTATGCAGCAAGTAATAGAACGACTGGAAAATATGGGTAAATGCAGAAGTAAAAATACGGGATCTAGTGGGAACACTTCAACCAAGAAACCAAAATGCGAGCAATCGAAGATCAAGTACCATAAAAATGAAAAACATAAAACGAAAGGTATTTACACTCGAGTTTGCAAAAGATGGTTGCAGAAGAAAGCCGATCCCCGGGTTCATTTAAAGAGGAGATACAGGCCACAATGGCAAAGCTTGAATTGAGAGACGCGGAACTTTATCGCAGAGCGCTTGTCAAAACTAGAGCAGAAAGGATGATGGCGGGCGAAAACACCACCAAGAGAGCTCAGGGAACGAAAAAAAGGCACGCTCGCCGTAATAAAATAACAGAAATTGAGCACCAAGGCACGGTTAGTAGCGAAAATACGGATATAGACGGTGCTTTTCTTGAGCACTATAGCACAATGTTTACTCGAAGCCCGGTAGAACCTGCAAAGTTTAAAGCAAAGTTGTGTCTCTGCTGCCAAGATTAGATGACTAAACAAGGTAATTGTTGAAATCCCCCATTAATGTCAAGGAAGTTTGAAAAAGCTATTGATGACTTCAACATTGAAAGTCACCTGGCCCTAATGGACTTAGTGCTGCTCTTTATAGGAATTTGAAACACGCATTATCCCCTGCTTTAACTGTAGTATATCAAGAAGCTCTCGAGTGAGGCGAGCCGCCACCGTCGTTTTCTTCTTCCCACACGATTTTAATCCCTAAGACCGAAGACATCGTCTAACTCCGTCTGGTCCCATCGCACCGGCCTATAGGCTTAACGTATGTCGACTACAAAATAATAAAAAAATTCTAGCTAAATGGTTACAGAGTCTTATCACCATTATAGTGAGGCCTCATCACACATGTGGGATCAGAGGAAGATAAATTGTTACGAATATCGATAAAGTTTGTAGTGTACTTGATTGTTCCTATGTGATGAGAACCGGCATATCAATGTTAAAAGTCGATCTGTATAAAGCCTTCGATCGTGTGCCGCACTACGCGCGTATGATGGTTCTGGAACATATTAACATTGGATCTGTTATGCTAGAAGGTGTGTGCATGGGATACAACTAATGTACAACTGGAATATTTGTAAACAAGGTGTTGGGAAGACGTATAGAAATGCAGAAGTCCGTGAGGCAGGGTCGTCCTTTGTCTCCACTCCTCTTCTGCATATTGTGGCGAACAATGTACGAGTTTGTTTATTTATTGTTGGTTTTTACAGCGCGGCCACGCCCGGCTATGTTATCTGTGTCCCAAGCGAAGCGCGTATTCCCTTCTTTATTTTTATGCCGAACAGGCTATCTCATTTGGATAATGACAATGTTTAGCCCTAACTTCACTAGCGTAGAATAATCTTCCTTGATCTATAATGCTGTGGATGTGAATCGAAGGTTCGAGTACCACGCGCGCCGAAAGGTAAAACATGCAGGAGGAGGAGGAGGAATAAACGTCCCTATAAAGCAGTTCGCTTTGAGAAAGAGTCCTTATTCCAGGACCACTTGAGACCGTCCCGCTTCTTGAGCCCTCTTCACCAGCCAAAGCTGCTCATCAGGGTCCGAGCTGGACAGTGCTCTCTCCCAGTGCTCAGGGGAGGGGAAGGGCAGGAGAGGTAGGTTGGGGTTCTTCTCGGAGCCCCACACAATGTGGTAAAGCGTACCCGGAGCCTCACAGAGGCGTCATTCCGAGGAGTAGAGGGTGTGGGCCAGAAAGTGGAGCAGATGCCGCGGGGTTAGACTCGCCGACGCTCGTTAGCGCACGTCACTTTGTTGAATGCTGCTTAGCCGCTTGTGAATTCTTTGAGTTGTTAGGGAAGCACAAGTTCGCTGCAAAAAACTTCTTTCCCTTGAAGATAACTGCTTCGTCTTTGGCTTCGTCACATGTGGTGAGGTGCGGAGCACGCACCCTTTATGCTCCGTACGACTTTTGGAAGCCGCCAGGCCAGTCCAACTAGAGCCAGCCGCCGACTGCAAGGTTTGCCGCCCGAGTTCGGCCTCCTGCCGGAAAGACCCAAGACAACGACCGCTGCAACCACCACCATGGTCCAAGAAACAACGTCGCCAATCGTGCTGCAGCAACCCCGGAAATCGCCAAGATTTCGAGGAGCCCCCGCTGACGACCAGGAGGAATGGTTGGAGAAGCTGGAGCGCGTGCGGATCTTCAACTGGTGGGACGATGAAGAAACCTGCCGACGCGTTTTCTTTTACTTGGATGATGCAGGTTGAACTTGGTTCGAGAAGCACGAGAGCGCCTTGAACAACTAGGCGCAATTCACAAGCGAGTTTCTTAATACCTTCACGACCGTGGTGGGAAACGAACGAGCTGCGCTTTTGCTGGAAACTCGAACGCAACATCCAAACGAAGGAGTCGTAATCTTCGTTAAGGAAATAAAGCGACTATTGTGTCGCGCGGACCCAGAAATGACGGAAGAAACTGAGGTTTCTGATGCGAGGAGTGAAGCAAGGCATGTTTGCTTGCTTTGTCTGAACCCCCCCCCCCTCCCCAAAGCGGTGGCTGAATTCGCATCTGGGGCGGCCGCCATGAAGACTTTGGAAATACGTACGAGGCAGTACGACCGTCCCATCATTGCGCTAGTTGCGGACACGATCGATGCCGGAGCTATTAGCTCTGACACACTACTTGAGACAATCCGCACTGTCGTCAGGAAAGAACTGCGGAAACTCTTCCCAACAACGCCGCAACCCCAAGTCACCTCTATGAGCGACGTGGTCCGGGAAGAAATTCAAGTGGTCGATATGATAAGAAAAAGAAAGAAAGAATACTATACTTCACAGGTGCAGCAAGCGCAAAGCAATGCTAAAAAATGTGGGATGTTATCAATAACGTTGTAGGCAAACCCATTTAAACATCTGTCATTCCAGACTCAGTTGATACTAGTACCGTAGAAAAATTTAACTCATACTTTACTAGTCGCACTTAGCTAGCCAGGTTCCTTCGACGCAATGGGATGCAAGCGGCAACGCGATGTTATGCTCCTTTACAATTGACGAAATTGACTAGCCTGAAATTGTGAACGTGATATCAATGCTGACAGACAGGAAAGCTGCCGGTCATGATGGTATAACCGTTCGTGTACTGAAGGAGAATATTGATGTACTTGGGCCCCAATTACTTCGTCTGTTTAATTATGCCATAATTAAAGGGGTATACCCTGACAACCTAAAAGTAGCAACAGTGTCACCAATTTTCAAAAGCGGTGACCGTAATGAACCAGGCAGTTATCGGGCAATATCCGTATTGAGCGTTATAAACACTGTGTTTGAAAAGCTTATCTCTGTTCGTCTACGAAAATACATAGAACGTAATAAAATTATAACGTCAGCCCAACAGGGATTTACTACAAATAGGTCCACGTCCTCTGCTGCAATGGCATTAACTCAAGAAGTGTACTCCTCCTAACATAACAGCCAAATAGCGGGTGTGGTTTTTTTTTACCTCAAAAAGGCCTTCGACTCCGTAACACACTCGATTATCTCGGAAAAATCTTAGAAAACTACGGGTTTCAGGGACGTACCCTAGAATTCTTCTCCAGCTACTTGTCCAATCGCAAACAGTATGTTTCTGTTGCCGATGTTTCATCATCACAATTAGATATATCAACAGGTATCCCTCAGGTCTCAGTCCTCGGTCCGGTGCTATTTTCCCTGTACGTTAACGACCTTTCTACGTATTTGACATCATCCAAGGTTATAATGTATGCGGACGATACCGCAATTATAGTGAGTGGTAAATCAGCTGAACATGTAGTAAATGTGATAAATCATGAGTTGTTGCGATTGTCAAATTGGCTTAACTGGAATAAATTAACTCTAAACAGTTGGAAAACGAAGTATATGCTTTTCCGTTCCCCGCATAGACAATTCGATGGAGACTCCATGAAAATATATTTTAATAGTTGTTTGCTGGAGCAAGTTGATTCCATCAAATATCTAGGCGTGACTCTGGACTGCCATATGAACTGGAAAGGGCATATACAAATGATCTCCTCTAAACTTGCATCGTCCTGTTTCGCCCTTTTAAGAAGTAGAACGTACTTCAGTATCTCAATTCTGAAGGTTATTTACTACTCACTCTTTCATTGTCACTTGACGTATTGTTGCGAATCTTGGGCATTCACATATCAAACGTATTTAGATCCCATCGTGTGCCTTCAATAACGAGCATTACGTATTATGACATTTTCTAACTCTTGTGTTCGCAGCCGTCCGTTATTCTGTGAGCTTCAAATACTTTCATTCTTGCTTGTCCGTGAAATGAAGGTCTGTATAGTTGTCAACAAAATTATTCTCCATTGCCATCCTTTTTCAATAAATTTGTTTGTGTTACCTACAAGGAACACTAGGAATGCAAGTAACGTGAATTTTAACTTGCCTGTAACCCGAAATACCTATGGTCAACGGCTACTACAATATTACGGAGCAAAAGTTTGGAACACTTTACCTATAGAAATAAAAACAGCTAATAACTTTGTATTTACACTAAAAAGGTACTACCTATCCAACATCGCATGAACCCTGGTTCCTTTTCTTATGTTCAAATTTTATGTTATTATTTGGTTTTCGTGCAGTGTTTTGTAATCAGTATCTTTTCACTCACCTGTATAATGTTTGCTGCTGTATTGTGTATTTATGTAATGAGCCCAAACTAGCTTCGGCTATTGGCCCAGCAGTTTGCGTTATGTATTTTGTACAAGTTGTTAGTGAATAAAAAAAAATAAAAAAACTCGCTTTGGGGAGTTCTACGCCTTCTGAAGTACCACGCGAGCCACAAGCTCTGACCTACTCCGTGGCTTTTTGTGGACCCCGCCCTGCTCCAACCCGTCGCCAAGAAGTCCCGCCATACCGCCGTCCACTGTCGCCCGCCCGACCACCTGCAGCCCAAAATCAGACGCCGAGGAAGACGGACGTATGGCGAACCACCGATAATCGTCCGCTGTGCTACCACTGCGGAGAGGCCGACCACATCTACCGTCGCTGCCCTTACAAGAGGCTCGGTTTGCAAGGTTCCTCCGTCGACGCCCCGCTCCCCCGACCTGGCAAGCACACATCTGAGGTCGAGGAATACCTGTCCATGTCCAGCCATTGTCCAGCCCGTTTCAGCCCTTCGCCGTAGCCTTACCCATAACAACCGCCGAACCACCGTAGCAATGCTGACTTCGCCCGTGGAAAGTCGCCCAGCCCACGGGGGGAAACTAAAACCGCAACTTCTGGAGGTGAAGTTGCTCTGCGACGAAAAACCTGAAACCCTCCAACGACGCAAGGACGCGCCGAAAACTGTGATTCACGACATGCCCTCATCCCAACGACCCGACCTAACCCGGACAAGACTACCGAACACGACGACACCTACACGGCGTGACGCGTACCCCACATGACCGAGATTGCCGCTGAGAAGACGACGACAACCACGACGCACAGTGCCCGCCCGTCAACACGCATAAGCCGAGATGCGACGCCCCGACGCACCCGGAACTCGAGAAAGGCGGCGTCTGACGTCAAGCTGTCCATCGACGGCTTTGAAGTAGTCGCCCTCTAGATACGTACGGGAGCGGACAACTCAGTCATGAGCGAACCACTTGCGTCTAAGCTGAAAAAAGACATAACCAGATGGGACGGCACGCACATACGCGCAGCAGCAGGCCATCTCGTGACGCCAAGTGCAGCGTGCAGTCGCGCGTCTCAGTAGATGTCACAACATACCCGGCGGCGTTCGTCATTTTGCCTGACTGCTCCCGTTACGTAATTCTCATAATGAACTTTTCACGGACAAAGGTGCAATAATAGATGTACAGACCAAGTCTATAACTTTATCCTCCGATCACTTCATGACCCCGGAACCGAACCCAGAACAGCGGGCTGCCGTAAGGATCGCCGATGATCATGTCACCCTTTCACCCCGCGCTATCTGGATGATCACCGTCTACGGTGAAGGTGCTGTTCCAAACGTCGACGCTATCGTAGGGAGTTACCAAAGGCTGCTTCTCGACCGCGCTGTCTCTGTCGCAAGAGACACCGCGAGCTTTGGGCAACGCAAATCCCACGTTTTGATCACTAATTTCACCCAGCAGTACCAGCATTTAAACAAGGGCGCTGCAATACGTTCCTCGAAGAAACGCAAGATGCAAGTGACGTGATCGCGGTTGCCGACTTTGAACGCGCACCCTATGATACCTACAGGGTCCCGAATCCCTTCGACGTGAATCCGGCTTTACCTCACGCAGAATGGAACAAATTGGAGGTTTTGCTTCGTCACTACAGGGACTGTTTTTTCTTGAACTCAAAACTACGTCAGACACCTCTAGAGAAGCACCTAATAATATTCGAAGATGGAGCCCGACATACGAGAGTCACCGTACCGCTTTCCTTGATCCGGACTCAATACGACGGCAAGCTCAGCGACGACATTATACAACCATCGAAAAGCCCCTGGGGTGCGCCGGTCATACTCGTTAAGAAAAAGACGGCACATTAAGCTTCTGCGTGGACTACCTGCAACTTCACAAAATTAACAAAAAGGACGTGTACCCAATAAAGCTTGACTTTGGCCTAGTTGGGCATACATGACACCTTGAAAATAGCGCGAGTTTTTTTCGATCTCTTTTTCAAGGTGACGTGTACCCCCTCCCCCGAATCGACGACGCCCTCGTCCACTCGGCCACGCGATGTACTTCTCATCGATCGATCTGAAGATCGGCTACTGGCAAATTGAAGTGGACGAGAGAAACCGAGAGAAGACTGCATTTCTAACACCGGACGGCCTATACGATTTGAAGGTGGGGATACCTTTTGGGCTGTGCACGGTGTCAGCAACGTTTCAAAGAGTCATGGACACTGTGCTAGCTGGCCTGAAGTGCCACATCTGCCTCGTATACCTCGACGGCGTTGTGGTGTTCGCCCGGACATTCGACGAACACCTTGCAAGGTAAGTCTCTACTCGCGGCCATTCGTACGTCGGGGTGAGCGCTGAAGCCTGAAAAGTGTAGCTTCGCGTGCGAGGAACAAAAGTCTTTGGCCCACGTCGTCAACGCCGCATGTGAGCTGCCTGATGCGGCAGAAACTTCAGCCATGGCGAACTTCCCAATTCCCAATGACAAGCAGGGAGTGCGAAGGTTTCTCGAACTCTGCGCATACTACGGGCGCTTCATCGCAAACTTTGCACGCATTGCAGATCCACTCAAGAGCCTGACGAAATGTAGCACCTCTTTGAGCTGTGAAAACGCGGAGGAAAACGCATTCTTTGGGCTACAAGAACGCCTGCAAAACCCTCCCATGCTCGCGAATTTCGACTAAAACGCCGAAATGGAAATGCACACGGACGGCAATGATATAGGTTTGGGTGCAGTTGTCGTCCAAACTCGTCCAAAAGCAAATCGGTTGCGAGAATAGAATGGACTACGCCAGCCGTGGTCTGGCGATAGAGGAGAAATACTACTCAGCCTCCGAGAAAGAGTGCCTCGCTATTATATGGGCGATTTCAAAACTTCGCCCATACCTATATGGTAGACCAGTCAAGGTTGTGACATACCACCATGCGCTGTGTTGGCTCGCCAATTTGAAGGACCCCTCTGGCCGTCTTGGGCGGTGGAGCTTGCGCGTGCAAGAGTTCGACGTGCCAATCATCTATAAATCCGGCAGGAAACACTCCGACGCCGACTGCCTGTCCCGCGCCCCTGTCAACCCGCCTCCTCAAAACTCCGATAAAGACAGCGCATTCTTCAGAATCGTAACGGAGAGCGACCATGCCGCCCAGCAGCGTGCCGACCCCGACTTACCGGTCTTGATCGACTACCTCGAAGGATGCAACGTCGCCGTGCCTAGGCATCGTGAAGAAGAATTGCAGCCGCGGAACGATAACGAATTATCTTCTTGTCGTCCACGCAGACCTTAGTGACGAAAGTTTTGAAGCGTTTTACGACAATCCGTTTTCTGGACATCTAGGCACAGCCCGAACAATTGAAAAAATCAAGGCGAAGTACTACTGGCCCCGCCCTACATCCGACGTCACCCACTACGTGCGGAGCTGCCTTGCCGAAAAACACCACCGACGAGACCCGCCGGACTTTGCAGCCGATCGCTGTTCCATCTATGCCCTTCCAACAGATTGAAATGGACCTTCTCGGGCCGTTCCCTACGTCACTATCCGAGAACAAGTGGATTGTCGTAGCGACTGACTACATGGCGCGCTACGCAGAGACCGCCGCTCTTCCTAGGGGGACTGCACAAGGAGTCGCGAAGGTCTTCATAAATCAAGTGGTGCTGCGACACGGTGCCCCTGAAGTCCTTATCACGGACCGTGGAACGGCCTTTACTGCGGAGCTTAGCAAGGGGATCTGACGCTACACCAACACAGATCACCGATGAACGATGGCGTACCACCCCCAAACGAACGGACTGACGGAACGTCTGATCAAAACGATAGCAGATATGCTGTCTACGTACGTAGACGTCGAACATGAGACTTGGGACGAAGTTCTTATGTATGTCGCGTACAACACGGCTATCCAGGAAACTACGGAGATTGCACCGTTCGAGCTTGTCTACGGAGGACTACCGACTACGATGCTTGACGCCACGCTTCCACACGTTGAAGACGACGACCTCATCGCCGACGTCCGAGGATACCTTTAGCGTGCGAAGGAGGCCAGCCAGCTCGCTCGAGTTCGTACAACGAACCAGCAGCTGCTGGATGCCGCACAATACAACCAGCTACGCCGAGACGCCGAGTGCCGCCCAGGTGATCGTGTGTGGGTTTGGACTCCCATCCAACGACGCGAACTCACTCAGTAGCATCTGTGACGGTATATCGGACCCTACCAGGTTCTACGTGTTGGCCAACTTACCAACGAAGTGATCCCCGATTGTGCTTCCGGCACATCACGACGACGCACGCGACCCGCAGTCGTCCACTTAATTCGCCTCAAACCGTACTGAGCAAGATGGGGGACTTTTTTTGTGGTTGTTTTGTTGTTGCTCTTTGTTGGGACTGTCGTTTTTTTACTATCAGATCTAATGCACTCTTAGAGGGGGGGGGGTAATGTCACGAACCATTGTTTATTTATTGATGTTTTTACTGCCCCGCTGCGCCCGGCTCTGATATCTGTGTTCCAAGCCAAACGCGTATTCTAATCTTTATTTTTATGCCGCACGGGCAATCTCATTCAGATAAGGAGACTGTTTAGCTCTAACGTCACTAGCCTAAAATAGTCTTCCTTAATTTACAATATTCTGGTTGTGAATCGACAGTTCGAGAACTACGCGTGCCGAAAGATAAAAAGCCTGCAGAGCAGACGGTGCGGTGCTAGACTCGCCGACGCTCGTTAGCGCACGTCACTTTGTTGGACTGCTACTTCACCGCCTGTGTATTCTTTGAGCTGTTAGGGGAGCACAAGTTTGCCCCAGTAAACTTCTTTCCCTTGAAGACAACTGCATCGTCTTTGGCTTCGTGACGATATACATCGAATCCCTTTGCTTAAGCATAAGGTGAAGCGAAACTATCAGGGGATTTGCACTTAATGCCGCTGAAATTCCGGTTTTGGCATACGCCAATGCAAGTGCATTTTCTGCGCAGACCAACAGAGCGTAACTGACGTCTTAAACAAAGAGAATGGTTTTGTCACGCAAGCGGGTGTGTCGTAAACAGGGGTAAGTGCCTCGGTATCTGGCATGGAGAGTTTGTACTTAGGCGTGCCTCTTGATTATTATTCCGACAGTGATCCTTACTGTAAGAGACAAGCAGTGGTGTTACGAGAGAACAGAGAAAAGTGGAAGTGTACCAATTTATTCATTTTTGCTCGTGTGGCGGCGTGCAACCTCTCCACGGTGAGCAAAGTGTGGCACGTGTTACACGTACTCCAGTGTTCCATGACAAATGTCCAAAGTTGCACAAGATTTTCGCACTATTCAACTGGAGTTCGTCTTGGGAGGGAACGAACCGCTCAAACCTCTTCCGACGGGTACGCGATGCGGGGTTAGGGCTAGTGCATCTATTTTTGCGACCGTTGGCGAAGCGTTTTCTTTTCTTGCGAGATTTAAAAGACCCATTTCTGCGCCCCGTTTGCCAAGTTAGATTAGACACTGTATATTAGACACTGTATAAGTAACTGTATATTGACTGAATATAGAGTTACGACATTGTGTTTGCCGGGAGGTATCTGCGGGTATTTCAAAGACGTTATTGGTTCTTTTCGTTTCCTAATTGCACGTTTGCGCGTTTGCGGTACCTAGAAAAAATGGTATGGTGATCTTTGTGACACTGTGTTTCAGTTCCGTTTTATAGGATCATTTACTCTGCAGGCCCAGATGTAGATGTATCAAAACGGGTTAAAAGAATGCCAGTTACACCGGGCGTTAAAACGTTTGTCTTTAAACTACATACAAGCACTTCCTCGTTAAGGCATGGATGCAAGAAAATGTCTCTTTATGCCGGGAGGGAGGATGGGTGTGGAAGGCGGGACATGGTTGGTTGTGCAAGAAACCGGAAACAACTGTAGATGTTTTCATTGATTGTTGGGACGGGGTTTCCTTCTGGGACGTGCTTCAAAGGACGCTGAAAAAGAACTTCCAATTGTCGTGCATGGTATTCGGTATTTGTTCGTTCAAAACGAAGATGGTATTTCATTGAATTCATTCATACTATTGGGCCTGTACAGTATATGGTGTGTGGGATGGCAGTCCGGCTATCCGACATAGACGCGCGTCCTGCCCACTTATATTTCCAAGATTCCACAATCTCCTTCATTCAAGTTTTACAGACACAAGTTGATGAACCAGAGTGCTTTTCATATAGAAAAGCTACCACAGATGAAAATATTTTAGCCACCAGCGCGATACCTCAAACTGGGTATTGTGATTTTATATTTTATTCCAACTTTTTTTGTTTCTACTACTGCTTCTGTTTAGAAAAAAATCTGATAGCGCAGTAGTAACGCATCCGTCAGCGACTGTAAACAGGCGGGTTGAGGTCCCTTCGAATCAGACGTGTTTTAATAGAGGAGCTGTTGCAGCTCGAGCCTTTTTGTAAGTATGCTGAAGGTTCTGCTTCACGCAGGGGTAGAGCAGATTCCGAGACACGCCGGTGCCTTCTCAGAAACCGCTTCCAAGAGCATCCGATAAAGGGCGCAGTGGCCTCGCCTAGGCGCATTCCTCTCCCACCCACTCAGGGAGCGAAAAGGAAGGGGGCCTAACACTGACATTTAGTTGCCGACTGTTTTGCACGAACAGTACAATTTGCGCGGCGAGGGCCAGTTGACGTTCGAGCGAACACAAGAGGACGACAGCTACGCTGGGTGCAACTGAGCTGAGGTTTATATTTACTCTTCAAAGCGGTGGCCTTTTTCTTGGTCAGAGAGCTAACTACAATTAGAACAATCGACCAGATTTAGGGGAAATCTCGAAGGTGGAGTGAGTTTCTGTGAAGGAAAGTTTGACATCCCCCTAAATGCAGCCATACGGCTACAAAGAAAAGCTATACAGCTTTCTTAGAAACTTCGCATATGAAGAAAAGTCAGGATCAGGAAGAATTTTTCTTCATCTGCGAAGTTTCTGAGAAAGCTGCATAGCTTTTCTTTGTAGCCGTATGGCTGCATTTAGGGGGACGTCAAACTTTCCTTCACAATTAGGACAACAACGAAACAACAAACGTTTTTCGCATACTGGGGTACAATTGTCTTTCGAGTTATTGAAAGCAGTAGAGTTGTAATGCTCAAGGGGTTCCGTGCTCACCTCGCATTATACAAGATTGTAAATTAGGACCAAAATTTAGCGGATTTTTTTTCAACAAAATTGGTTACCTCGTTTATAAAAAAATTCTAAAAAATTTGCCCTCATTGTGAAAATTCAATGACGCGTTTTTGATCTTTCGAGCAGTCAAAATTTTGTTGTGTCGTGATGAAAAGACTTGCTGTCGACATAGTTAACTAACGCTATCGCGTAGAAAAACACCGTATCTTTCATGTAAAACGTGTGCAACGCGACATGGTAACTCGTTCATTATTGTGTGCTTAATAAAGTGAGTTTTGTTTGTGGGTAAATGAGAGCAACTTAATCTTAAAGAATCTTAAAGAGATTCTGAAAAGCTTTACAAAAAATTGTTGGGGCATTAATTTAGACTTTTCTTGACGCCGAATAAAAAAAACGTCTTTCATTCTTGTGTAAATACGACAAAAACACCTTGTTTGATCAAAACCAGGACCGCTGCCCGAAGGCGCGTTCGCAGCCCTGGCTGCCTTTCGCGATTGGCTGCTTGTAAATGACGTCACATTTGGAAGTGCCGGTGCTGGTGACCGCTCGGCCTGACGAGCACATACTGTTCCCGTTCAGATACGAACCAGAAAGTCCTCTGGGAAATGGAAGACGCGGAAAATCTTTACATATAATAGGAGAACCTTAGGAATTTTATCTACGCAACAAGTTCGCAGGTGATAACCTTTATAAAGGTGTTTTCCTCCGACGATTCATAGCCGAATTCCGTTCGCCGGATGCAGGGAACTTGTTCAGAAATTGGTTCGGAGCTTTCACTTCCAGCGCTCATCCCAATTGCTAACACAATTCTCGGCACACCATCACCGCCTTTCTTGCATGTCTAACTTTGCATTGACATTCCGGCAGTCGGTAACAAGCTGTGTACAGCGGCCTGAGTTTGTTTATGCGCGCAGGCAGTAGCAATGCGGCCGCCACAACTCGTCGCGTCGCCAGGAGGTGCTGGCGCCGGGGTGCTACGTAAACGGTCGGCGAACGTCAGGCTTGGCATTGCTGCACATATGTAGTTTTATATTAGAGGAACCAATCTTTGCGGGCCCCCAAAAGTTACAACCACAACGCAAAACCCCCGCGCGCGACGAGTTTTAGCTGAGCCTTTTCCGCAAAAGATCGGATGTTGGGAATTTCAGGTTTAGCATTCAGCTAGATATGTGATCGCTGTTATCACTACAATCTCGAATGGCGATCCTTCACAACGTTTTTTACATCAATATCCCCTTCCTCGCATGTGGAACTTTATACTCACCTTGATGGTCATTTTAGCGATCGGTGCTGTATTGATTCTTACGTGCAAGTAGCGCCACCCTTTAGCCCCTCATCGCACCCAGTGCTCGGGCAGGGGCAGTTGCCGCTACAGTGAACTAAATAGTTCACTGTAGTTGCCGCCGTCGACGAGCCCCAGCGGCCGGTCATCGTAGAGAAGTGCAGGCTTCTCATTCCGGCCCACACCTGATCACGGCTTATAAAAGCACCTCAGATGACAATCCCTAGCAAGCGCAATTTGTCACCATAATATCACCCACTAATTGCATGTCTACCTTTTTCGCTAATGCTTTGGTTCTGGGCAGTAGCGAAACGCGGTTGCTGGATTGGCTGGCGCCTGTTCCAGCAGCTTCGTAGGCAGTTCGGGCATGCACGGCCGGCGTGCGTACGTGCTTTCCAGCATGCTTTATTTCTTGTTAACGACGCGCCCACAATGACGCGACCATAACGTTGGTTGGGAAAACTACCGAGTTCGGGAAACCGGGAGCGTTGCGGTCCGCTAAATGTTCGTATCCCATTATAATACTGGATCAATAAGTTAAGCAATCTCCGTATTTGTTTGAGCCCTTCGCTTCGCGTATGAAATACAGAGCACCGGATGACACGGCTCGGCCGGACTACTCGCCAGATCTAGCCACGGGTGCCCGGGTAGGGAATCTCCAGTATGTGAGAATCTTTCGTTCTCGGGAATCACTAAAACACAGTGGCATTATGACTAAAAATTCACGCCAAGGCTACTCAAGATTATGAAGAATAATAAGGCGTAGATCATCACACTACTGCTGAAGGAGCTTCACCCAGAAAACTGGAAAACAGTGAAGTGGCGGCTCACGTCGCTGGGCATCTCGCGGATCTGACGTTCTTCCGGTCACTGCCTCGCGGGTTTGAGTTTGAGTTTGAGTGTATTTTGTGGAAATGGTACATAAACAGGCAAAAAAATGTTGGGCCAATAGCCGCAGCTAGTGGAGGCCCATACACAAATGCGTTTGGAGCAAAAAACATCAACACAAGGTTTACGCTAGTAAATTTAAAAAGAGTAAATACACATCAGCATATATGTACAGATAGACATACGTACTCACTCTTCCGGAGGTGTGGGAGTAAGGAGTGGCCGTGTGCAGGGTAAACTTTGTCAACAAATACCGTTGTCCCCAAGCTAAAAATGTCGAAACAAGTGTAGAGGCATAAACTATACAATGTACCAATTTAAAAAAAATATATAGATTTTTACCGAAATATAAAAGTACTTCAGTAGACCTTTAAGGGTAAAAATTGTAGGGCATGAAATGTGTTTCGGCCATACATTTACACGTGTTATTTTTAGATGCGAAGCAGCTTATGGTAGAGCCTTTTCCCTCCGCCGTTGTGTGGGTGCCGTTGTTCGGCGTCCACATCCCAACTACGCTTGCCTGGCCACGCACCGCTGATGATGATTGTGGCAGGATGCCCGTTGGGATTGGCCAAATAAAGAATCCATCACAAGGTAGCTTCCCGTTCAGCCACCGTCGTTATCTTCCCGTGTGGGAACCCTGAGTACCACACCCCCACTGCGCATGCCTGGCCAGGCACCGCTGATGATTTTGGCACTAGCCCCTACGGATTGGCCTACCAAAGAATCCATCACATGATAGCTTCGCGTTCAACCACCGTTGTCATCTAGCCGTAGTGGAACACTGAGTAGTATGCGAGGCATTCCTCCTCTCCTCTCCGACGCTCCTCTCCTGTCCGGCATTCCCCCTCTCCTTTCCGAAGCTCATCTCTTCTCCGGGATTGCACAACCTATGGCAATGCCTGCGGCTCCACGCGCGATAATGCGAAGCGGCTTAGGGTTAGATACGCAACGGTAGCCGCTGCATACTCCGCTATGGGCGCCGCTGTTGCTCTGCGTTATTAATGAAGCGCGCGTGTGCTCCGCTCCCCCCATTCTCCTCCTGCAACGCCGCGATCGAACGGAAAATTACTGGGAACTTTAGTCGACCCTATGGCTGCTTCGCTTACTACTCAGAATTCCCCTACGGGAAGATGGTGACATTTTTTTCAAAGAATTCATTACCTGCGCATGAGTACAAAAACGTGTGATATACCATGGAATTTTCTCTAATATCATACATAGATTACACATGCCTAAAAAGCTCCGCAGCTTCCACGTCAGTTAACTCGTTGAAGGGATTTTCCTAATAAAAATGAACTTTCGTTAACAAAATTTCAAATGTTAAATTTTTTTGATACACACTGAGTGATGAAGATTTTGGCGGTTGGAGAGATAAGAAAAGTTGTTTTCAACGGAGCCGTTGCTTAGCTTTTCTGCCAACCTGGCGTGTTGACTACGACAGTAACGGCCCATCGGGATGCATGCCGAGAGCAATTTAGAAAAGTAAAAGCGTTGCACCTGTTGAAACTGCTCTTTTATTCCGAAAAGATCTCAAGCTAATAATTAAAAAAATTGACACCCCAGACATTTAGTGCATGCATAGCATCAAAGTACAGATATAGCAAGGTGAATTTCTTGTGGTAGTGGGGGCGGTGAAAAAGAGGTTTTTTATGTGCCTTAAGCGGTTTAATTCATAGTGAAATTTCTGGAATGTAGATAAATACTGAATTAAGAAATACCCGATTTAAACTTCACAGTATAAACCTAAAATTAAACCATCTTCCCACGTGGGAACCATGAGGGGATGCAAAGCCGTGGAGTAGTAGGTTGTAATTGGTTGTTAGAGTAAAGACACGTGCAGTACCGTATTAAATGTCTTCTTTATTTATCGAGTAGTAGGGAACGTTTTGCGGCTTCTCGTTCTCGAAGCGAGGAATCTGCTGTTCGACGCTGGCGTTTCGAAGCGTTTTCACGTTGCCGAACGCCATCTGGATCAGCTACTCGCCGCTGGCGTTTCAAAGCGGAACACAAAGCTGGAGACACAGAAAGTCGATGCCCTGCTCCGCAAAGCTTATAAGCAGGCCCTTGGACTCCCTCCCACCACTTCCACGGCGTTATTCTCAGCTCTTGGAGCTCACAATACGATTGCTGAAATTACAGAAGCAGTGCGTACAGCGCACATTCAGCGTCTAGCGAAATCTCCTGGTGGTCGCACGCTCTCACGCGTTTGGGGATCACCATACCGCTACGAACCCCTGACGTTCGCTCCTTACCTACAACTGTTCAAGCAGCCATACACGCGACCCCGCTACCTCGCAACATGAACCCGGATCTACATCCAGAGAGAAGGCAAGCACGAGTTCGGCAGCTAACAAAAACACTCCGCCAGCAGTCCAACGTATGGTACACTGACGCTACGCCTTATGCCCAACGACCCAGCTGCTGCGCGGTCGCCTGCAACTATCCAGAGACCAGCTTCACGGCCTGCACCGTTCCAACGCCGAATATAGCGGCTGCTGAGGAATGCGCCATTGCCCTGGCCATAGTGCGGATAACGGCCTCCGCAACCCCAGGAACCATCGTCACGGACAGCCAGGACGCCTATCGCACTATATCGAACGGCCTGGGAAGCCCTCACACGCTAGCAGTTTTACGGACGATCCCTGATATGCACCCACTTCCGCAAATCAACCTCATATGGGCACCGGCACATGCTGGGCTGGAGGGCAATGAGGCGGCACACGATTGGGCTTGTGAATGCACGAACCAGGACCCAGTCGATCGACCCGTCTCTCCCGACTTGCACTGGCACCCGTGCTCACATACAGCGACATTCTTCATTACTACCGCGAAACTCGTCAACAATATCCTAACCCCTCCCGCCATTTACCCGACAACAGACTACCACACTCAGACTCATACAAACGAATACATACCCTCACCCCAAACTGTTCAGCCGCATATACCCAGAGACTTATACCGACCAATGTCCAAGATGCAAGATTGATAAAGCCACACTCCCACACATAATCTGGGCTTGCCCGAAGGCACCACCGACTTTCATTAAGAGTCATCACGACTGGGAGACAGCTCTGCGCAGCAACGACCCGGAGATCCAACTGCGGCTTTTCCGCCTGGCTCTGGACGCGCCGGCACCGGTGGCCCGCCCTCACGAGGGCACACGGGGTGTCGGGGCGTCCGGGACCCGGGGGACTTGGCCGTTCTTACACGGGTCGCTGAGGTGAGGGAGCTTGGCAACATAGGCACCGGCTGAGGCCCACCGCTGAGACTCCAACGCCTTGGCTGCTGGCCCTCCCGCAAGGGGCTCAACAGAATAAAAGTTTTTTATCTCTCTCTCTCTCTCTCGTTCTCGAAGCGAAGATTCCGCTGCTCGACACTGCCCTTTACGTTCGGCGTCGCGAGCTCTCCTTTGTGCAGCCTTGTCTTAGGAGGTGCTCGCGGTTCTGACAGTGTGCTGGCTGGCGCTAGTTCAAGGTGTGCCAGCAGTTCGCTGATGGAATCGTTGGCGTCCATTTCCAGTCATCGGACGGCGCAGTGCCGAAGAAGCAACTGAGCGGACAGGGTTTATTTTCAGAGCAGAGGGAGTGGAGAAGAGGAGCAGCGCGCGTTGCGCACAGGTGGTGGGAAAAGGAGGAGGAGCGCGCGCTAGCACACAGGTGGTGTGTAGAGGAGGAGGGGAGAGAGAGCGGCGTTATCACAGCTGTTGCGGAGAGGAGGAGAGGTGCGGACGCCGGACCCCGGACTACAGATGGTTGACTAAGAGATGCTTAGCATCTAAAAAAATCGGCCACCTTCGCAAAAGGTACGCGAAAACTGGAGAATCAGCGGAACGTGCATTCTCCAATAGCTTTAATTTGCGTTTTCTTAGATCTGCCCATCTTATCGGCAGATTGGACATTAGTGCCGCTGAGTTCACGGCGTCTCTCTCAACTACAAGATATCCTGTACGTCAGAGCGTACGTTATCCCTAGGCGCAGCCATTACCAGAGGCGCGGCTCCCCACCCAAACATATGTGACGCGATGCGGATTTTCACACCTGCTCATCGGCTTACTGCCTCCTCGCCACTACACCTCACACTTCTAGGTCTAGCATTTTACTCCTCCCAACTGTGCTGCACCGATGCTTGAGCGACGCCCTGCACGGCTGGAACTCAACACTAAACAGCGCCGCTGTTAAAATTTGTCAAACGGTTTCGTTCTCCTTAAACTAAGTTACCTGGTTAAACGGCTCTGCAGACAGAACGGGTTCATTTTTTTAGGGGGAGGGGCAAAGAGATTCAACCACTTTGGAATTGTCAAGCACCCAATTCGGCCATTTATCCATAGGTCCTACCTAAAAAAATCCCCCCCACCCCCAATTTTCATTCCGGTGAACCAGATTTACTCGGCGCCGCTCCGGGGCTCCTCCTCGCAACCGCCCAACCCTCTTTTACAATGGTTATTACAACGATCATTTCCCTCGCGACCCCTGATGCCTCTTTCACAAGTTGCGCAGTCGGCAGACAGCGGCCGAACGACCGTTGTCGGATGATTTCGGAGAATCAACAGCAGAGCGAATGGGTATGGATACGCCCAAAAGACGCCGCCACCGCCGCCTTGAATGTAGCCACAGCCATTGCCCCTTCGAATTCCACCTACCCCAGTAGCTGCGCGCCCCTACCGACTGAAAGCAACTTGCCCCGTTGGAGCGCCGGAGTGAGCACATTATTCTTCTTCAGTTTGAAGGCCATTCAGAGCAACATTACGCGTCGGCGGCCCTCATTGACCTGCTGGTCATAGTCCTTCTGGCGGAAGAATATTAATAAATTTTCGTCTGGTCGCACATAAATTATTTTTCTCTCCAATCGCCTGTGTATTTCACGCCTAATTAGGCGCCTGTACCCGTTGTCGGTTTGCGGGTGCACGGGTTAGGGATGAAGGGAGGGGGCATGCATGCACAGCAGGGCTTAATATCTCGACCGATGACATACCCATTGTTGGTGGTGGTGAGAGATATAGACGTGGCAGTCTCATGGCTCAATGCGCCCAGTCAGCTGTTCTCTGCAATCGAGCAGTTTGGGTTGGTGTGTTGCACAGACAATAAGATGCCTGCGACTGCAGCGAGAGGGACACCCACGGTGGTCTACACTAGTATAGAGGTCGAGATCCTCGACGTGTTAACTCGCTATGGGACGGACGCATGTGGCTCGCTTGGAGGAAGAAGATCGGAAACATAAGAAGCTTCAGCCCGAAGACAAGCGGGAATGGGCGCGAAAACCACGGAAAGGCGCTGCCGGCGCAGTTGCCGCCTTAAGTTCGCGCTGTCGTGTAGCTGCGAATCTCTTCGAATGAACAGCAACTGGCCCGCTTCGAACGCCGATGTGGGCCAAAATCACTCGTTCAGCTTAAAGGGCTTTCGGAGCCACATGTTCGACAGTATATTTCACTTCTAAGTACCCGCTCATGACCCGTTGCTGGTTTATGGGTGCACGGGTTGGGTTAGGAGGGTGGTAGGCGGAGGAGCGAACACGTGCAGATATAGGTTTTATACGCTTACTGATGACATCTCCGTTGTGTTGGCGTGAGGTACAACATGGCCATCAAACAGCCCAATTTCGACCGGTCCAGTTTCATCTTTTGTAGAGTGTATTGCGTTGGCGCGTTACACAAACAATAATATTCCTGCGGCGCAGGAGGGATAGAGACAGCCCTACATTTGTCCGCCAGGAGAAAGCTCGGGTCTTTTCGAAATTTCATTCAGGTAATTGGCTAGGAACTATGCTCAGTCGTAAATTACAAACACGCGTGTTTTGTTTCGTGTGCTCCGTCGAGGGCTTGCGGCTTCGCAGATCATCCGTCTTCACAGTGGAAGGGAACTGATTTGTTTAGGAGAAATGCTTTCGGAACGTGTCCGATAAGCACATTTGCAGCTTATAATTGGGGGCGAGGAACTACCTCATCTGAAAGTTACTGCTATGCGGCCATCAGATAACTTATAAACTTGCTAAAAAAAGGTATTTGCTTTCTTGGCATTGTTTGAGCGATCGGATGACTTCATTCCAGTGATTCTGTTGCTGTTGCTCGGCTTCCCTTCAGTTTCTTTAAAAAAACGCATTCGATATCCGGTTTAGAAAAAAAACATAAACGCAAAGTAAATATCTGAAGGTGCGGCGAGTCAAAAACGCAGTTCCGCTCGATGCTGGCGATAACTTTAGATTTCGGAGTGTTTGTTCCCAGGCACAAAGAAAAAAGTAAAAGCGTGTGTCAGAAGTGTTGCTTGTCCTCTTTAGGCACACCAAAAAAAACTCGATGACTAGTCGTTCTCACTTTATTTACTTTGCTCGTTGAATCACCGGATTCGCGAGCTGGTGTAAAACAAATCAAAGGACGTGTATATATTCCTGTACAACATTTGTGTGCCTTAAAGGTTAAGGGTGAAGGCGGTACAACTGCATGTTCCGGCTGTTCGCTAAACAATGACACTAGGAGAGGTCAGCTTTTAACCATGTCCTATAGGTACTACATTGAAAAAACACCGTCAACCGAAAATTCAATGTGAGCAAAGGGACATGGCGCTAATGTCTTTTTTGTTGCTCGATAATGGTTTTTAGACTGTTGACTGGTGCTTTTCCGCAGAAAAGGTCGTTTGATTTTATCTGCAGTCACCTTTGCTGTATTTCGGTAGTTAGCATACAGCCAGCAAGGGCTATCGAAATAGCCGATATATTATAAAAAATGAAGCAACTTATTTAACGATTATTGATATTTTAGTCCCCCTAGCTGTTATCGTAATAATCTCACGGGCAATCACATGACAATTTTCTAAGCAATACAGTCGTCGTGTTTCCGCCGCTATAAGAATCAGTATATTGCCTGCTACCTCCTCCGTATGAATTCCGGTACTTCTTATTAGCCAAGGGGTGCTTTCCACGTTAACACGAGAGCTCT
This sequence comes from Haemaphysalis longicornis, assembly GCA_013339765.2. Taxonomy (NCBI): domain Eukaryota; kingdom Metazoa; phylum Arthropoda; class Arachnida; order Ixodida; family Ixodidae; genus Haemaphysalis; species Haemaphysalis longicornis. The sequence continues at coordinate 106,390,309 of CM023453.1, forward strand.
CTGCTATTATAAACAATGCCTAGCACTGATTGATTTATAAAAAGTAAGGAGTAAGCCTGATGACGAAGGTGAAGGCCGTTTGTAGCCAGAGAGAAGAACGAAAGCGCAAACTGCTGGCAGAGTTGCTTTAAATCCTGAGCTCAGAAACGCAGTTATGTTTTTATAATGCAGACCATTTACAATGCACCTTCCTTGTCCCAAAAAACAATGCTGTCGTCCTCTTTGTGTGCTAGTACGAGGGCTTTTACACAATGAAACCAATCGCTCAAAGCCAGCCTGTTTCTACGTGTGGCCATTGTGCCGGCACCAGGCTTCACTTCTATGAAGTTTCTCTTATTTTGGAATAACCTAGAACCGAATATGCGCGCTTGTACAAAAATAATCTGATTGACAATGAGGGAATGCAACAGACAGACGATTAAACAGTCACAAGCAGTGAACCATCGGTGCTACAGATTTTAGTAGTGTCAGTAGCATAGTCTATGCGGCATCCTAAATTCCTCCGGGGAAACTGTTCAGAAGGGCATTTGGCATTCTTGGCGCGTTTTTGTACGGAGTGCTACGCGTGTTTGCGCGGCTAAAGCTACTGGATTCAATGAGTGCGAACTCTATGATGAAAATTGTTTCAATGCTTCAGGGAAAAGTTGTAAGGAAATGGATCTTATGTAGATATAAATTGCCGTACATGGGCACTTGGAAGCGGTCACAAGACAAGCGGTCACAAGGCTTATCCTAACTTCTCCACCCACCAGCCATCGCAAAACAAACGCTCGCAGTGTTGTCATTCTGCTTGCAACATTCCACCTCCCTTCCTTCCGCCAACGCAGACGTCAAGCAATTGGCGGCCCTGCTAACCCCGTTCGAGCCGAGACATGCTGGAGCTATTGCGCAACAACTGCCAATCTCTAGGTCAAATTCACCTTGCTTATCTATGGGCGGCTCGCCGTAACCTCGTCAACATTGAGCAAACTCGCAAATATAACATCTCACTCAAACGAACAATCGCGGAAATTGTGCCCAGATGCTGCAATCCCAAAACATTCTTTTTTTTCTACAACCAACAAGTAGGTACGCTGAGCAACACGCACACTTGGCATATCCTGCTGTGACTGTTCTGTTCCAAACCCTCAAAATCTACATTATGACTGCAAACACGGGTCGTTCGACCGATCCACGTCCCTCAAACCACCACGCCAGAGAAATGACAATCCAAGACGAGGACGAGCTGCCCGTCCACGAGCTATAAAGACATTGTCCAAATGTACCGAAACGAGCGATGTAGGCTTCCCCGTCCGCATCCGCAGCTGAACAGACAACAGCAGACGATCGTTCCTGCCATGCAAGCAGGGTCGCTAGCGCATCCCATGCTCCTGAACAAGATGCACCCGGCCGAGCACGACAGCTCGCATCCGTTCTGCAAGGAGGCGAGAAACACTCTCGCGCACATCGTACGGGAGTGCACAAAACTCAAGACCCCACCACCTTTCCTTTCCCGCACTCCTATCCCCAACCCCCTGGAGCGATGGGAGACCTTGCTGTGCAGCCCCGACCTCGCCACTCAGTACGGACTGGTGGCCAGGGGCCAGGCGTTGCTGGACACATATGGGTCCCGTGACTAGGGAACCACCGCATCTGGTGCCTGCGCGCACACACGTTCTTTAAAAGCTCAGTAAAAGGTGATTCGGCCCCTTTAAAATGGTGCTGGAGCTTGAATGCAGTGGTTCGTTACTTGCTTTTACGACTGCGCTGACGTGTCTGTAGCTTGTTTTATTCCGAGCCCCCACACAAAAATTACTGTGCAGTCAGCGTCACGATAAAATGATGGCGTTAAAGAATATAAAATATCACAATACGATATTTAATTGACTCGCCAAAGCTACACCTCGACCGGCTTGAAGCAAATTTCAAACATAAAGGAAAAAACTTCAGCACTATACGCCTGGAGCCTCGCGATGGCTGTGCCGCCTGCCGCCGCTACTGCGTGGCTTCTACGCGATGAGCGCTTGGTGGCTGACAGGAGCTCATGCATTGTTTAGTTTCCCTTTTGTTTTTTTTTGCTTTTCTGCCCCCTAAACAACTTGTTATGCTCATGTTTTTACGGAAATAGTACGTGTAGGGCACTTCAATACACAGCTGCGGCTTGGTAGAATGCTCGAACGCGAACAAAAGCTATCCGGGAACGCGATTCTGTGCGCTTCCTGACCGCTCTTACGGAGTCAGCTACGGCAGCAGCATATACCCAGCGTCACCTCTCAACACGTCAGGCAGAATGGGATTCTATTGCCGATCTTTTAAACGAGATACTGGCACAGTGAGCTTGGTTTCGTCATAGTCCTTCAATGCTTCCCTGGTCATGAAACTCCCGGCCAAGTTTCGTACGGGGACAAAGGCTACCGCGAGTGGCACTACCGCAGATCGCAGGGCATCGGGCGCCCGCCGCTGCTCTGTAGCCAGACCGGCAGACAGGAACGCAGTAACAGCATGCCCGTTGGCACCAAATTTTTTCGACACTCACAAAATGATAAGTCCCTTTCAGCGGCTCACGACACGTAAAGCGAAAGCGCACTGCTGATAAGGTGGCGAGCGTCTGTTTTATCTTACTCCGTGGTCCGCTCCCTGCCAAACGCGGTCTGACCACGCCCCCGGCTGCCCTCCGATCGGTACCAGCGCCGCGGCGCGGCAGCGAACAAAGCTCTCCCATAGCGTGACGGCGAAATTTTATGACCAGAAAGGCATTGAAGGACTCTGGTTTTGTCTTGCAGGGCGTACGGCGAATGCGTCTTCGTTTCAAAAACGTCACCGAAACATCGGCCTCCGGGATGTGATTATCCCAATACCTGACCACCACTTCTGCCTTTCAAGAGAATATTAGCCACGCAAAATTCTTAAGTACAGTGCAAGGCTCTGCGTCGTTAGATATTTTCACACTGACGCCATCAAGACCAAAGAAAAGTAATAGATTTTTTTATTTGATTGTGGGGTTTAACGCGCCGACGCAACGCAGGCGATGAGGCGCGACGTAGTGGAGGGCTCCGGATTAATTTTGGCCACCTGGGGATCTTTATCGTGCGCCGAAATCTCGTACACACGGGCGTTTTTGCTTTTCGCCTCCATCAGAAAAGTGGCCGCCGCGGCCGGGAATCGAACACGCGACCTCGTGCTCAGCAGCGCAACGCTTTAGCCACTGCAGCTGCAAAAAAAAAGCACTGCAGCTTCGGAAAGGCTAATGACGTACTTCTAAACTTAAGCCAGTATGACTCAGCAGACCCAACTAGACGCGAAATTCTCTGCTATTCCGCTGGACATTGGAAGGAGGTGGGTAACGGGGCGGCTAACTATCGTTGTGTCCGAATGCGGAACGAAATCAAGAAATAAAAGTTTCAGTAATCACACCCACAGGCTGCGGGTTCGCTTTCCTCTCGTTTTTCATCTTCAACAAACAATTTATCACCCGGCGGACTCATTTGCTGACGTACAGGGTAAGCAGTTAAAAACGATAAAATGTTTGGTTGGAAGAGTGTGGTATCTAATAAGGCTATCTGATTTTAGTTTTTGCTAGTTTCTCAAAGCTCCCTGTACCATACGGTGATGTTTCGATGAAGTGTTAAATGGCGGACGCGGCTTACTCTACAATCCCGTCGCCGCGCTGCTCGCGGTAGATATGGGTAGCAGATGATGAATGTTTGCGAGCGGTCAACTCAGGATAAGACGGGCCAGCATTAAATTCTTGAAATACCCCGAGCGGTCACTCCACTGAAATCTCCCAAGCAGCCCGTTTCGAAAGCAGCAGTGGGAGGCTCCGACCCCCTTCCCACTGCCGCCTCTGCTGAATTGCGCGCTCATGACCGACATTTACCGTTTGCGTGCGTTAAAATATATAAATTGTTACGAGACATCACCATCAAGTCGGGATCATCATCAAAGAGGGAAGAAGAAGGGGACGCTGAGAGGGACGCGCGTGAAGTTCGGCCCCTTGCTTGGACGGCGCTTAGTCAGTCTTTCTGTGCCTTCTGTAGATAACGGACTTCCGCGTATCATATGGTGGAGAGTGCTGTTTCGGCCCCGTCCTGCTCTACCTACCCCTTCCGTGGGCTGTGAAACCTGGACACCACTGGCTCACAGGTCCTGATCACGGATCTTCCAAGCGGGCGTCATCTGCCAGGCGTTACCATGGCACCGCCTTCTCCACCCCCCAGTGCCGCTACGCCGCTTGTCATCGTGAGCCACCCCCGACACCCAGGTTTCTTCTACGGCACCAACGATGTCGACGTGGAGGACTGGGTCAGTCTCTACGAGCGTGTAAGTGCCCACAATCGCTGGGAGCCCACCATTATGCTGGCTAACCTTTCGTTTCACCTGAAAGGTTCAGCGGAGACGGGGTACAATACCGGACGACGCAACTCTTACTAGTTGGGAACAGCTGCAAGGCAGAGATGATTAAGCTCTTTGGCAAGTCATATGGTCGCCAGCTCACTGCCAAAAATTAGCTTTGGTCGTGAGCGCAGACGTCAACTGAACCGTACATAGCCTACATCCTAGATGTACTGGCCCTTTGCCACAAAGTTACGACCACATGTCCGAACAGAATAAAGTTGACCACATTTTAAAGGCATAGCAGATAATGCCTTCAATTTGCTCATGTGCAAAGACTGCTCCACTGTGAGCTCAATTTTGGATGAGTGCAAGTGCTTCGAATATGCGGAAAGCCGTCGAATCACTCAGACATTAATGCGTCTTCCAAATACCGCTGCAACGTCTTCATGTGAGGGCCCAGTTTTGCCACCGTGCCCACCACCGGCAGAAACCAGTGCAGATACAGTGACCCGTATCGTCCGGGCCATGACGCCTGTCACCACCCAACATTCCGTCGCTGACGTTCATCTGCCGACACTTTCCGTTATACAAGCAGTTGTGCGCGACGAAATTGACTGCATGGGCTTGCAGCCAGCCTGCCACATGAGCCATCCTGTCGGTCGGCAATTTCCCGCCAACGCCGCTTCCTGCAACCATTATGGGCCAGCTCAGTGGTGTCCGACCCCTTTCCGCCAGGAGTGTTGGCCACGGTCTTACAGGAACCCGGCTCAATGGAGAACACCCGATGACCGGCCTATATGCTTTAACTGCAGGCGTGTTGGTAATGTTGCCCGGTACTGCCAGAGCCGCTGGTTTTCTTCCGCTCGAAGCACTTGGAACGACCGTTTCCCGCAGTTTGCGACGAACCGCACTTCTGCCAGCTACCAGCAACGCAGTGCCGCCAATGCCGTCTACTCCGCCCCACGATTTTGCCATTCCCCGTCAACCCAGCGCCGACAGCCTCGCTCTCCGCAGCCCCGCCGCTCTACGTCGCCGACCCACTACGGACGCCTCGACTCGAAAACTAGCGAGTGCAGCTCCCAGAGGTGATGCTGCATTCCCTACCCCGATCGAAAATCCTCTTTTGATGCTGCCGACGAGAGACAATTTGCTCGACGTGAAAGTTGATGGCGTGACTGTTCGTGCATTGATTGATACAGGGCGCATATTTTCGTTATGAGTGCTAATCTACGGACCCGCTTGTGAAAAGTCCTCACACCTCCCCTTTCGCATGGTCAAGTTGCCGACTGTGGTACACCGGCGATCACTGGTATGTGCACCTGTCGCGTCACCATCGCCGGCCACGATGCCACTGTTCTTTTCTCTGTTTTGGACAAATGTCCTCACGACGTGATCCTTGGCCGCGATTTCTTAACGGAGCATGCAGCACTCATCGATTGCTCTACGGGCCTTCTTCGTCTTGAGTGGCCGCCTACTGCCGATTCCTCCCCGCCGCACCTGTGCTCGTCCAAACACATTCGCTTACCAAGTCAAGCCGCCACTTATGTTGCCCTTACTACGTCTACCGCTATTCCTGACGGCGACTACCTGGCTACTCCTATCGTCGACGTTCTATTGACCCGAAATGTTGCACTGCCCCACACTGCGGTCACCATCAAACAGACCCGCGTTAGCTTGCCTCTCCTCAACTTTTCCCTCCATACTCAAGTACTTCCAGAAGGTATAACCATCGCCGCGCTCATCCATTTGGCGGCAGCTGAAGTTTTGGCATATGCTTTAGACCGTGACCCAATGCAACAACATGGATCCAACAATCGACCTACCTCACCAGATAAATTTGCACCCCTGGTCAGCCCGGACCTATCTCAAGCTCAATCAAGCAAACTGCGCTGCCTTTTGTCATCATTTGACGACGTTTTCGACTTGGGTGACCGACGTTTGGGGCAAAGCACAACTGTGATGCACCGCATCGATACAGGAGACGCCAGGGCTATCCATCGCCGGCCGTACCGTGGTTCTCTTTCCGAACGAGCACTCATCCAGCAAGAGGTTGAAAAAATGCTTGCAAAGGACATCATTGAACCATCCTGTAGTCGATGGGCTTCACCCGTCGTGTTGGTAAAAAAGAAAGACGGCACCTGGCGCTTCTGTGTGGACCACCACCACTTGAACCGGGTTACCAAAAAAGATGTCTACCCTTTACCCAGTATCGACGATGCCCTAGATTGCCTTCATGGAGCGAAATACTTCTCCTCCATAGACTTTCGCTCAGGTTATTGGCAGATTGCAGTTGGTGAGCTGGAGCGAGAAAAGACCGCTTTCGTCACTCCCGACGGCCTATATCAGTTCAAGGTTATGGCGTTCGGTTTGTGCAACGCGCCCGCCACCTTTGAACGCATGATGGACTCTCTTCTGCGCGGATTTAAATGGTCCACTTGCCTCTGCTATCTCGATGACGTCATCGTGTTTTCTCCCTCCTTCGACACTCATCTCCAGCACCTGCGTGAAATCCTTGCTCTTTTCCGTCAGGCCAACTTTCAAGAACGTGTGTCCGACGTCGTTTCTTCTGGCCAGGGCTTTACCGCTCTATTCGCCGTTACGTCGGTGGATGCGACAAGTGCCAATGTCGGAAAGCACCAACGACTCCTTCCGCCGGCCCTCTTCAGCCACTGGACATACCGGTCGAACCATTTTTTAGGGTTGGTTTGGGTTTGCTTGGTCGCTTTCCCCAGTCTGCGGCCCGAAATCGGTGGATTGCAGTGGCCACTGATTACGCGACCCGTCACGCAATAACATGGGCCCTTCCAACCAGCTGCGCTACTGATGCCGCAGATTTCCTCCTTTACGAGGTGATCCTCCATCATGGTGCACCCCGTCAGCTAGTTACTGACCGCGGACGAAATGTCCTGTCGCGAGTCGTCGACGACATCCTTCGGTCCTGCGCAACCACGCACAAATTTACTACTTCCTACCATCCGCAGACCAAGGGTCTTACGGAGTGACTTAACAGAACCCTAACGGATATGCTTTCCATGTACGTTTCGGATGACCATCGTGACTGGGACATTGCTTCACCTTTCATTACATTCGCATACAACTCGACCCGTCATGATACCGCCGGATGTTCGCCTTTTTACCTCCTCTTCGGTCGAGAGCCGGTCTTGCCCCTGGACACCTTAATTGAACACAACACGCCGCCTTGTGGTTATGCCCAACACGCCATTGCCCTGGCTGACTTTGCCCGCAGTATAGCACGGACCAGGCTTACGTCATCCCAGGATTCTCAAAAGTCCCGTTACGATCGACGCCACAGCACCCGCCACTTTGAGCCTGGTTCCCTCGTGCTTCTGTGGTGTCCTGCGCGCCAAGTAGGGCGTTCGAAAAAACTGCTCGCCCGCTACTACGGCCCCTACCGTGTCCTGCGCCAAGTGACTGCTGTAAACTATGAAATCACCCCTATCGTTCCGGCTGACTCATCGCGCCCTCGGAAGACTGAAATCGTCCACGTCGTCCGTCTAAAGCCCTACCGTCCACAGCCAACAGTTTTGCCCTGAACAGCACCGAGATGGTGCTTTTACGGGAGGGGGGGTTCTGTTACGAGACATTACCATCAAGTCGGGGTCATCATCAAGGAGGGAAGAAGAAGGCGCTGAGAGGGACGCGCGTGGAGTTCGGCCCCTTGCTTCGACGGCGCTTAGTCAGTCTTTCTGTGCCTTCTGTAGATACCGGACTACCGCGTATCAATATACGTAGTGCAGTCACTTTGTTCCCAAATGTGGTGTATTTACGAGAGTGAAATGGTTTCTGATGCGATCTTACTGTGGTGCATTCGGTCTCTATAGGTTCCAGGTGTGTGTCTCAGGCCGGCGTCGCCAAACCGGCATGTCCATACAGCTGATTATAATTCCAGTGCTCTGAAATTTAATAACAGTGTCTCCGTAAGTAGTATGTCCTCATATGGTCGTGCTATGGCTATACAGTAGGATTTAAATAGGTTTTGCGTGCGTACATATTCTTGCGGAGCACTCATACCTAACAGCACGTTAGTTATGCTTGCCAATTTAAATATCTCAGATATCGATCACTACCCTGGACAAGCCAATAATACGTTTCACAAACATCCTACGAAATAAGTATGACGGATAATAGTACTCGGCAATCGGCACATGGCAAAAAAAAGAATGCTGCTTCGTCTTGTCGCGCTTTGAGCGCACGCAAACATTCTTATATCCCCTGTGAGCAGCGCGGAGACGGGCCCAAGGAGGAATTCGCGTCCGCGACTAAGCGCTTCTTCGAAGCATCATCATATGAAGGGAGCCTGCATAATCTTGAACAAAATGAAATCACACGGCCTTATCAGATACATTAGCGAACTCAAAAAACAGTACGAAAGCAAGAGAGAGAAAGACACTCCCCAAAACGAACCAGATAAACCAGAATAGACGAAGCCAACCTACGCCCTGGTTGTGTCCTCAGGGACAATGAGCAAACAAGAGGTGGCATCGTTAATCAAAAAGAGCACCAATCCACCTGACCTTGGTCGCCGAAACGCTACAATCAAACCTGGAAGGTTAGGTGTAATAATCACCACCACATCGAAGGAAGGCTCAGCGAAGATTGAGACGCACCTCCAAGAAAAAACAAAGGACCTTCAAATCAAGAGACCTAAGGAAAATAGATACCCAATAAAGGCAATTGGAATTGACGAAGAAGACGAAGCAAGAACGTTTGTGCAAACGATTATGGAACAAAACAACTTACCTTGCACTACTAGAGATATCGAGGTCAAGAAAACCTGGAAAGGAAGACAAGGAACAACAGCAATTTTGGCACTTAACAAAGAGGGACACCAAGCGCTGAACAACAGGTCACACCTGTACATCGGATGGAGCAGATGTCGAGTTTTTGATCATTTCTTCTTACCGCGATGTACCAAGTGGGCAGAACATAGACACAACGCTATAGATTGTGAAGCCCCGATCCGCTGCGTAAAGTGTAGGAAACGGGGCCAAAAGAGAGACGAATGAAGGAAGGACCCCCACTGTCACGCCTGTGACCTGGATGGCAGAGAGCAAAGCAGAGACCACGAAATGATGTCCTGGGACTGTCCGGTCCACCGGGACAAGATTGAACAGGAACGTAAGAGGATCATCACTCGCCTTAGCTAAAATGACTACCATAACTGAAAATGTAGTACCTAACTCAAAAGTGGAACTCAACATACTCCACGTCAACTTAGCTAGAGCATACAAGGCAAATCAATCCCTCATTCATTTCCAACAAGATGAACAATTAGATATTTCTTTAATACAAGAACCTTATACCCTCAAAAATAAAATATTTAAATTTCCTCTTAAACGTATCATAATCCCAGCCAGCAAAGACACCAAATCTGCCATTAAATTCCAGAAAAACCTCTCAGTGTTCCCAGTTTTTATAGCTCAAAACTTAGTGGCAGCTACAATAACAAAGGGGAACAGAGAAATACTAATAATAAGTTGTTACTAGCCACCAAACGGAGACATCAGCAGAGAACTTTGAAAAATAGAAGAAATAGTACAAAAACATAGGTCGGTAGACGTATTAATTGGTGGAGATTTTAACGTGCGAAATCAAATCTGGGGCAGCCAGACAACTGATGAAAGAGGGGAACGAGATTTAGAGCTTATCGTCACTAATGCTTTAACAATACTAAATACGAAAGATTCGCCCCCCCCATTTAGCACAAGTAGGGCAAGAGGGTGGATACATCTATCAATAGTTAACGCAGTTTCAGCGAGAGATATTAAGGAGTGGAAGATATTAACAACTTTCAATAATAGTGACCACAGATATATAAGAACTATATTCGAAAATGTCAAAGTCGGAGAAGTCTATCGATTAACGTTAAAAGGTGAAGCTAGAATGATAGATGAAATAGCAAGCGACGTATGCTTCGAAGAAGTACAAAATAGGATTGGAAGGGCAGATGAAATAGAAAACGTAATTAATACATTTTATCACAAGCTTGAGATACTGAGAGCGAAGTGCAGTAAAAAGAAAAAAAAACACCCAAACAAAAACCCAGCCCGTGGTTGAACACGGAGTTAGAGATTGAACGCAAAAGAGTAAGGGCATATAGGAGAAGATACCAAAAAGCTAGAGGAGACATGAGAGAGAAGTATAAGAAGGAATGCTACAAAGAACACGAATGCTATAACATGATAGAGCTAGCAAAAAAGGAAAATTGGAAAGCGCTAACATTAAAATAACAAAAAATCCTTTCAACTTGGCATACAAAATCGCACGCAATCAGTTAAATACTAAAGTAACCCTTAGGAGCATAGTGAAAGAAGATGGAGAGATAACAAAAACTCTCCAAGAGACAATAGAATACTTAGTAGGGAAACTGTACGCAGAACAAACACCACAAGTCCAGGAGCACCAGACGGTGAAACGAACAGGGGAGAAGAATACTAGTAGTCGTCAAAAGGAATGTCCAGGGTACGGAGAACATCCTGGAAGTAGCGACACCCCATTTACCGAATTAGAAGCAATATTTGCTGTGGATAACCTTAGAAAAGATTTAACACCAGGATCGGACAAGCTTAAAACCACCGCATCCAAGCAATCTTCAAGAAACACAAACAGTTCTTTTTGAATTTATTCAACGCCTGTTTATGAACGGTTATTTTCCAGAAAGATGGAAGGAATGAAAGGTAATAAATATCAGTATGGCTTTACTCATAATACATCAACAATAGATGCTTTACAAAAAATAAAAAAAGAGGGCTGCAAGAGCGAAACTAGAAAAAACCAACACCTTAATCGTGTCTTTGGACGTTAAGAACGCATTAAACTCTATTAACCCAGTTATAGTAACAAAAAAACTAGAAGAATACAAATGTTACAGTAATTTAATTAAAATAACACAAAGTCTACTTACAAAGAAGAAGATTGTCTACGAATCTGACAATATTAGGGTTATTAAGCCAATAGATGTGGGCTCGCCACAAGGCTCACCACTTAGCCCACTTTACTGGAATATCATCATAGCTGACTTACTAGGTAAATAACTCCCATATAAAACCCACATCCAAGCTTTCGCAGATGGTATAGTAATCATCGTTCAGTTTAAATCAAGAAACGATGCAGAAGAAAAAACAAGCAGAGTATTAAAAATAAGTAATGACTGGGCTGTAAGCAAAGGAATAACAATAAATAATGACAAATCACGAGCAATGATAATAGGAAAACAGTATCGAACCCGTCCACCTATACTCCAAATAGGTTCAAGCAGAATAAGAACAGTCAACGAAATGAAGTTACTCGGTGTAATATTACAGAATAAGTTAACATTTTCACCTCATCTAAAATATATAAAAGAAAAAATTACGCCCAGCTCCCCTCGCGGCAACACTGGTGTGATACAACGCATCTCATGGGGGGTTCCATTGGCGTTTTCCATCGTATTGATTACGCTTATAGCAGGGATGCTGACGCGAAGGGGAGGTGGGCGTAATTTTTCCTTTTCACCATGCAATGCACATGCAGTACACGTATGCTCAGGAACAGTCGCATCAAGCAATTGTCGAGTACTGCGAGAGAGTGCAAGCGTAACGCGGACGACCGTCGACTGAGACCGCCGGAGCGCGGCATGCCGCTTTATATTTACAGCGTCCGAAGGAGAGGAAAGCGCGGAGAAAGAGAGAGAGTAGTGCACAGGCGCAGCGCGCGCAGCGCCGAGCGCAGCGTCGCCTACCGGCGCCTAGCAATGGAGTGAGAGCGCGCTGCGCCAACCCGCAGCTGTTTGGGACAGAGTGTTCGCTGTCGGAGAGAAGAGAGGAGGAGAGGCGCAGCTGTGCGGACAACACCGGATAATAATAATAATAATAATAATAATAATAATAATAATAAAAATAATAATAATAATAATAATATTTGTTAGTCAAACAGAAGTCATGTACATAATCAGGCCTACCTAAGCCGCAACGGGCTTGTCAGGCAGAGCCTTGCAGGCGACAAGCGTTAAAAAAAATTATATATGTTACAGTACGCAGTACCAACCAAGAACAGATAACCATGCGGTATTCCCGAAATCTCTGGAAAGCACTAGCGCATGCGCCTTGAAGCCTTTTTCAGTTTATATTTTGAAGCATGCGGAAAAAAGTCAGATGGCAAAGTGTTAAATATAGCTGGCACATAATACCGGTGGTTTCTTTTCTCATACCTTGTGGAACAACGAGGAATTGCGAAACGTTGCTTCGGTCTCAGGGACCGAGCAGGAGTGTAACACGTTTTGAATTTATTAATCCAAAAATGTTTTAAGATAACGGTTTCATTTAGGAGCGAGGTAAAATCGGGCAACATCAAGGTTTTGAATACATTGTCATCTTTCTCCATACACAAGTCATATGCAATGGTACGCAGCAAAAAACGCAAAATGGAATTGACTCGCTCTATCCAACGTAAAGAACAGTGACCATATACTGTAATACCGTACCTAAGCCCACTATAACAAAGGGAATGTACAATGACTTTTCGCAGCGAAAATGGAATAAATGTTCTTAATTTGTACAACAAAGATGACACAGCACGAATTTTTTTACATACATAAGCTAAGTGGGAATTCCAAGAAAGGTCGCTATCGAAATACAAACCTAAATACTTCACAGTGGACACATACTTTACAGGAATACAACTACAAGAAGAGCAGGCCGCTGAGTGTAAAAATAAAGATTGCGTTAAGTCAACTTTTTTCAATGGATTGTGAAAGCAAATCAGCTGTGTTTCTTTGGTATTAACAGCAATGGAATTGGCCGTAAACCAATTCATAGTTTCCATTGCAGAAACTTGAAGCGACTTTATGGCGTCAGAATGACGAGAAGCATAAGAAACAAGAACCGTGCCATCGGCGTACTGAAATATTCAAGACGATACAGAATAGGCGAGGTCGTTAACATACACGTTAAACAGCAGAGGACTCAGTATAGACCCTTGTGGTACACCTGACCTAATAAAATAAGCATTACTGGAAAATTTACCAATCCGAACAACCTGAGTTCTGTCAAGTAAGAAGTTTTCAAGTAGACGCAGAAAGTTGTCCCGAAAACCTAGTCTTTGTGGTTTGGTGAGCAGGAGGATATGACACACGCTATCGAAAGCTTTACTGACATCAAGAAATAATGCACATGCAATCTGGTTACGATCGAAAGTATAGTTTAATAAATCAGAAAAGTCCTCGAGCAAAGTTTGAGTACCTCGGCCTCCAATAAACCCATACTGAGATGGGGAGAAAACATCATGAGTCGATAAAAAACTGGTCATAACATTTAAAATGTGTTTCTCTAATATCTGAACTATACAAGAGAGAACAGAGATAGGTCTATAGTTTTCAATTTTATTTCGAGAACCTGACTTAAACAAAGGAAAACCTATTGTCTTGTTCAACTGTATGGGAATGATGCCACTCTCAATGATATGGTTTAAAATGGAAAGAAGAACAGCTTTAATGTGGTCAAAATTTCTGCGCAGCACATTTATCGAAATACCATCATGCCCAGGTGACTTGTTGGCTTTCAGCGCAAATAAAATTGACTTGAGGTCACCTTCAATGAGTGGGGGCAGATAAGCCGATTTAGCTATGCTATTCTGCAACGTACAAATGGCAGGGGTAGATCGGGCAACACCTGTGACCCGCGAAAAAAAGTCGTTGAAACTATTGGCAATATTCAGTCCGTCACCAGAAAAATGGGAAAAAAAGTGTTCGTCCTTGCTAGATTGCACATTAGAACCTCTCAAACCGTTAATTAAGGACCAAGTTATCCTAGAATCGAAGCGCGCATCTTCAAACTTATTCCGCATGTGGTTGCGTTTAGCTAGACGTATCATCGCATTTACCTTATTTCGACTTTGTTTAAAGCTTGCCCTGAGAATTGCATTTTGTGGGGCACGTTTTGCTCGAGCCCAAAGCATATCTTTTTCTTTAATGGCGACAAGGATTTCTTTTGTCATCCATTTTTCATTAGAGTTTGTTTGCCTGACCTTAACTATTCGTGTCGCAGTTTTCTTGAATTCATCGAGCAAGGTTACGAACTTTTCGTACATGTTACTGGGAGATGTAATACATATAAAGTTGTGCCAGTCGTACTGAGCGATTTCCCTATCAAGTGCCCTCGGATCAATGACTGAAATAGTTGTTTTGCTCGCGACTCTGCGCACATGTGAAGACTTCGGTGACAAAGAGCATGCAACAAAATATTGGTCCGCAAGTTTAGTTTCAATTACAGCTGAGAGGGTTTGAAAATCGTGAACGCGTACGTTCATGTGGTCTAAACAACAAGTCACGAGCTTACTGGACAAAAATTCTTCACGGGTAGCTTTCGAAATTGCACAGTCTAGACCCCATTTGGACAATACATCTAAATAGTCGGCAGTTAGTGGCACGTTGGGGCGCAATGTGTCAATGTTTATATCCCCTGTCATACATATGTTGTCACCAGACAACAGGGAAGAAATGGCCACATTAAGTTCTTGAAGAAATATGCGCCCATTACAGCAAGGTGGGCGCTACACCGCTATCAAGACAAGAGATAATAATGGGGAACATACCCGAAATGCGACTACTTCAGCTTGAGTGAAAGAAAAAGTTATTTCTGAAACCAACCCCGTGTTTTTGATAAAGACAGCTATGCCTCCCCCTTTTCAAATGGGGCGTAAGTAAGAATAAACTTGATAGCCAGGAAGTGTGTAGTTGGAAAGGGTGTCTAAAGGAACATTTATCTCGGTTAACACAACACCTTCACAGCAAGTCCTAAACGAGGAGGTTAAAGCCAAGAACTGGTCCAAGTATTTTCTAATGCTTCGAATATTTACGTGGCAAATTTGAACCGAACTACTATCACACCTAAAAAACTCTTTGACTGCAGAGAAGGATTGAGAAACTAGAAAGTGGTCTTTATCCATTTTTATACGATGAAGTTAGAGTGAACTAGAATGATGGGGCGACCTTCCTCTTTCCTAGGAACCACCCTGCCGTTCCTAGTCCACACAAACTTGAAACCTTTTTCTTTACCTTTAAGCCTAGCCAAGCGGAAGAGCTCTTTATTAGCCCGAGTCAGGTTCTCGTTGATGTAAAGGCAAGGGAACGTTTCCTCTTCCGCCAGCTCAGGAAGCTTTGTGCGCGCGCTGATCCACTGTTCTTTTGTGCTAACTTTGTGAACGTGCACAAGGACGGGCGGTATTATATTAGGACCACTAGGCAGACGGTGAACAGCTGCGATATCAGCTGTACTGAAGTTAGTCAGGTCATGTTTCAGAGCTAGCTCACCACAAAAGAAGACAAGTTTTTTTTTGGCTGGACAGCGAGACCATGAATTTGGAAGTTGCATTGACGGGTGTACTGTTCTAACTGATTAAGTTCGGTGGTCAACTGATATAAAGACTCTGCGTGGTCATCCACTGCAGTAGTTACTGACTGTGCATGTGCATTGAGTACGGCGATGTCTGCCTTGTTAGCATTTATCGTAGCAACTACTGTGTCGTACTTCGCGGACAGATGGTCGATCGATTCCTGTATTTCCACGACTGCAGTCTTCAGTGACAACAAATCCTCCAGTTTTGTTGCGAGCCGCTCTACACTGGACACGAGGCTGTCAAGCCTCTCATTCACAGCCGAGAACTGCTTTGCAAAAGAGTTGTCACCGGAAAGGGTGTCTGTGTCTGCACTGGCCCCCGAATCCAATCTACATGGCTGGCAGCACCACGTTTCTCGTTTAACGGTGCTCATTTTCGAGAACGACGACTCGGAAACAGACGAGCACGCCTTTCCAAGGTGGAAGCTTTCGCCACATTTACAACATGTCAAACATTTCACTTGTGCGGGTACCAATTTAGAACATTTTGCACACGACGACAAGGCAGTGCAGTCAGCGCTGAACGTACAAGCAATGAAAGCAAACTGGTGGCGTAACTACCTTACCTGCCAACAGTAAAATCAATGGTCAGCACTGAATACTGGCTTGCCGCTGACTGCAGAGGTGCATGGTGGCTTCTCCGTATAAGTAGGCGAGGCCGGCCGCCAGGGGACGTGGTTGAAGGTTCCAGGCACAACGGGCATCAGGCGATGACCAACCGGTTCCAGGACAGGCTCTGGCTGGCTGGTCAGTCGAGAGAGTGCCCGCACGTGCGGAAACTGTGCGCTCCCAAGAAGGGCCGATATGGCTGCGTGGATGCAGCCAAACTTGACAACGTTGACGCACGTCTGCCGCCTGGGGAGCCTGCCAACAGCAGAATCAATGGTCAGCACTGAGTACTGGCTTGCCGCTGACTGCAGGAAGCATAGACGCAGGAAGGACAGAGGGGCGAGCATGTGATGCGTTGCATCTAAAATAGCTAAGATAACATATAACTTGAACAGGACGCTAAACGACGACAAGAGTTCAAAAAGAGAATTAGTGCGAGTTATGTATAAGAGAGACATTGAAAGAATCCTTACCTACGCAGCACCGGTGTGGTAGACTGGGAAGGTATCTATTTTAAGGAAACTACAGGCGATCCAAAGGTTACCGTTATTAATGATAACGAAAGCTTTTAAAACAGCATCAAACCTGTCCTTAAACATTATGGCGAAAATCCCGCCAGTGTATCTAACAATTGAAAAACAAATTGAACAATATGGAGCACTAAAGGAGGGCAAAACATTTTCATGTGACGACAAGCTATACACAAGTAATCAAATCATGAAAAAATACAATCTCTGGACAGATCACCCAGCAAATAAAAGCGGTATTGTAATCACTCCCACAGAAGAAATAGTAGACTACCGTATATATACGGATGGTTCAAAGACGGAAAAAGAAGTCAGAGCAGCGTTTGAAATAATTAAAAATAACAACCAAATAGTAAGAAAGGAAACATTTCAGCTACTAGAATACAGTTCCAACTACGAAGCTGAACTAATAGCCATTAAAAAGGCAAAAGAATTTATAATAACAAATAAAGCAAACAATAGCCATCAACTATATCCTGATAGTTGGTCGGTACTCCAAGCACTAAAAACCCCTTAACACAAACCAAATAATTAACGAATTAAAACTAGTCCTTAGAGAGAATGCAGAAGTAAATATAAAACTCAGTTATGTAAAAGCACACAGCTCCTCAATAGGCAATAACTTTGCAGATGAATTGGCGAAACTAGCCGCACGAAACGCAGAACCAACTTTGGTCAATAACAAAACCATTCATTTCGAAACATTTATATACCAAGTTAAACCAGGAGTGGAATAAGGTGTGGAATAAAGATGGCAAACCAAGTTATACTTATAGGTGGATTAAGTACGTAAATCTTATTCCGGACCACATTCCTACAAACTTCTACTCTTCCCAAGTCCAGACAGGGCATTGTAGATTCCCGTTTAATTTCTCAAGATTCAGAATAACACAGTCATTTACATGCAAGTGCAGCAAGGATATAGAGAACTTCGATCATTATCTGACGGAATGCCCATTCTTAATAAATGAAAGGAAAAGACTCGTTAAAAAACTAGGAGAGCGCTTAGAGAACAGAAAACCGGGAATAATTAAGAAAGAGTAAACAAGATAGTTTTAGAAGAGATGGTTTTAAAAATTAACGAATTCATTCTACAAGCATAAGCATAGACCAAACATAACAGAACACTAACACGATCAATCACGACAATATAAAAGATCGGATATGATACGGGGGTGGAGCAGAAACGCCATGTTGGTGAGGCTTCCTCCGCCCACATCTCCAGTCATTCCCTTCTTACACCATAACAACACAAGGAAACCAAGCATAACACCAACAACACATAATCACAAACCATCAGGCGTAACAGATCTATATACCCGGTCAAGTCAGGTCACGAACAAGTCATGAAGACCAAGATAAAAAAACCAAGATCAAAGAATCAAGAATCAAGTAAAGTTCAAGAACAAGAACAAACAACACAAGACGTCTACGAAGGATCCAAGTCGACAGTGAAGATCAATTTTAGAACAAAGTGTTCTTAACGTTTGGTGTTTGTTGTTTTTCTTTTAATACTTGTAGAGTTTTCTGATTTTTCGTTTCAAACAAGAAAATTTTCCTTGCATGTTAAAAAACAATGCCCGCTGATAGTTTTTCCGTTCCCAGCGGTGGTCCCTGAACTATCTTCTCTTCCCCATTACCCCTTCCTTTTCCTGCCCCAATCACCTTTGTACCACTACCTCAACCTATATTTCTACCCCTTCCCCTTCCCTTCCTCTCCCTGCGATACATATGTGGTGCAGGCTGGGAACAAAAATAAAGTGAACGCACAGATTGTGTGTGTGATCACTGAAGCCATCATTCATTAATTTCGTTTCGCATTTGTACACAGCGATAGCTAAGCGTCCCCCTCCCGCCACCCCATGTACTTCGAAATAGAAGTGCATTTAGCATCTAGTTGGTCTGGTGAGCTCCACAGAGGAACGCCTTTATCATTTCCAAAGCTGCACTGGGTATTTTGTTCCCGTACAAGCTATTCTGTTTCTAGTGGACTTGCGGACCATTTACTTTTCCGTGGTGGCATCAACTTTCCTCGGTTCCGCTTATAGGACGTGAATGGGTACATATTCATTTAACGACGCGCATACTTGAAATATACTGAACATTTTCGTGTGGTTTATATTCTTACAATAGCAACAAGTCATTGTCAGGAATTGCGTAATTACATCCCCGATTCATATTTTCCTACGGCGTATGTATTCTAAACAAAGCCGCATTCGTTGTCCTCGCTGCAAAACAAAACCCACCTTTCACTCTGCCAGTATCAGGTCTAAACGGAGCGACAATAGAATTTATTTGTGCTGACGTATTGGGAGGGGACAGGGGTGATTTGCTGCCGTCGCCGACGTCCGTAAGGCCGGGAAAGCGCACAGAACCGCATCCCCGGATAGGTCTTCTTGGCGTTCGAGCACTCTGCCTCGACGCAGCTCATTTTTGAAGTGCCCTAAACGTACTATTTCCTTACAGATGCGGCCATAACAAGTTTTTGAGGGTACGGAAAGAAACGCAGCGTTCAAGCGACCGCAGGCGGCGCAGCGATCGCGAAGCCCGACGCCTACAACTAGGGGATGGTTTTTTAAACCAACGCCTTTTATGCCTTACCGATGGTGATGTAGTTACACCACAACGCACTGCAGAAAAGCTCCCTTTATGCATTGAGTTTCCACAGAGGCACAGCGAAGTCGTGGCTGTGTTCGACAGAACAAAGCCCACCAGGAAATAATGCTCCCCGCGGTCGGAATTCCACCTGAGTCCGTCGCCTTATGAAACCGCCATCTATTCGACGGCGCTTTCAACGCCTTTCCGTTGGGTTTGCCGCGCGGGAACTGGCTTCGGGGGGATTCTGAGTTGATGTGGACTTTTGCTTTTGACTTAAAGAACGTGGATTTAGGACTTGGGTTTTTGTTGAATCTGCTTGCATTTGGCGTTTATGACCATGTTTCTCTTAAGGAAGTTGTTTTGTTATTTTGTTCCACTTATAGGTCGCGGGAACGAGCGGTTAGTTTGTTGCTCCGTTTAAGGCCTGCTTTCCCGTTGGCCTATTAAAATTTAAGCTTTGTATCTAACAGCACTCCGCGTTGCCCACCTTGAAAATAGTTTCCCCGATCTTGTTCACACTTTAGTTGTTCCCTGCGTCATTTACTTTCACTAGTCCAGATTCCGACTATGTATATCGGCAGCTTTCGCCGTCTAGCAGCGGCTGGAAGCTGCTGCCGCATAAGTACGAATATCGGCAAAGCCGGAACATACTTCGGCCCCGCTACCTTTTGGCCATGAAATGGCAAAAAAATTACGTACGCATCATTAATTAATTGAGGGCATCTGCACTTAATTTGTCCAAGGTTACTCTATAGCAGTCTGAAATCTTGCCGGATGACTGCTTGCGTATGCTTGTCTTCCACACAGCAAATCGTGCTCTGTGCAGTCGGATGAATTGCTTATGGGGGATTTTAACACTTACAAGACCATGTTATCAGGTAGCGAAAACCAAGCAGGGGGCACCAATGGTCCGAACGTCACGAGAGACGGTCTTGCAGGCAGCCAGAAGGCGTCTTAAGGATGTCGCCGGTCATCTATTCGTAGCGACATCGTAGAATGCTGGCGGACAAAAGTCGCCACTTTATACTCCAGTTCTAGATCTACAGGGCAGCGTCCAGGAAAATGGGTCTTTCGGGCGTTGTGTGCCGAGAGGTGCCCCTTCAGCTGACGCCAACAGTGTGCACTCTCTTCGGTCCCACCGAAGTGTCGCTAGCCGTACATGTTGCTGTTAGCTTGGGAACATCAATGAATGAATGAATTTATTTAGAAGGGAGAGGTCGAACGCCTCGTGCGGGGGAAGGGAAAGAAGAGGAGGGGAAATAAACCAGCGGGCGATGGGGTTCACTTGCAACACGTGTCCGCCCCGCACACGGACCGCTCGATTTATGTAAATTTCACCAGACCTGTACGTCCAGCAAATGTCCACAGGGTCATTAAAGTTTCGTTCACGTCGTTTGAAGGCGCTATCCATTCTTGAAGGGACGTGACGTGAAGAGGTACGCACCTACGGCGTTCCTGGGAGAGTCCGGCACAGTCCCAGAGAAGGTGGTGTATGGTGGGTCGGTCAGCATTGCACAGGCGGCAGGCAAGAGTAGGAGAGGGAACAGGTGTGGAGCCATTCCGTCTTTTTCTGCCGAAACGTCGGTACCAGGTCCATCGGTCACGGACGTCAGGAGTGACCATTGTGCCGGAGCGGGCCTTGTGTAGAAGCACCTGGAGGCCTCACGGGATGTCCTCGGGCACTGGTGGTTCTGGCCTTAGGGTCGTTTCCTTGAGATGACGGCGTCGCCGCGTTTTTTGGATACGGCGATTACGACTGGGTTGTTGAGGGTAGGTTCGGGAAGCGGGGCGGGCGTCGCATGAGAGTTCTGGGAGGTACGAAGTGACACAGATGCCATGCGATGTGCCGTCTCGTTCCCTGGGTTGGAGTGGTGGCCGGGGGTCTATTCTATAAGAATTGTGTGTCATTTATTTCGGCGAGGTTGTATGTGGTTCGTCTAATTGCATTGGAAATGTAGTCATGAGGATCTGGAGAGTGCATTGTGCTGATTGTCTCTGCATTGTCAGTATATATCACGACTTTAAAGGGATTGTGTTTTCTCTTGATGGACGCGAGATCCCTCCTTAGCAAGACGGGGGCCCGTAGAATGGCTTTAAGTTCTGCTGTGAGTGGGTCGAATTCTGATTCTGTAGAGAACGTCACGTACTCTGTCAAGTTCGGGTCGTTGACGTGGTTTATGCCGCACGTAAATCAGTGAGATTCTCATGCAGCGTCGGGGTAGACGGCATATGTGCCTGGTTTTAATAGGTGTTGGAAGTGAGATAAGGTATTTCTTTGATCCTTGTGTATTTTGCGCTTTTTTGTCGACCTTGGAGTATGATTTACCGGTTGTGTCCATTGCGAAGGCGGATTTCGGGCCAAAGAAGGGTCTGCTGACGGGCGCAGTGCGAAGGTTTGTGTCTCATCGTAGGCGACGAGATGACGGCCCTGAACGGTAAGCTCGCGACCGTCGGAATGGTTGTCGCGCGTTCCTTCTAGTGTTGCTTCAATCGGTGGCAGTGATGCAAAAGTATACAAGTCATTTAGCTTGGTGTGCCGAGGGAGTCCGGTGATAACGCGAAGGAGTTTGTGATGTAAAGTTCGAATTTTATTCAGGTGGGTTTGCGTCAGGTTGAAGCAGGTCCCGCAATATGTTAGCCGGGAAGTTAGAATAGCTCTACCGATGTTCCGGATGAAAGCGGTGCCTGCGCCATCGAATTTTGTGCCGATTCTGTGGATAAGGTGGACTGTAGCATCCCAGCCCTGTCGGACCTGCTTGAGCCATTCTGTGGCGTTGCCTTTGTGACTGATAGGAACGCCGAGAAGGCGGATCCAACCTTTCGAGGATAGCGGAATCTCTTGATTTTAAAGGTAACGATGGACTTTTTGCTTTTCTTGTTCCTTGCCCCCCAAAATCAGTAGAGTTGACTTTTCCGGTGACGGCCGTATTCCTGCTGCCTGGACGGCGTTCTCTAGCGCAAAAAGGGCTGCTTGAAGGTCTATGCACGCCTCCTCGATGGTAGGATAATCGTCTCGCTCCGTCCACAGCGTGATATCATCCCCATTGACGGTGAGCCGCGCGCCGCTGGTTTTGTGGACGTCTATTGCCACCTTTCTTATCACCAAATTGAAAAGGAGGGGTGAAATTATGGAGCCTTGTGGTACACCGCGATCATTGTAGTACGTCTTTGGATGGTCGTTGCCCGCTCAGATCTCGAACGTTCTATTTTCTAGAAAACTGAAAACATAATTGTACATCCGCTTGCCCGGATAACGGTTGTCGATTTCGGCCAGTATGGCTTCGTGCGATACCGTGTCGAAGGCCTTCTGCAGATCAACTGCCACCAGAATATAATGGTTGTCCTGGTGGTGGGCCTGGTCGAGCTGAGTTGATGAGCCGTCTGAGAAGCCACAGACTGTCATGAATCCCCATGTTGGGACAGAAACCAGTCTGGCCAGGGCGAAAGTGGTTGGTCATTTGTTCAAAGTGATAAATGAGTCGATTAGCGGCCACCTTTCGAGAAGTTTACCTATCGTAGATGTTAGAGCGACTGGTCAAAGTTTACGAACGTAATTCGTTGGTTTCCCTTGTTTGGAGATCGTTTTTATAACGGAATGTTTCATTGAGGCAGAGATGGAGCCAGATTTCCAAACGTCGTTGAGGAGTTCGAGGAGTTGTTTGTTTTGTTCGTTTAAATTTTGAAGCATAGTCCACGTGATACCATCTTTACCAGGGGCGCTGCGCTAGTTGACCTGGTGGAGGGCAGTCTCCATTTCCGCCATAGTGAACGGGGATTCTTCATTGTCTTCGTCCGTAACTGTCACGCGACGGTGGGGAGGTGGAGGCGTAAGGCTGGCGTTGGGGAAGAAGTTGTAAGCCGCCTCTTGTAAAATCGTTTCGATAGAACACCCAATGCTTAAGCAATTTTGCCAATAGAGTTACCAGTCTTTTTCTTGCCGTTAAGGGATCGAAATGTGTGCCACATCTTTTTATTAGATGTGTCTTCGTTGAAGCTATCGCAGTATTCCGTCCAACGCAAGAAAGAGTTGTTTTTCGTAATGCTTAATTTCTTTCTGTTTGAGCCGGGCTTGCTTCAGGTCTCGAAATTGTTTTCCAATACATTTGTAGCGGTCCATAAGTACGTGGTAAGTATCCCATAGGTTTAGCAAGTGGCGGTCAGGGCAGGGGCAGTCTTCCTCTACTGTGGAACACTGAGAGCTTGCTTGATAAGCGCGCTGTGTTTCGTAACCGAGGCTAGTTATGTCGAGCGCTTGAGTAGGGCAGATGGAGCAGGATCGACAGGCTTCCCAGTTGGTGGTGGTAATTCGCCATGCGCCCTGCCGTAGTTAAGCCCGTTTTAGTCCAAACCATATGGGGTAGTGATCACTACCCCAAGGGGCTGTTGCAACGTGCCAGTCATGGACGAGGGGGCCGTCTGCCGAAGTCAAATCTGGGGTAGTGTCCCTTTGTTTCACATGCAAATCGATTTTGGTTGGGGTAGCAATATTATTCTGTAGGTAGACATCTTATGCTTCCATGGTAGCCTGCAGGTCGTTGCCTCGCGGGGAGTTTGTGGTGTAGTTCCAGTTGGTATGCTTGGGGTTAGAATCCCCACTTATGATGATGTGGTCTGTTGGGTAGAGCATTCGCAACTCTCCGACCCACTCTAGGGACCCCTTTGGGCTCTTGCTGGTTTCTGGGCGGTGTGTGCCGATACCGAGAGGTACGTCTTAAATTTTCTTGAGCCGCTGGCCAGCTGTATGCGTGCTGCGATGATCTCCTGCACGCAGGTGCAGTACTTGGTGGTGTCGATGAGTGTTGTATACTCGGTCGGAGCGAATGAACGTCCCATTCTGTCACCCAGGCTTTTCTGATGCCTTGTGTGTAATCGTGGGAAGAAAGTGGCTGATGTATACAGGGATGCGAAAGTTGGCTGTTCGAGTCTCCTGCAGAAGAATGGCGATGGGGCGTTGCGCATAAGACAATTGTTCCGTGAGCCGAGTTTTCAAGTCTGTGCCGTTTGATGTGAGGCTGCGGCAATTCCATTGCAAAATGGTTGGGTAATTACGTCCCATTCACGGGTGGGTAGGTAGCTGATCGATTTGGAGCCCGATGAGTGGGAGGGGCCTTTTCTTGACTCGGGGTTTGATGCAAGGGTACTAGCGATTCCATTCTCTCCTGCAGGGCCGTGATTGTGGTGTTGAGGTTGTTGATTGCTCCAGCGATGTCATTAACGTTCGCTTCGATGCTGTTTATTCTCGTTTGGTAGGCTTCCGTTCCGGTGCGGTGGATCTGCGTACTGTTGTCGAGTTTCGCGTTCAGGGTTTGCATTTCTTGGTGAGTTTCTTTCGAAGTTTTGTGAAGAACTTGCGCTTTAATTTCAAGGATATCTGATTTCGTAGCTAAGGGTGTTGTTTAATTGGCGCAGCCGAGTGTTTCTGGGGACGCTGTTTGGAGTTTTTACTCCGATATCCTGGTAGGGAGACTTCGCACCTGACGGTTGCGTTCAAGGTTAATTTCCGTCGTGAGTGATGTCATTTCCTGCCTCGCCGTTTCTAATGTCTTTTGCAGGTCGTCAATCATACGGGTCAGCTCTTGGAGGAGTTTTTCCTTGTCGCGTAGTCGCGACTTAACTGGCTGCTGGTCAGAGGCGACGTCGGACCATTTTTTGGAGGCATTTAGGTCTATGCCCGACGAGTTCTTCGCACTGTTTGCCGTATCCTTGCGGGTCTTGCTTCGGGATCGCGAACGTGACCCGGCACGGCAGCGGCTCCTGGCTCGGTTAGCGCGTCGGTGAGATGATTGTTTTGTTGTGTTCTGCGTTCTCCGGTTTGGGCAGCTATTACTAGTGGCCAGGTGGCCTGCTTCTTCGCATACGGAGCAGTAGCAGCGTTTGTACAGATCTCATTATCTTTAAAGGCATGCACTATGCAGCATTCCTGACATACTTCTTTGTTAGGGCAGTGGTGCACCATATGCCCTTCCTTATGACATTTAAAACATACCAGTGTTTTGGGTTTGTATGGGGCCACAGGAAGGATCTCGTAGTGATATCTCACGGTGCGGGGTGTTTTCGCGGAATTAAACGTGATGAGCGCCTTGTTGCTCAGTCCCAGCCTTTTCGTGTCTAATATCTCGACCAGCTCGTTATGAAGGCAGGACACCAGTTGGTCATTCGTTTCGTTCGGCGAAATGCGTATCACTCCTTGACTCGTCGAGCTGTTATGGCTGAGGCGGGTCATTTCCAAAGAAACGTACTTTCGGTTCGCACCTTGTGCCACGGTTAGGCGGGTCATAGTGCAGAGCCGATTGGCTTGCTCTTCGTCGTACACCGTAAAAAGAATAGAGTTTGCCTTGACGTTTTTGAGCAGCGAGGTCGCATCGAGATATCTGGGCTTGGTGATCGTTCGCTCAAGAATCTTGTCTAATGTGAGGTACGGTATATCGCTCACAGCTGTACCGTCGGTAGTGCGAAAGAGGACTTCGTAACGGGGCAGACTCACCCGTTCCTTTGGCGTGGTGCGGGTCTGTTGCGTTTTCCTTGCCAGAAGATCCAGCCGCCCTCGTCGTCAGAGATGTCCACGTCGCAGTCGTCGTGGAGTCGTTTCGGTCTTTGCTGGTCGGGGGTGCCAGGGGTCAAGTTGCTTCGAAAGCCATAAGGCAGGCCTCTTTGCGCGAGTGGAAGGGAGGCGCCAGAAATAAGGTCGGTTTGCGCAAGTGGAAGGGGTGCGCTCGCGGCCACAGCCGCCGCATCACACGCACTGTCCAGCATGTTGCACTTGCCGTAGGCCTCGAGGCTCGTGCCGTCGAGCATGGGGCCACCTCAACGCGCTGTTCACGTGATGCAAGCAGGGGGCGAAGCTCGTAGGCCTAACCCAGCGAGTGGACTAGGAGTTGCCTGGTAGAGAGTCTACTCACGTGAAACGCCCGGACGTCGGCGTCGAGGTGTGCACTAAACAACTGCACACTCAGAAATCACACATACGTGAGCCCGAGATGAAATTAGACCATCGGAAAAGTCAAATTTACCGGTGGACGATGTGAGCGCATCTTCACTTTCCTCGCCCCCTAGAGGGCCCGCTTGGGAATATAAAGTTCATTTTAAAGGCTGTGGGAAACTTGCGCGAAGTGCCTGAACTATCGTGAGCAAGAAGAAAACAGCACGCGCGCCGTCACTGATAGCGGGAGAGGCAGCAAAACAAAGATGCGGACACATCTGATTTTGCTGTTGGTGGCAATAGGGCTTTGCGGTTTGGGTCTGCCGGATCGGCTTGCATAGTTGCCGGATTACAACTAATATTAAACCAATCACCGGTATTTAGGTCGACTTTTAGGCGAATTTTCTGGCAAAGAATGTCGACCTATGTTGCCACATATACGGTATGTCGTCACCACGTTGATCAATGGATCTTTGTGTCGTTATGTTATGCGCGTAACAGGGGGCGCGTCCCTCTTTTCATGTCCACGTATATTCGCCTACACAAATCATAATTTTAAGCGCTTTAAACCTACTTTCCATACAAGAAATATTGGAGCCAAATAGGAGCATTCCGTGTTTTTTTGTGGGGGCTGTCTAGCTGTATGCAGGGCGTTTCAAGAAATCCCTGTCATAGGTGACCACCCCATTTGTAGCGGAAAACGGCGCCACGCATCTTTCCTCGCCGTGTTATCGTAAATACCTGATCACGCTCCGCGTGGCATGGTGCACCTGTTGGGTGCGCTTCTGCGAGTGGGCAAGCCATTCAGTATTTTCCACGCATTGAAGAAATATTGAACTGCATGATTGGCGCAAAACTGCAGTCTTATTTATAAAACAGAAAAACAATTCTATGAAAATCTGAAAACTCCAGCAACATTACTTCGGTTCCAGTGCAGCTCCGATAATTTAGTTATAAAAATATTGGCACCAATTCTTCCAAACATTTAGCTTTTGCAAAGTTCTTAAGATTTTTACTATTGTCTAGTGTTCGGCAGTATCTATCCCCCAACAATGTCCAATATTGAATCATCTAACGAGATACGAATCATATAGCCTTGCCTTCACTTTTTGTTTGTTGTTCCTTACTGCCTTGTCGAGCCCCTGCACAATGCGTAATGCATCTCTACTGCTTTCCTCCGCAAAGATGCAGACATGGCGACAGGACTGTGAGCGCAGTAAACTAAGGGAGTAATGCTAGTGTTGCGAACAAAGCCCATCCACCCGCAATACTCACCGCCGCTTCCCTTTAGCCGCATATTAGAGATTTTAAGCAAATCGTTTTTGACGGTTCGCTCTGCTCCCGGCGGCCAGCTCAGCGCGTCCTAAGCGTCAGCTGCAGTAACACACTTAGCTAAGCGATAACGGGATCTTGCTTGACGGGGTATCATTCGCGTCACTGGCAGTGCCCTGTGAGTATGTAAACCAAAACGCCATTCAAAGGAAATAAAAGAATTGGTATTTTAGGCAATCAAATAAATGATAATGCAGTGTTTATTGACTTATTTCAACTTTTTATGTAATGAAGTCGCTGACATGATATAACGGGGCCAAAATAACTTGGAAGAAGCCGTTAAATTTTGGAATACCGTAGACAAGGCTGTCTTTCTGGGAGATTCGTAGAAGCAGCCTCGCGCTTCGCGCAATGGTTTTCACTTGCGTTATAAACCTTGTTAGGGTGTGTGGCATCTTCGCCTATGCGGAATCGCTTTCGCGGTTTCGTCGCTTAGGTTTCAACTGAAGAAACGGAGTTCGGAGTAGCGAGCTCGCCTCGCTGGGGGCAGCCATCCCCGCACGAGGCACCTTGAGTATTCATGGTGACTCCATTGCCGCACCGCGGACCCCGAGCCCCCAAACATAAGTTATCATCAACCGTGGCGAGGGGTCTAAAGGTGGAGGGTAAGAAATTACAAATGGTGGCGACGGAGCCGTGCTCAAGCTGCGGCGGATGGGCTCCCTGTCTGTTTACCAGGCAGGGAGCACCAGGACCTCTCTCCTCACCAGGGTAAAGCGATCGAGCGAAGAAAGTACCCCTGTTTCCTGTTTCTGTTATTGTAAATTTTAACACCCCGCAAGCGTGATCGGCCCGTGAAAAGGGGCCGCCCCGAACTTTTGTTAAAAACCCTGGCCTCCATCATTCTGTCCAAAACTGACAGTTATCCCCGTTTCTTGGTTATCAAACCTGCTGACAAATCAATCCTAGTTTGTTAGCACTCCGTATTACTTATCGCTAAATTTCTCGAAGGCATCCTTGGAAAGACATTCGTTGTAACAAACCAAGAAAAGGTGAGATACTGGTCGAAACTAACACTCACCAACAAGCCACTAACTTTCTGACCCAAACCCGCATGGTAGATCTGAACATCACAGTCCTACACCACCGCAGCCTCAACTGCTCTCAGGGTGGGATTTTTGAGCCACGTCTGATGAATGAGTCGGAAGCCGATTTGCTCGAAAATTAAGACCAGTCCGTGAATCCAGTGATGCGTATAACCATTAGGCGAGACAACAAGGAAATCACAACAAAGCACATCATCTTGACGTTGACCCGCTACAAACTTCCTGAATCCATCGAAGCACCTTTTTTTTCGTTTTTCCGTACGGCTGTACTCCTGAACCCACGGCGCTGTTTAAAGTGCCAGTGGTACGGGTACGGTTCGAAGTCGTGTCGACGCCAACTATCCGCACCAAGTGCGCCCAACATGATCACCTGACCGATAACTGTAACTCACAAAACCTTTTGTTCACAAACTTCTAGGCCCACACACCGCCTTCTCCAGGACCTTTGAAATGTTCCAACCTGAAAAGAAAATAATAAACATCAAAGTAACAGAGAACTTTTTCTTTCCGGATGCGCAAAAAAGGTTTGCCTCTTTCCCTCTGCAAAGGTAGGCCGACGCACCTCACTGGTGGGCGGAGCGGCGTCTGGTTTCGGCAGGGATTTAGTACCGCAAGTCGGACTTCGCCAACATCCGGCCGCCCACCCGGGTTGCCTCAGACAGCACAACTTGTCCCCACACCGCCTGCAGAGTCAGAAGCGGTTGTAGTGGCAACCGTCTCCGGAGGGAGTGAGGCAGCTGCGGGCACTTCCGCAACGCCAGCCTGCAGTAGATTTAGGGGCGCGCAGGACAAGGGCACGGAGGAGCTTGCAGCTGCTCCCCACCTCGCTGCACCGCCCGTGCCATGCGTGGCGCCCCTGACACCATCGTTGGTTGCGGGTGCAGCTGCTAGTACCTATAAAAGTACTCTAACGAAGGAGGCCGATCCTCCGGGTACTCTGAGGACGTCTGACGAGGACATCGACGACGGAGCATTCCTGCTTGCATCGCAGTATAAGAAAGGGGGCCGACGTCCAAACCTCCAGGTAAGCCAAAAAAGACAAGAGGCGTTCCCTCCAAAGACTATGCGTAACTAAACATACAAAAAAGTACGCCCATCTTCCCGCGAGGGAACCCTGATGTGATGCGACGCATCGGGGGGGGGGGGGGGAGGGGGGTTCAATTGGCGTTTCCATTGGGTTGATTCTCTAAATAGCGTGAAACGTGTTGTGAACGTGTATGATGCATTTCCATCACATGCGGGTGTGCTCATACGCGGGAAGGTGGGCATAATTTTACTTTTCATGCACATGCATACGCGACATGAGAGAGTACACGTGTTTTAGCGGCACTGGCCACCCATCGCTGGTATTGGATTGCGTCAGTCTACTCGCTGAAGGGACTGTAGCTTCCATCACGTCTTCATCGGAAGATCTGCTTCAAGTCAAGCACGGACGTATCGTCAAGCAAAGTCAAGTCAAGGGCGAGAGCGAGCGATTGACTGATCCGGCGCCGTGCGCCGCCACGCTTATATTCCCGCTTTTGAAAGGAGAGGAGCCGGGGGGAGAGCCGCGTGCATGCGTACGCTTGCGCGCCGGAGCAGACGCGAACGTAGGCGAAGCGCGCGCACACCAGCTGTTGGTATTATAATGAGACGGAGTGAGAGCGCTGCGCACAGCTGTCGGAGAGAAGAACGGAGGAGAGTTGCACATGTGCAGTGAGCGTGCGGACGCCGCGACAACGGAGGGACATACCCGAGAGCAAGAGATGCGTCGCATCTAAAGACATTTTTAATTGCTCCTAACTACATAATGGAAGAGAGAACAGTTCAATGAAAGTGTAGAGGCCTTATGAGAAATCTCGATGATGTATATGAAATACTGCAGGGCAATCAACGTAGTGTAATATGACTGGAGGAAACGCATTTGAGCCGTAAACGTACAAACGTCTTCAATATTTATATGATAACTAGAACTGACAGATATGCATTCCGTAGAGGTTCCGTAAAGCAGGGTTTCGTAAAGGGTATTCAACAAGGGACCATATTCACACGATCGATGTGGTGATAGAGAAGAGCGCTGAGTATACTGAATCCCTATATATAGCCTTGATAGATGATGAGAAAGCATTTGACTCAGTCGAAACCCTAGCAGTCATTCAGGCATTACGAAACAGGGGGTAGAGGAGCATTATGTAAGAATACTAGGGGATATCTACAATGGGTCCGCAGCTACCAATATCCTCCATAAGGAGACCAGTAAAATACCTATAAGGAAGGCGTCAGACAAGGAGCCACAATCTCTCCAATTTTAATCATAGCATGTTTACAAGAAGCATTAAGAACATTGGATTGGGAACAGGTGGAAGTAAAGGTTAATGGAATACCTCAATAACCTCAGATTTGCTGATGACGTTGCCTTGCTAAGTAACTAGGGGGACGAATTGCAAAGCATGCTTTCCGCACTGGACGAACAGAGTTGAACCGTGGGCCTGAAAATTATTATGCAAAAAACCAACGTTCTTACTTAGGCCAAGTTGTGACCCCGGATCCCAACCCTGAGGCAGAGATAATTAGAAGGATCAAATAGCGGTAAAGTGCATGCGGCAGACATTCTCACATAATGAATAGCAGCCTACCATTGTCCCTGAAAAAGAAAGCGTACGACTCCTGCATCTTACCGGTACTCACCTACGAAGCACAAACTTGGAGGCTCACTAAGAGGGTTCAACTTAAATTGAGAACGACTCCTCAGCCGGCATTGGAGCGTAAAATGATAGGTGTAACATTAGGGGACAAGAAGAGAGCGGAGTGGGTCAGGGAACAGGCCCGTGTTAAGGACATATTAGTAGAAATTAAGAACAAGAAATAGACGTGGGCAGGACATGTAATGCGAAGACAAAATAACCGTTGGTCATTAAGGGTAACAGAGTGTATCCCTACAGAAGGTAAGCGTTGCAGGGGGTGGCAGAAAGTTAATGGGTAGACGAGATCAAGAAGTTTGTGGGGATAAATTGGCCACAGTTGGCACAGGACCGGGGTAATTGGAGAATAATGGGAGAGGCCTTTGCCTGGCAGTGGGCGTAGACATACTAGTGATGAGATATGGATGCACACATTCCATGGGCAGTGTGGCCATGTCGCTCGAAATTGCACAGCCTATAGTCACATCAACCTAAACACTGTACGTGAGGCTGTTGCAGTTCGTACAATAATATTTAATAGGTTATTAACGGTATGCTCCCTTTACATCCCTCTTGATCCAGTCCGAGTTCGAGGCAGCTGGTGTATCAGCTTCTGGAATCTTCCTCCTTAGAGGCGACTTCAATGCACATACTTCTCTTTGGGGCTCCAATTCTTCAAGCACAGTTGTCTATGGTCGGCTGATTCAAAAATAGTCAGCATCCTTGTGAGCATGCTTTTTAAATAAGAAACAGCCTACATACCATAACATAGGACACTACAATCTTTCACACCTTGACTTGGGTGTCGGTTATTCAATTCTCTTTCCTTATCTCGACTAAATAGTGGGCACAGACCGTATGGTAGAGACCACTTTTTCACCTCACTAGTACATGTAGGTAAAGGCCCCAGCCGTTCTTCCCACAAAAGGCTCAATTCAGCAAGAGCAAACTTGGGTACAATTACAGGGACGTCTAAACAACACTACACACACATGAGATACCTACACGTTAAAGACGCAACCCAACTCTTCATGGCGCACATCCTCGACCCCCACGAAAAGTCCATTCCCCACTCCTGTGGTGCCACGCGCAGCCAAAGGTGGCCGTGGTGGAATGGGACTGTTCTGTGGTGCAAGCCTGGAATCTCTTTTCCATTTCACATAATGTAGGCAGGTGCGATAGGCCCAGAACAAGACGTGGGGTATCCTCTGTCGGTACCCCACGTCGGATAACCTCGTATTATTCAAAAGGGCAAATACATTCGGAAAAAGTGTTCGCCGTGAGGCAAAACGACACGGCTGGCGCTCGTTCACAACATCAATAAACTCAACACAGACGCATGCAAGGTATGAACACGAATACACAAAAAAGGACAAAAAACACATAGCGTACACCTTGTGAGCACAACAGGGGGCACATTCAACGACCAGGCTAACACACTTGCACAATACCCCCAACTTGTGTTATGTCTCCACACGAAGCAAACACTTTCATGAAACAAACGATTGGTCAGAAAGAAGCCTTCACTTGATAACCAGAGGTCAACCACTCCTTATACTCTGAGTTTTCACTTCATGAATTGATGGCTGCTCTGAGCACGTCTAAACACTCACCTCCAGGAACAGACAACATTACATGTGCAATGATACAGCATCTAAGCACAATCTTCTAACCCTCCTTCACCATTCCACTCTTGGACTGCTGGCTTTAAGGCACAAAACAGGATCCTAGCTTGAGGTTATTCACGGGAGACTAAACGAATCGCCTCCCGTATGGTAACCAACTCAGTAGCAGTAGACGTTGTCTTGTGGTCTAGCGTGAATCCTCGGATAACACATAGGCTTCCAATTACCAGAGCCGCCGTACACCTGGATGCAGTCACAGCGCCATCAGTACATACATGTACAGTTCCGGCGTACTTGCTTGTCAAGAACGCAAGAGTCAACTGTTTGAGGGCTATTGATGGCAAAGAGGACGTCTACCCAATTCTCAGGATGAAACGGTGGATTGATGTTTTTTATAGTACCCACAGAGGGTTCGGTGAAACCACCATTGGGGTGAAACCTGATGGAATTCTAAGTTGATGTCGCAAAATGGCTGCCGCAAAACTACTTCTCGAGCACGTATTAGGAGGAGCTGATATTGGATGGTGTTCATGCCTTATAAAACATCTAAGGTAGACTCGAAGGGGTTCGCACAAGAGAAGTGCGTCCATCGGAAACACACGTGCCAGGGAAATTGTGCCCACAGTAGAGATACATCAATGTAGTCGCGAGCATATTCTGAGGGCTTGTACTTGCAAACCCTCCAATGTACGCCGGGAAGACGTTAGCAAGTTTGAAATGGCTGGCAGGCTCTAACGTAGATATTCCAAAAACAGGCTCCGATATAACTGAAGAAGAGCGCTCTCAGACGGACCCCATCTCATTCCCGCCACGAAGAGAAGAACATGCACAAGGCTTACATGCGTAGTCTTCAGCGAGGCGACGTGTTTCGTCCACAACAGAGCGCGGTCTACAGTCACCCCCAAAAATCAATGGTGCGGGACGTAAGGTATCAGTGTCCCCTCAATAATGATAGGATATCGGAGCATCGACTTTCTGGTGAATGAAAGAACGACACATTTTTCTGGCGTTAAATTCAGACCTTGACGGCACAACTACCGGGCCGTCATTGTTGCGGCTCGATGTAAACGGGCTCGCAGGTGCGGTCGAGTTACACCAGAAGTCCAGATGCATATATCGTCAGGCGTACATAGTGACTCTGACGACTTCAGGCATTGCGTCCACGAAAACCGACCTAGGAAATATTAAAAATGGTGGGGCTCAGTACTCCTCCTTGTGGAATACCGCGAGTAACGTGGTGGCATCCTGTGTCACCGGCAGACGTGCACATGAATTTTGTGCGACCATTAATATACTCAACATCCACGCATAGATTCGGCCGCCTTCACCCACAATATCTAAAGCATCCATAATAGCATTGTGGAGCACGTTGTCATAGGCGCCTTTGGTGACAAAAAACAATGCGCCCACGATTCGGCGATGGTTTCTTTTTTGCTCCACTTAAGACACCAGATCAATGACACTGTCTATAGAGGATCGTCCTCTTTGGAATCCTGTCATGACATCCCGGTAAATGTGGTTTTTCTCAAGAAACCATTCAAGTCGAGCCAGCACCATTCTCTTCTTAACGTTTCTGATGCTGCTTGCCAAGGCGATGGGTCTGTATGAGGAAAGATCCAAAGGGAATTTTGCTGGCTTCAGTAGAGCAACTACTCGACTGCATTTCTTGTGTTTGGGGACAGAGCTAGAGATACAGTTTGCATTGAACCAGGATAAGCGAGCTTTCCGACCTTCGCTGCTAAGGTTTTGCAGCACGCAGTACCATACACCATCAGGTCCTGGAGCAGATGAACGGCAGGAGGCTGAAAGAGTGGCATGCAGCTCTTGCATCAAGAACAAACGTGGATGCGGTGGTCTGTGGTGTGTGGTGTATGCCTTTCTGTACTGGGAAACAGGGCGTGGGATCCATCAACAAGCATTTTGCTGTACGTTTCGGCTACCTCTACTTCGCTTTTCCTGTGTTTAGAGGCAAAGCCCGAAAATGGTACAGATGTTATGGGTGGTACTGGAGACTTCGCACCCCTTTCCGAATTCTTGAAAGGGTTTGCGCGGATCTAATGAGGAGCAAAATCGCCTCCATTGCTTTTTTCTAAGCTTTCATAAATGGCGTCGTATTTTCCGTTGCACGCGGCGGCATTCTGTTAGATATGCTGCAGCCTCGGTCCTTCTATACCTCCTCTCTGCGCGGCACCGTACGGCACGGAGGTCTTCGTACACGGCATTAATGGGCTTTCGATGTTTGGTAGTGCTAACGTATTTCGTGGTGCAGTCCATAGCAGACAATATGACGCTTTTTACATCGGACCCCGACACAACAGTTTCGCATGACTCCTCTACCATCAACGAAAACTTCCGCCAATCAGTACAACAGATCTCAAGGACATCAGACGTCTGTAACCAGCGCAGTTGTACGTAGGTTGGAATGTGGTCACTCCCATGTGACTCATCGTCACAGCACCAAGTTGCAGATGGCAACAGAGTCCTTGATACTATTGCAAGGTTCAAGCAACTACTATACGAAAGCCCACAAAGAAAGGTAGGCGAACCGTCGTCATAACCAGGAAGCTTTTATCGTGGATAAATTTTGCCAGGTGATTTTCTTTCTTGTTAGTAGCCGCACTGCCCTACAGGGGGTGGTGGGCATTAAAATCATCGACGATAATGGGTGGACCGGGACAAGTGTGCACCACAGAGCTCAGGTACGGGCAGTCAACGTCCGCGCGTGAACGTATGTAAGCCGCGATAGCCGAAATGACTCAGCGCTTGTGCGTTAACGTCACACAAATATATTCATCAGAAGCATGAGTAGAAAGCACATGTCTGACGTACGCTATGTCCTGTCGTACGCATAAAAATACCCTGCTGGGTATTCCTTTCTTCTGTTGCAACAGAAGAACGTATCCGGAAAGAAGAAACGGGGAAGATATGTTTGGCTCACATATAACCACGACTGGGAACCTGTAGTTAAACTTGCAATTCGGAAAATTTGACATCCGCCCTCGTAATCCTCTTCCGTTGCATTGCATCACGAAAGAATTGTGAAGTCTCTCTTCCAGTTAAGTTGTGCCAGTTTTGTTGCATCATAATAATCACTGTAGTTCCTCAATGAGCGGCTCCAACACATAGGAACCTGCACTAAAATTTCCACAGATGGAGGTTCCAGACCAGCGATCAAGTTTCGCATAGTGTTTAGCAGCTGTTTAAGCATCTGTAATACCTTCTCATCAGCGTGCCTCTCTTGATTGCTGTGCGATAAAGGAACATATTAGAACAATAACGTTATGCTTGAAACTATATACAATATGTGTAAAAGACAAACTGTCCCGACAACAAAGTATATGCAGCCTGTGATATGCTATCCGTACTATCTAAGCAATATATCTCATCTACTGACCAAACATCAGCGGTGCTCGTGTTGGGGAGTGGGTCGTACAAATGACAGCATGGCGGACGGCGCAAACAACCATGCATAGAATCTGGCGAAGCGGAAAGTGGACGTTCGGAATGGGCAACTGCGGCTCGGTCGGTGGATGCTCAAGAGTATGCGCGTTCTGTGGTTCGGTAGGGAAGGACTTCAATGGACCACACAAGAGTGAAAATACTTATGTATTCATTTTAATGAGGGTGTTTCTTTTTCCGAACGTAATCACCACATGTGAGAGCGTCCATCTGTGTGCACACGCATAATGCACCGACCCGGGCGCACAGCTAGGAACAGGAAGGGAGCAACATATAACCAACACCTTATGTGAGCTATAACAGCGCGAAAAGCTAGAAGCAAGAAGCGGCAATGAAAAGGTTGACTACTACACAAGTTAGAGAGAGTAAGCTTCCCGGCGCACGCGCCAGCCTCGCGGACGGAGCGATACCATGGACCGCCGCGAACAAATACAATGCCCGAAATGACGGAACAGCGCAGAGGAACAAAAGAACCACAATCTTCACTTCAC
The DNA here is from genome assembly GCA_013339765.2 of Haemaphysalis longicornis. Classification (NCBI taxonomy): domain Eukaryota; kingdom Metazoa; phylum Arthropoda; class Arachnida; order Ixodida; family Ixodidae; genus Haemaphysalis; species Haemaphysalis longicornis. The sequence goes on from CM023453.1 coordinate 106,427,282, forward strand.
ACAAAGCGCATTTTCCGTAGTCACGTGGTTTTGTTTCTCTCTTATGCAAAAAATGACTTCAAAAATGGCTCCAAAAACTCGTCATGCAAAAAATGACTTCATGCATCAACCCCCTTACAGGTCACGTGATTTGGTTTTTTCTCTCACCCTCCTTCGACTCACGTATACAGGCATAGCATGAACGCCGGGGAGAGAAACACAGAGATAGTCTCTCTCTCTGGAATGCGCGTTTGAAACAGTCCGCCCGATGATCGCCTCGTAGTGCGACAGAGTGCGGATGCGGGCAAGAATGTAACGGCGCCTCTGGGATGCAAATCAAAGGCTAACAAAATGGCGAACCTTTGAATAGTTTAGGTGACAAGGCATGTCACAAAATGTTTCACCAGTTTTCACCAGATATCACCTGGTGTAGCCATTCCGGGACATCACCACCACGAGCCCCCAAATGCCACTAGACTTCCAAAATCTGGTGCTGAATTCCACCATCTTGCCACGCCCACGTGCACATCGCGCGTCATCATAAACGGTAACATCTATCACGCTACATTCGTCATTTTGCCCAACTGCTTCCGCAACGTAATTCTTGGAATGGACTTTTTGGCAAACAATGGGGCAATACTTGATATGCAGACCAAGTCGATAACATTTTCCTGTGATCACTTGATGACGCCGGAATCGAAACACCGTACAGCTTTACGGATATTAAGAACTGAGAGTTCGGCTTGTTGGTATAGGTTCATGATGGGAAATAACAAAAGACAAAACTTGCAGAAGAAAGATCATGGGACGAAACGCGACTAAAAACTGAAACATATTATCGTAAAAACACACAATCATATACACACAATCAAAATGACAGTCATCACAACATGTACAGTACTATCTATCATCGTGCCCAGTCGCGGGGAACAGCAGCCAAAGCACTTCATACAATCAAACCGCACGTTTGCAAACCATGAAATACCCGCGGCACACTTTATCAGCATTTTTTCATGAAAGCAAACTCGGCGTCGGATAACAAGACATATTTATTTATTTATTTATTTATTTACAGATAGTGCTGTCTCGATACACGAGACATAGCAGGAGTGGGTACACCAGGAAAAGAAAAGAACATACATTAAGCTACACCACATAAACATGCAAAGCATTTAAAACATATTACAAAATATGGTTATGTAGTTCTTTCAAAAACAGTTCGATTGGTTTTTCGCGCAGGGAACCATCTAGGTTGTTCTAAATATGAACAACGGCTGGGAAAAGGGAATGCTCAAAGCAATTTACAAATGGCTGGAAGGGAACAATGTTGAGTGGGTGAGATCGGCGCGTGGCTCGTCGTGCTGAATCACAAAAAGTAATCGGTGCTTCAACGCAACTTCGGCTGTGTACAATCTTATGTAGCAGAGTGATACGATCAAGTGTGCATCGAAAAGCATGGGGTTCCAACGCCAATGAGCATGCGTGAGATGAGGGAGAAAAACTGCGGTCATACCGGCCAAAAATAAACCGTACTGCTTTTTTCTGTATGTCCTCGAGCATATTTATGTAAAGCGCAGTATAGGGTGACCATACCGCTGAGGCGTACTCTAGCAATGGTCGGACGAGCGATGTGTACACGTTTAATTTGCAGTCCTTGGTAGAGTGCTTGAGTGTTTGTTTTATTTATCCTAGCTTTCTAAGTGCCCTAGCGCAAACTGTTTCGATGTCATGGTGCCACTTGAGGTTTTGAATGTATTTTAATGTATTCACAGAGTTAGGTAGTGCCTATTGTAACTATAACTGAACCTTAGCGGCTGTTTTTTATTTGTAAATGTCATTTGAACAGCTTTTTAGTAACTAATTTTCATTTACCACTTGGTGCTCCAACCACAAAAGGACGAAAATACTTTGTTCAGAAGATCTTGGTCATGAGCATTATTTACGCTCTTATATAGAACGCAGTCGTCACCGTACAATCGCAGCTTCACTGGTGTGTCCCTAATGACCTGTGTGACATTAATAATGTAAATAATAAACAATAGGGCCCAAGTACCGAGCCCTGTGGTACCCTGGAAGTGACTGCACATGACGATGACTGCGCATGCTCAAATGTAACAAATTGTAACCTCAAACGTAGCCAGTCAGCTTCCAGCCTATTATTCTGTCATCGTTAATAATAATTCTGAGTCTAGTAAGAAGTTTTCTGTGACACACCATATCAAATGCTTCGCTATACTCCATGAATATGACGTAAACCTGACTTCGAGTATTAGGAGCGGAAGCGATGTCGTGAGTGAATTCAATGAGCTTTGTAGTTATAGAAAAACCAGAGCGGAAACCATGCTGATTAGGCGAGAATACGTTGCTATCAGTGACGTACTGAAGTACATGTTTATGAATTATGTGCTCTAGAAGCTTGCAACAGGTACACGTTAACGAAATAGGCCTGTAATAAAATGAGTTGCTTATTACCCGATTTAAACACAGGAATTACATTTGCGATTTTCCAAACGGTCGGCACAGTAGCTCTCTCTAACGATTTAGCAAAAATTAAAGATAAATAACGAGCATTCCATTCTGCATAACGCTTCAAAAACATGTTTGGTATACCATCTGGCCCGGCACCTTTAGTAGTGTCGATATTCAGCAGAAGGCTAAGAACGCCAGTGTAACTAATTTCAGTTGCTGGAAACGAATCGATTTTCTGGCTGCAACGAATGTCAGGGGCCGTTCCATTGTCATCTCCAAATACAGTTTGGAAATGCTTATTAAAGGCTTCAGAAATTTTGGTAGAAACGGAGCAGGACACATCTATCACGAAAGTTGACGGACAGGCAGTGGTAGGATTCATAGTTTTCCAAAACTCAATGCGGTTATTTTTCAAAAAAGAGCTTAACGTGGTATTAATGTAAAACTTTCTCGCATCACTCATTTTAGCTTTTAGTTCTGATTTAAGGAAGTTATTTGGGACTCCCCGTCATTATTGTGAACCCTCCGTCGCTTTCGCAGTCGCTTATTACGACGTTTAAGCTGTATAATGGACCTGTTATACCAAGGGTTTTTGGCATGACGGTTTATGCTCTTGTGAGGAACAAACTGCGCTATACATTTATTAACTATGCTGTAAAATTGGTTAGCCAACGTACGACTACTGCAGTGGTCACTACAAGATAAGAAATCGTCAAAGCATGTTGCAAGTTTAGCAAAATAGAAGTGTCGTCTGCGCATTCAAAATTCAGCACAGTCTTAAACCCTTGTCGTACTGGCTTACAAGCAACATTTAAATCAATAATAACGGCCTTATGGTCGGAAATACCATCGACAACCCTGCACTGATAACCATTCTTAACCAATTCATGGTTGGGAAAAACCAGATCTAGCATAGAACCCTCGCGAGTAGCCTTCTCCACCAGCTGCGATAGATCGAAAGCTATTGACATATTAGTTAAAGTATCACAAATTATTCTGTCACAACCAGTTGATGTTAATAAATTCTAATCTATGGAGGGGGAACCAGTTGATGTTAATAAATTCTAATCTATGGAGGGGGCATTAAAGTCACCGGGGAATACGAGTTTGAACAGTCCAGCTTTTGTCCAGCAATATAGTCACTGACAGTCAAAAAAGCGTCTGCGGCAGAGTTAGGAGGACGATAGGGAGCACCAACAACAATAGCGACACCATCAAGCATTAGTTTGCACCCTATAAATTCAGTATTTAGGAGTTCTGGCAGCAAAGATAATTCAATACCACTTTTAATAAAAAGTGCAACTACGCCACCACGGCCAAAAGGCCTATCTTTTCTTAGAACCGTGTAACCAGGAGGCAAGAATACGCGATCAAGGATAGATTCATTTAACCAAGTCTCAGTCACACAGATAACTGATGGTCTATCACACTCAATAAGCCAGTTAAAGTTCGCAATTTTATTAACTAGGCTACGCGCATTTAAATTCAAAAGCGCAAAGGACTTCGCACTAAGCCGTCATTCTTTGTTTGTAGCAGACGGCTTTCGCTAACGATAGCTTTTTTCTTCTCATCCCAGGAATACCGAACGTTGTCCACCAACAAATGATCGTAGTGCAGCCTGACTTTTTCCGCATCCTTCCTTATCTCGGCGGAATTCTGCCACAGATGCCTGCGTATCTGCCTCACGCGCACAGAGAAGTATTTATTTATAAATTTTTTCGTGTCCTTCAACTTGCTTGCATTGCTTAAAATAGCTACCTTAGTTCTAAAATCAAGCAACTTAATAATAACAGGTCTTGGGCTAGTGCTACTGCTTTTACGCACTCCCAGCCTATGGCAGCGTTCGATATCACCACACTTAACTTCTAGTTTTGATGTAATCAGTCCAGTTACCCTTTCCAGCACCTCATCCGAAGTTTCCCCAGAGCTTTCAGTTAAGCCATAGATGAGGAGGGTATTTCTACGGGACCTATTCTTTAAATCGTCGTTTTTGCGGTCCAATTTACTAACAATCTCTCGAATGTCAGCTACGGCTTTCTCGAGTTCAGACACGCGTGGCGCAACTTCAGTAATTGACGCAATGGACAGCTCAATTTTAGTTATACGTTCTTCGAAGCATGCAGCCCTAGAGGAAAGACCTGTTAGCTCCTGTGTGATTTTAGTCTGCTCCGAGAGCAATTCTCGCAACATGCCTTCGACCTCAGGACCTCCACATCACCACACACGAGCAACAGCATTCTCAAGAAATTCATCAGTACAGAAGACATATTCATGAGGTCTGCGGGGGGGTCTGGCAGCAGCCGTAAGAAATAGTTTCTACTTCTATTGCTTTTGAAATTGTACTTCAAGCTTACCTGCAAGACAGAGTTTAAGAATTTGAAGCGAGTGCCTTCCATGCTGCCGCCGGACCCACTGAAGAGCAGCGGACGATGCGATGCCTTTATACGTTCCGGTGTCGTCACAGATGTCGCCTTGTTCCTGATATCGCACCAGGCGCACGCACTTTCAGTCCAGCTGATACGGTTGCCAAGTAGTTTCTTCGCCGTGACCTAGCAAGCTACTTCGCCGCACAAGGAATTGACGAAACATTCGTTGACCGGCCTAGAGGGTACGCTGCTTGAAAGAGATGGTCCGTCCAGAACACTGTAGATTCGGGTGCATGCAGCAATCTCCAAAACAGAGCATAAGAATTCGAAGCGAATGCATTCCATGCTGCCGCCGGACCCACATATGGTTGGCTGACACAGGTATTTTGTTCTTGTGTGATGTAAAACGCTTCAATTATCTCCCTTGTTACCCGCTTACGGTGTTTATGAAGAATGATGGTGTGTTGCAGCTCCGGATGGCACGCGCATTCATCGTGGTTTTCGTTGGCATCAGTGAGCTTGAGTGGCAACTCTGGACGGCCCGTGCACTTCTTGCAATGCATGGCCAAATGGGAACATCGTACCCCTTTCACCGAGCTGTTATGCTCACAAAGGAAAAACTTTCATGCAGCGGCCAGTCTGACCTATGTACTTGTACTTCTTTACAAACTTGAAAGGGATACTATAAACAGCGTCCGTACTGCACTCAAGAAAATCTTGAAGCCACTGTGGCTTCAAGATATTGGCTTAAAGAACGTGTACCCCCTGCACAAGTTGACGACGCTCTCAACCATCCCGGCTGCACGAATTACTTCTCATCAATTTATTTAAAAACCTGCTACTGGCAAATAGAAGCGGATGAAAGAAACCGAGAGAAGACTGCTCAAGACATCTTAGCACAGCTCGGACTATTGCAAAAATGAACACGAAGTACTACTGTCTCCATCTTGCATCAGACGTCACCCATTACGTCGGGAGCTACCGTGGCTGCGAGCTACAAATTGCGCCACCGACGATACCCACCGGACTTCTGCAGCCCATCGGCGTCCAATTGAGGCCCTTCCAACAAATTGGAATGGACTTTCTGGGCCCGTTATCGACGTCACGATCAGAGAACAAGTGGATTGTCGCTGCGGCCGACTACTTGACGCGCTACACCGAGGCCGCCGCTCTTCAAATGGGGATTCCACAAAAACTTGCGAAATTCTTCATAAACCAATTTGTGCTGCGACATGGAGCCCCTGAAGTGCTTATCACGGACGGCGTAGTGGCCTTGACTGCGGACCTTATGCGAGTAATCTTACGCTATAGCAACATGGATCACCGAAGAACGACGGCTTACCACCCCAAAACGAACGAACTAACGGAACATCTGAACAAGACGATCACGGATGTACTGTCTAGGTACGTCGACGTTGAACATAAGACTTCGGACGAAGTCCTTTCGTATGTCACGTATGCGTACATCACGGCCTTCCAGGATACTACACAGATGACACTGTTAGAGCTTGTATGCTGAATATGGCTGTCTACGATGCTTAACGCCTTGCATCTGCACGTAGAATACGACGACCGTAATGCCGACATCGAAGGATACCTTCAGCGTGCGGAGGACGCCCGCCAGCTCGCTCGAGTTCGCACAAAGGACCAGCAGCTGGTGGATGCCAGATGCTACAACGCCGAGACGCCGAGTACCACCCAGGGTATCATGTGCCGGTTTGAGCTCCCTTACGTCGACGTGTACTAAGTAAGAAGCTAATCGGATGGTATTTCGGACCCTACTGATTTCTACAACGTGTTGGCCAGCTTACCGACGAGGAGATCCTCGATGGGTATTCCGGAACATTACGACGATGAACGCGGCCCGAAGTCGTCCACGTGGTTCGACGGAAGCCTAACTAGGCAAGATAACATACATTTTTTTGCTGTTTGTTCGGACTGTCTTTTATTTTAGCATGGAGTCGATGGACTTTAAGGCGGAGGTTGTGCCGCAAACCATGCATTAGGTTTAGTTTTGCATGTTTTTTTGCAAAACAGCTGCACCAGGCTGTCTTATTCGTGGGCCAATTGAACCGCGTGTTTCATTCATTATGCGGCGCGTGTTATCTGCTTTGAAAGGGAGGGTGTTTTGAACTAACGTTACCGGCCTACGATGATATTCTTTGATCTACGGTGTTCTGGATGCAATTCGACGTTTCGAGTAACACTGGTGCCTAGAAATAAATTCATATATAGCAGACGCCGCGGCATTCAATTCGCCGGCACTTGCCTGCACACATCACATTATTGACTGCTGCTTCGCCGCTTGCGTATTTGGTGAGCTAATAGGGGAGCACTAGTTCGACCCAATACATTTGCTTTTCCTTCAAGTTAACGGCGTCATCTTTGGCTTCGTGACAATATTTTTCAAAGTGTATGAAAGTGTATGACAGCGTCATCTTACCGGTACTCACCTACGGGCAGAAACGTGGGGGCTCACTATGTGGGTTCAACTTAAATTGAGGACGGCTCAGCGACCAATGGAATAGAACATAAGTGTAACAATAAGGGACAAGAAGAGAGCGGAGTAGGTCAGGAAACAAACGCGTATAATAGACATATTAGAAAAAAGTAAGAAGAAATGGACGTTGGCGGGAAATTAATTGCGAAGGCAAGATAACCGTGGTCATTAGGCGAACAGAGTGAGACCCTAGAGAAGGCAAGTGTGGCGGGGAGTGGCAGAAAGTTAGATTGACTGATGAGATCAAGAAGCTTGCGGGGATCAATTGGTCACAGTTAGCACAGGATCGGCATAATTGGAGATTAATGGGAGAGGCCTTTGCCTTGGACTGGGCCTGTGTAGGCTGGTGATTATGATGATGATATATATTGTAACGAGAATAATGGACACATGAGATCACCAGGTTATGTGTCATGCGGAGGCATCAGCCACATGGAAAAGTTCTCCAATCTATACGTGAGGATATGCGTTCACGCTCGTGTTAGCAGAACAAAAGCACCACAGGAGGAAATTTTGCGCGTGATATCGGCCTTCGCCTGGACGCTCAAATCTACGCTCGCATAACCTCTCGCCCGCAGATAAATCCCATAAACCATCTAGTGAGCCTCGACTATCTCCTCTCCAAGAGGTGGAGCTCGAGAGTTTCGATTCCACCCTGGAACTTCACCACCAGACGCTGTCCCCGATGTCCCACGAGCCAAGTCAGTCTCCCGCTGAGGCAAAGGGCGCACCCATGATCTGCTCTGGCTCAATGCGACTGCGGGACCCCGCCAGGTTCAGCCGCCTGGACCACAGTGGTCTCTAAAACTGGCTGTCATCCTAAGAAGGATTGAGTACGCACAAACTGTTTAACGGAGGCTTCTACCTTAACGAGCTAGCCACGCGGTGGTATGGCAATAATGCACCCGACATTACTACCTGGTCCGCCTTTCGCACCCACTTTGCTGGAGCATTCGCCGCCCCTGCGGTAGGCAAGATCCGCATGGAGGAACGGCTGCTTGTGCTAAGCCAGAAAGCTGTTAAAACGTTTTTCAGCTATACTGCAGACGTGATTGACTTGTGTAAGCGCGTCTACCCCTCGATAACGAAATCCGACATCAAGCGCATACTAAAAGGAGTAGATGATGACGCCTTTCAAATGCTCTGGCAGAGGACGCACAGACGATTTCTGACGTCGTAGTCGTGTATTTGTGCCAAGTTTTGACGTGTTGCGAAGGCAGCCGGCTATCACCCGACAAGTTCGCGCTCAGACCGAATCTCTGTGGAGTTTGGCTGCGACTTATAGAGACGACCCGGCACTGTTCGGCCGAAGAAAAGCTTTCATTCCGGAAGAAGTTGCCCGCCAAGTGTCCCGCCTTCCGTGTTGCCTGGAGTCGTCGTCTACTCTGGACCCAGGGCTCAGACACGCTGTACAGGAAGAGGTAGCTGAGGCACTATGTCCTGGTTGCTGCCCCAATCACGTATGCCACAGCCGTGAGAACGTCGTCTCTACAACCTGCTCCATTGCTGCACCGGACAATGCTGCAGAAGCCAGCACTCTCAGCTCAGCCTGTCGTACCCGCTCAGCCACCGCCACACCCTCTGACTACTGTGACCAGACGACGTCCTTCCTTTAGTGTGAGTAGCCCTTATCCTGGCGGTTCATGGAGTACGCAGGGCAACCGACCGATCTGTTTCACCTGCCGAATTCCTCGACATGCCGGCCGTCATTGCCACCACCTCATGCCGCTCCCGGGGAACGCCCAACAAGCTCCATAATACAGTCGCGCTTCTACCCCCTCGTATATGCCGCAAACTATGTACCAAGTGCCATCTCAGCCGCAATTTACCTCGTCAACAACCTCGTCAACACCTTCAACGACCACCGCTAACCTTCCCTTCGTTCGCCCTAGCCACGCCGCCCTAGCAACAGCGATGAGGAAATCTAGCGGTCGCAGTTCTAGAGGCAAGAACTGCGTCGACGTGGAACTGTCCAAGTCCTCGTTTTTCTCCCGAAAACGTTATCAGCATGATTGTAAAAGGTGTCCTCACTCATGCACTCATCGATACTGGCGCTGCTGTATCTGTAATTCATGCCGACCTCTGCCGTTCAATTCGAAAAGTTATGACTTCAACTGCCGGACTTTCGTTGCGAACCGCCGATGAACAACACATTAGGCCAGTAGCCGCTTACACATCTCGTGTCGTTATACCGAAGATAGTCCACACCGTTCAATTCGTCGTGTTCCCATCTTTCTCCCATGATGTCATTTAGGGATGGGACTTTCAATCGTGCCGGTTAGCCGCTGCCCTCCCGGTGAAGTCGAGTTTTTATCGCTGCGAGACGTTTCTCACGATGTTCCCGGCACGAAGTTAGTCGTCACTGAAGACGGAGACGTTCGACCACGCTCCTCCGTTGTTGTTTCCCTGTGTTGCGCATCCGTACCTGATGGAACTTTACTCTTTACGCCGTCCGACGTCTTTCTCAAACGCAGGTGTCTGCCGCTATTTTCCGCTCTTCTGACTGTCCGTGATGGTGCAAGTGCCATGGGGGTCACGAATTCATCGACAAAACCACGCCCTCTCCTACACGGCGAAGCACTCGGTTTTGGGGAACTTGTCTGTTCTCGTCTCATCACAAAAGTACCGGATGATTCATCCCACCTTCAGGACAACGAACTTGGCGTTGGCTCATCAGAGCCAGCCGAATGGTCATCCCATGTTTTCCGAAACTCCAGTGAAGTAAGTTTGACCCGACCCCTCAAGCGCAGCTTACGGGGCTTCTTTGACGGTTTCAGTCTTCTTTCGACTGCGCACAACGATAGTTGGGCCAGACGTCTGTTTTCACACACTCGGTTGACACTGGCTCACATGCTCCTCTTCGCCAAAGACCGTGTCGTGTTTCGGCGGCGGAGCGTCGCAGCATTGACGACCAGCTCACCTTGCTGGGCCACATCGTATCAAAGGACGGGGTTCTTCCGGGCGCAAGCAAGGTTCGAGCGGTTGCTGAGTTTCCGAAGCCTATCACCATGAAGGCGCTCCGAAGATTTATCGGCTTGTGCTCCTACTTCCGACGCTTTATTCGCAACTTTGCTACCATCGCTTCACGTTTCACAGAGCTCCTGGGCAGTGACAGCGGTCTCTCTGCGTGGTCGCCGTTGTGCGACGAGGCGTTTGTGAACCTGCGTCGGCTTCTTCCATCCCCGCCTATATTGCGACATTTCGACCCGTCTGCGCCAACCGAGGTCCACACGAGTGCTATCGGGAATGGTCTTGGCGCCATGCTGGCCAAACAGAAGTCCGGTTTTAACGAGTACGTCATGGCGTACGCAAGCGGCCCCATTACGAAAGCCGAGTCAAACTATTCAGTTGCTGAAAAGGAGTGCTTGGCCATCATTTCGGCTCTTAGAAAATTTCGCCCAGTCTTGTACGGACGCCAATTTGATGTCACAGATTATCACGCACACTGTTGGCTGTCTTCTCTGAGAGATTCCTCTGGTCGGCTTGGTCGGTGGGGTCTTCGACTGCAACAGTACGACATCCGTGTCATTTACCGGTCCGGCTGCAAGCACACTGGTGCTGACACCCTATCGCGCTCACCAGTGTCCGCTGACGTTGGCTGTCTTGCCACCGTTGATACAGACGCGTTTCTGTCGTCCCTTGATGTCACTAACATGGCGGTTGAGCAACGGAAAGGTCCGTGGATTACTTCTATGATTGGATTATTGTCCGCTACCGGTGCGTCACTTCAGAGAAGATCGGGAGCTCTGCGCCGCCAATTATCACACTTCGCCCTCCGTGACGAGTTGCTGTACCGGCGCAACTACCTCTCCGATGGGCGCGGGGGGTGGTTGGTTATTCCTCGCCATTTGTGCGCTGACATGTGCGGTTCCTTACACACGGATCCAAGGTGCGCTCATAACGGCGTCCTGAAGACGCACCAGCGGCTTCGCTTATGGTACTATTGCCGCGGCATGTAGAACTTCGTGTGCCAGTACGTGCGCTCGTGTACAGAATGTTAACGCCGCAACTCACCGCCTGCTCGACAAACCTGCCCGTTGCAGCCTCTACCCTGTCCAGCAAGGCTTTTACCGATGGAATATAGTAGCTGTGGACCACATGGTTCGGTACGCGGAAACCGCAGCGCTACCTGCTGCGACAGCAGGAGACGTTGCCTGCTTTCTTCTCCGCCACTTTATTCTCCGTAACGGCGCGCCGCGGGAAGTCTTCAGTGACCGAGGACGGGTGTTCGTATTTGACGCTATTGAACCCCAACTTGCTTAATCCCATATTGTTGACCGGACAACTACGTCATACTATCCGCAAACAAATCGGCTCACGGAGACGCTTTAATTGTACCCTTGGTGATATGCTGTTATGTACGAGTCTTCAACCAATCTAACTGGGAAGTTCTGTTTCCCTTTGTCACGTTCGCCTACAATGCGGCGACGCAGACCACCATGAGGTTCTCGCCATTTTTCTTGTTGTGCGGACCTACACCTTTGACACCATTCTTCTGTACAATCCCGACGTCATGGGGTTTACATCGGTTTCGGAACTTTTCCCCCACGCCGAATAATGCCGTGAACTCGCCCGTTCGTTCATCTCAGCCGCACAACAGCTTCAGAAACATCGTCCGGACGATTCTACCGAAACGCGGACTTATCACCGCGGCTCACTTCTGTGCCTATGGGTCCCCTTCCCAACACCTGGTCTCTCTCCGAAGCTCTTAGCCAAGTACCACAGACCGAACAGAGTTATTGAGCGCACATTGCCTGTCAACTAGCTCGCGGATACAAGCACGTTGATCTGGGATGCTCGTCGGCGCAGACGTGAGATCGCCCGTTAGGAACGGTAGAAGCATTTTTACGGCCTTTTAGTGCTATCGTCACCTCATCCAAGTCGCCAGGATGGCCCCTTTTTGACGGGGGACGAATGTAGCGAGAATAATGAACACATGAGACCATCAGGATATGTGCAGTGCGCAGGCATCAGCCATATGAAAAAGTTGTCCAATCTACCCGTGATGGTATGCGTCCACGCCGGTGTCAGCGGAAGAAGCAGCACTGCAGGAGACGCTTTTGCGCATGATATCGGCAATCGTCTGGCCGTTCAAATCTACGCTCGCTTCACTTCTCGCCCTAAATAAATCCCCCGAACCATCTACGTGAGCCTCGACTATCTCCCCTACAATGTATATATATATATACATCTGTGTGCGTGCGTGTGCGTGTGTGTGCGCGTGTGTGTGCGTGCGGGTGTGTGTGTGTGAGGGCGTGCGTGGGTGTGTGTGTGTGTGTGTGTGTGTGTGTGTGTGTGTGTGTGCGTGTGTGGTGTGTGCGTGTGTGTGTGCGTGTGTGTGTGAGTGTGTGTGACGCAATACAACAGATTTTGATTTGAAATTCTTCCTCACAGACCGATATTCGCCAGTAGCATAATTCCGGAACAGTATACAGTTGGCCGCAAGTTACGAGACCTGGTTTCTAATCCGAGTCATTTTCCTACAGAGCATGGCCTTCAAGGTGCCGTGGAGTCCAGAATGAACTGATGGGGCGCATGATGGGATAAATACGACGGCGCTCGCATCCCAGAGGTCATGACTGGAAAAAGGTATATCGTAGTAGAGACGTAGGTTTAAATAAGCAAAAATTAACGTTAAAAATAAATTTAGGCTACATTTGGTCTACTTTAAGGAGCACTGACACAAAGATTTTACATCTTGTTTTTTCCTTGTGTATAAGTACCTAATGAACTATTTAACACGTGTAGAAACCTCATTCAATTTAGCGTGCGGCTGGTATATATAAAAAACGCTTTTAATGCGGACAGTCGCAGTTTCGGCTTCAGAGGGTGGGGTGGACTGCTAGATTTGGTATAAACAGTTGCCCACGTGGCTCTCGAGCGGATATCGCAGACCACAGCTGCCCCTACTTACTGATTTTGTCAGCCGCTCAATTATAAAGCGACCGTGGAAGTGATGCAGGTGCCGCGAGGGCAAATTGCTGCCGCGGCTAGATGAGGACGCGCGGCGCTCGAGACAGTGGTCGCAGCGGTCGCTCGAGACTGTGGGTCGCAGCAGCCGGCCGGTCTGTCTACAGGTCTGCCTAAAGATGTGTTTGGCTTGACACTGCGGCCGATATTCGATTTCCGCTCTTGTAAGCGGTGCAGGTGACGATTTTCAACGCAATTTGCCATGAAATCTTTAACTCCCTTCTCGTATGTGGTGCCTTCTTTGTGCCTTGAGTGCTATTTCGTGCGGTCGTAACAAACTATCGCTCGAGCTACGTGCGCCGACCGGCGCGTTTGACGTCGCCGGCGTGTTTTTGTTTCCAATCTAATAAAAAACAATAAAATAGAGTGCCTGGAGTCGCTGTAGAAGTAGACAGCAAAAGCACTGATCTCCGATCTGAGTGGCAAGCTGGAGAGAAACGCCGGCATAGCGGAAGCGGCCAACACAAACTCCTGACGCGTTTGGATGCTGTTTATTTTCTCCATATCCAGGGAATGCCGATTGCGCGAGGTCCTCTGCTGGGTGCTCGGTTGCGTTTTGCACATTTTAATATTGATTGTAAGTGTGTTCTAGGCTGTATTTTCCGCCAATATTTTGCAGATGATCTCTGTATGTTCACAGCAATCTATCTCCGATGTTGTCTCGCCTTCAAAATTTTGTGTCCGCACTCCTTTAAAATATCGCATTTCGATACATTTTGGCCTCTACAGAGGCCGATTTGGCGGTTTGTCGTTCGAGTGATTTGGTAACCCTAAAACCCATGTAGCAGCATTATTCGAATGGTCCTGTCTGCCGTCGTGCAGTTTCTGTGGTGTGCCGTTGCAAAAAAGTATCTCCTAGAATTAATTGTGCCTTCCGTCGTCTTGTGTTATGTCGATAGGGTTCGACTTCAAGATAAAGTATTTGAAAACGGCTTTGCCACCTTGATACCTCTAACTTCATTTGGCGCTTGCCCCTGAATGTCGCTGGCTCTTTTGCGTCATTTCCTCCCATGTAAGCTCTCTCGTCACATTTCCTGCCTTTCTTGTCACTTCCGATGTCGTTTGCAACTGTCATCGCCACCTTAAGGATCTGTGAACAGATGCCCATTTGTGTAACCTACCTCACTAAACTGATTAGGTTGAGCCTAGTGGGTGGGTCTCTGTAAAGGCGATGTGCACAAAGATTTTGGTGCTTGAATTGAGCGCTAGACGCAGTGATGCTACACTTTGTAATATTTCTGCGTTCTGCGGTGCAATATTGAAATGCTTCACATATCATTAAGAACCGCGTCTTACTGGTAGTTTATTAGAACAAGGGCGGCTACTCCTCTACGCCGCCTCGGATGCGCACTTAAGTTGAGGCAGCGTTTACAGCTTCGTTAATTACTATTACCATTCGTGCCGTTTTGAAAATGGCGAGGGAGAATCATTTGCCAGAGAACGTGTGTGCCTCGCAAGCTTCGTTGCTGCTGCGCCGGGCCACCACACCACGTGGACTGCGCCGGTGTATGATGCATTGCTTTTAGCTGAAAGTTGTGCTGACCGAACTGTAACATTCATGCGCCCGATCATCTGCATTCCTTCATTATGCGGTAATAATTTGTCATTCCGTTTCAAGATTCTGAATGGTCGGAGCACATCACGTCCCCCAATTCAACAAGAAAAGAGCCCCAGCATTGCAGTTAGAGTTTGTCCACCCCAATGTAGGTCTTCAGACACCGTTTTGATAGCACAGTGCTGCGCTATCATAGTTATACAGTATTGGAACACCTAAATGCGTGAGTACTATCAACCATACTAATTATTGCTGAGTCATGCAACAGTTAGACTCCAGTGCAACCGGGATGGTTGATTTCACAGAAATGAAAATTTCGCACAAAATCATTCTGGACTTAGCAATTCTTAACCATGTATCTGGCTTTTTGTGTTATAAATGTGGCCGATGAAGACATGTTTCTTAGGTGTTAACACAAGAATGTCATTTAATTCTTTGTTTAGTCGTTGATAAAGCCCAACCAGTCATTCTGTTTTATTTTATGCAGGCTCTGTTCTTGACAACCTTGGAAAAGAAACTTGTCAGCGGTTTTTCGCATGTTTATCACGGGAATGGAGAATACTTGCAGTCCACTTTCCCAATTAGTTACTTAACTGACCGCACCGTCTAAAGAGGACTGATAAGCGTTCTGGGGGTTGCAATGTTACGCAGGCTATTCCTGGACTACCATTAAAGAAACGTGCTTCTCTAAAAAGAGGTTTAAAAGTGTGATGTATTAGCTGAATTATTCTTAACTAAAAATGGCTTTAATCCAAGCTCTCAAGGTGATTGAAAAGCCGAACTTTGAACGGCACCTACAACGATTGCCTATTCCACGTCCCTTGAATTCACACACGTGGCTTTACAAAGACTTAAACCACAGATTCGGCCCGGCGTTGCCTGAAATTTGCGAAGGTGGCGTCCCGAACGCAGCAGCGTCGGCCACGGACGGGCTAGAGCGGCGGACACCGCCGCTGTAGCCGGCCGTGCGTCGACAGAAAGAAAACGAAAAGGAGCGTCTTTCAAAGGGTGAGACAGCGGAACCTAGCCATCTTGATGTGATAGCTCGCGGCTACACCACCGCACGACACAAGCACACACACACAGAGAGAGAGAGAGAGAGAGAGAGAAAGAAAACGTTTATTGAAACAGCAGGGACGGTGTAGGGAAGAAAAAGAGTTAAGAGCTATGGGCGGCCATCCTATTCCGGTAGGCCGCGTGCCGCGGCTGCCATCCTCGCCCGAGAGATCAGGGCCTCCTGGTCTTCGAGCTGGCAGCTCTGCAACGCGCACTCCCACTGCTCAAGGGTAGGGGATCTGGGTGGTGGAGGGTTGGTGGGGCACGTCCAGACGAGATGAGCTGTGGTGTTAGGCTCATCGCATTGGGGGCAGTTATGTGGGTAGTTAGTAGGGGATATGTGGTGGAGATGGAGGTGATTGTAATAAGTGTTGGTTTGAAGTCGGCGCCAAATGCGGGCGTCATCGGTAGAAAGGGAAACGTGGGCAGGGGGATAGGTTCGTCAGGTTGCTCTGTAGTAGCAGATGATGTCAGTGTAGGTTTGGGAGAGGGGCGTAAGGGAGTTTGTAATACTGGCTGCATTGTTGCCCTCTTCTGGGAATGCCCGGTGAAGGAGAGCTCGGGCGGTGGCGTGTGCCACCTCGTTCCCAGGGAGGGAAGTGTGGCTGGGTGTCCACACTATACGGGCATGAGGGAGGGTGGGGCATTGAGAAAGGATGGCCAGGGTAAGAGCCGAGACTCCTCCGAGTGCAAAACGACGGCAGGCAGCTTGTGAGTCAGATAGTATTGTTATGCCTGGACGCATGGCTTGGGTCATTGCGAGGGCAATGGCTGCTTCTTCGGCCGTGGTAGTAGACGCTGTGCAGACAGTTGCCGAGGTGAGGAAGGCATTGTCGAAGCGGGCAACAGTAGCGACGTGAGCTGGTCGTTGAGGATAGGGAGAGGCGTCCGTATAAAGGGTGGTCGGGTCGCTGCCGTATTTGCTGATAAGGAAACTTGTACGAAGCTGACGACGGCCGGCCTTGTATGTAAGGTGGACATGACGCGGAATGGGGAGGACATGGATGTTGCGTTGCAGTGATGGAGGTATGCGTTGTGGCGAGTCCGGAGTTTGTACTCCCTTCCGGGCTAGCATTTTGAGCAGATGACGACCGGCGGGTGTGAGTTGTAGGCGCTGTAGTTGGTTTTGGAGATGGGCCTCATTAATTTTCGAGAGGGTGTTATATAGACCCAGTTTCAATAAGCGGTCGGTAGAAGTAAAGGTAGGCAGGCTGAGGGCTGTCTTATACGATTTGCATATTAGGACATCAATCTTGGCGTGTTCTCGTGGTTTTAAGGTAAGATAGGGTGCCCCGTAGGTGATGCGGCTGATCAGCATTGCTTGAATGATGCGGCAGCTATCTGTTTTCTTGAGTCCGTGTCGGCGAGAGCATATTCGTGGAGTTAGGTGTGTAAGTTGCGAGACTGTCTGTATACGTTTCAGGAGGTACGCGGCCCCGGAGCCGTCGTGGTGGTAGTGGACTCCTAGGATGCGGATGGTCTTGACGGTGGGGATTGCTTGCCCGTTAAGAGTGAGTGAGGGGTCGGGGGTAGGGTTTGGTGGGCGCCCCCGGGTTCGTGCTCGGAGGACGGGCAAAGCGGATTTCGATGGGGCGCCGGAGAGACCATATGTTTGGAAATATTGGAGCGTAGTGTCAACTGCTTGTTGAAGACTGTCTTGCTGTTGTGCGGGAGAGCCTGTGTTGGACCATAAGATGAGGTCGTCTGCATATAAGGCGTACGACACGTCTTGGATTTGTTCAAGTACTGTCGGTAGTCACATGAGCGCTATATTGAAAAGTAGTGGTGAGACAACCGAGCCTTGGGGAGCGCCCTTTGCCGGTGTGTGAAAGGTCTCTGTCTGGTGAGGGCCAATGTGGAGAGTGGCAGTTCGATCTGTCAAAAAGGCTCTCACGTAGTTATATGTGGGAGATTCGCAGCCCGTGGTTTGAAGTTGGCGGAGAATGGCTGTGTGAGTGACGTTATCGAAGGCGCCTTGTATATTGAGAGGGATTACGGAACTAGGATGTACTTTGCTGAGGCAGTCCAGAACCTGTTCTTTGAGTTGGAGGTGGACGTCTTGCGCCGAAGGGGGAGTAGGGAACCCGAACATGGTGTGAGGTAACCAGTTGGTGTCTTCAAGGAAGTCCGTTAGACGGCGAGTCACCACATGTTCAAAAAGTTTGCCCACATAGGATGTCAGGGAGATCGGTTGTAAGTTGTCAAAAGTGATGGGTTTGTGAGGCTTAGGAAGTAAAGTGATATCTGCGTGGCGCCACTGGGGCGGTACTGTGCAGTTAGTCTAGTGGTGGTTGTGACAGGCCAGGAGGGATTCTAAGTTCTCGTCGTTAAGGATACGAAGGAGCTTGTACGTTATTACATCGCGTCCGGATGCTGTTGTGCGGGTTAGCGGGGTGAGTGCTTGCGCGAGCTCGTCCGTGGTAAAAGGGTCATCGAGCTGAGGATTGGGAGTGCCAGCGTAGGTCGGGTGCGAGGGAGTTGTCTGAGATGATGCAGGTCAGAATAACTTGTGGCCGATTTGAGAGAGGAGCTGATCGGGCGGTTGAGAGTGGTTGTGTATAAGTCTGGCTATGTTTTGCGAAGTGGCAGTAAGAGTGCCATTCATTTGGTCGCAGAAGCCGCGCCAGTTTTGGGCTTGCAGTTGTTTGGCGTATTTAAGAGCCTCTTCTGTAATCTGGGCAATACGACGTTTGAGCTTGCGATTGTGTTTATTTCAGCGCCATCGGTTGAGTAGGCCACGTCGTGCCGTCCATAGATGGTCGAGATGGTTGTCTGCTGCCGGTAGATCCTGCGTGAGCGTGATTTTCTTGTTGTGAGAGTTTTCTAGATCAATGAGTTGTTGCGTCCATTGTTCTAGGTTATCGGTCGGCAGTATGCTTGGACGTGGAGTTTCGCAGAAGGCTTGTCAGTCAGTGAGCTGCGCCGTGCCCATCTTGCGACGGATACTCGTGAGTTGGACAGTGAGAGCAATGATGAAGTGGTCACTGCCTAAAGTATCTGGCAGCAGATCCCATAGAAGGTCGGTGGTCTTGCGACTGAATGTTAAATTTGGTATGGTGTCTCGGGTCACGTTTGTGCCTAGACGTGTTGGCAGAGTCAAATCGTTCTGCAGGGTGAAGTGGTGGTGTTGTGTTGCTTGTAGCAGAGCCGTACCTTTTTTGGAGGCGTGGGGATAGCCCCATGTAACGTGAGGTGCGTTAAATCGCCCAGGAGTAAGGATGGGTTGTTGCGAGTGTGCCGCATCGCCGCGCTGAGGAGGGCTTCGATTGCGGATAGGGGTTCTGTGGGCGGGCTGTAGACGTTCAGTATGTAGAGGCTTGGTGCTTGTGGCTTATGAGGAAGGATTTCAACGAGGACGTTCATCGACAGTGTGACGTGATGGTATTACCTCGCTCCAGTGACCGCCCCTCCGCCGCGTTGGGAGTTTATTGTCTTAGCCGAAAGAACCGTAGGCTGGAAGGTAAAGTTGCCTAAATGGTTCATCTCTCTTGTTGCAAATGTCAGAAAGACAATGCACTGGCGCCCGTCCGCCTTCCATCACCGTCAACATTCGGCATTGGGTGTTCTCCTATCCGTCTCCACAATATCAGGAATTTGAGAATCGTTACATTTACCGCGTACGAACTTCTGTATTCGGCGCCTTTCGAACCCGCTCCGTATGGGGCGCCATGAATGAATACCTACTGCAAGCAAACCGTTGGGGTCACCAATTTAGAAAAGGAGCCCCACGGAAGCAGACCTAAGTGGCGTTTCTCTAGTGGCCAGAGGCTTTTCGTCAAGTCATACATTTGTCTTCACTCCATGGACCGCATTTGGCAATTTGACTTTGAGAAAATACGTCCCATATCTCGTCGATTACCGACCCTCGGCGGGGCTCCGCGAACGAGGTTGGAAAATCAAGCGCCTGTGCGATTCAGAGCCAAAACTGTTAAAACAAGAAACAACCGTCGTAGAGCAGACGATAGTGTGTAGCCGTCGGTTGTCGCGGAACCGGTGACCAGACTAGTCCGCGTCGGGGAACGCTGGATAAATTCACCGCGCCATCTACACGTGTGCTCCGTGAGTGAAACCCCCCCCCCCCCTTCACCGCCGCCTCCGCCCCGTTGGGAGTTTATTGTCTTGCACGCCACTAAAGAACCGTAGGCTGGTAGACGGTCAAAGTTTTGCCTTAAAAATGGCTTCGTATCTGATTTCCCTTTCGTTGCAAATGTCGACGAAAGACAACTGTCGACTGACGCCCGTGCCAAATAAATGCCTCCCTTCTCTTTCCCGCTCACATCTCATGCTGTTCCTATCCCATCTCGTTCCTCCCACAATAACTCACTGGACGTTTGATACAGTCTGTTTACATTTACCGCGTTCCGCTCCTCTAAGTCGGGCGCCTCGATGCCGGCGCTGCCGTATGGCGGATACGCGCATGAATGAATGCACCGTACTGCAATCTTTATAGAAGCCGTTGCCCTTCTCCAAGAGCGTTTCAAGCAGAACGTGGAACCAATTTATAGTCGGTGCAGCTTAACTCTACAGAGGCTTTTTCAAGATCAAAGTGATGTGTGTTCATCCGCAACCAATGGAGCCTCGTCATTTGTGTGGCAATTGCGATGCACGTTTGAGAGAAATACGTCCCATATCTCCAAGCTCGATTACCGACCACTCGTGCGTCGTCCAGCGACAACGAGGTTGCTGAAAACCAAGCGCTCTGTATGCGATTTCTGTTGCGAATGTGCTGTTGTGCATCAAGAAGCCGCTTATCGACGTCGGTCCCGTGTGTGTGTTGCCGCGTCGTGGTTTGTACGTGAGGAAATCGTGGTGCGCTGTTTTTATGTGGAATGTCGTCATCGAACTCGATCTGAGAACGCCGAATCGTCCAACCTGTATCTCTTGCTGGTGTGATTGTGGAAAGTGTGTCGGCGTAACGCAACCTCTGTGGGGAAATAATACGATTTGCGTTCGTCTACGGCAGTAGCGGTGACAAGTTGCAAGCGTTCTCGTTTCTTGCTGTGAGCGTCGGCTGTGCCCGATGTTGAGCGCAGGCCTAAGTGGTGTCCGTCTGGCCCGACCCGGATTGTACAAACGTCTGTGGCGGTTTTTTGCCCGGATATGGCTGCTCGCACAACCTTACGCGCTCTTAAGTCGATTGCCAAATCTTACAAAGTAGGTATCTTTCCTTAGTGATTCGCGTTGCTTTGGCTCGGCGTTAAAGGGGTCCTGAAATGCCTTCCGCCGATGCATGGATGTACATGTAACCAAATAAAGCAATGTATTAGCAATCTCCTCCTGCAAGAATTTTGTTAAAGCGATGAGTATTAGCTGAGAAATCGTAAATCGAAAACCGCGCATTATCGTCGCGCCGTATTTCTCCTCCTTTCAACTTTTCTTCTCTGTTGGCCTCCCCTCCCATATGCTTCGCTCCTCAGCGGTGACGTATTTCCGCTATTGCGCTCCCACAGACTGCCGTCTGCTACGGGCCAGCTCTTTCGGCTTTTTCATCTTTGTTGACACCATGGACACTCCTCTAAAGGCTGGAAAAGCGAACGAAAGACCTGGCCGCATGTGTGCGGCCTGGCCTTGCCCTTTCGCAGTGGTATCGGCGGCGAACTCGCAGCCGCGCAGAAAGAATCGTGCGCTCGTTCCCTTTGGTGCACCGCGCACTGTTTATCCAAAAAGCGCGGTCTCAGATGTGGGCCCGCTGGTGCCGGGTCTTATTTTGCGGCGGTTGTAATTCCTACTACCGGCGGCATGTGAAAAAAAGACATTTTAAACCGACACAGAACCCGTGCACAAAACGCGCCGGATCGGATTGCTTTATCAGTGGCGATGAACGGGAAGGCGCAGAGCAAACCAACGCCGCACTCGAGCAGCGAGCATCCGTGTTCTGCCAAGCTGCACCCGTGTGTTGCATTCAATACTGATGGGAAAGCGTTGTTTGAACTTGTTTTGATAGTCGTAAAATGTTCAGGCACTCCGCTAGCAGATCAGCCGCCGAGTCATTTCGGAAAACATTTAACAGATGGCACCGTATGCATTAGCATGTCGCAACGCAAAACTGATGAGACGTTATACTAAAACTCCCCTCGCGATGTTTACGTAGCGGGACGCAAAAATTTAGCGTTTATCGTATGCAAAGGCACAAACGCTGTACTAAAACTCTCTATTAGCAGCAAAATAGCGTGCGTACGTGAGGCTGCTTGCGTTTACAAAGCTGCACGCCGAGCGCTTACGTTTCAAACCTAGTGACATCGTTTAAATACACTCGCAAGCACAGTGTAACGTAGTCACATATCAACCGTATGCTCAGGCGACAAGCAAGACCTTATTTAATGTGGGACGGAGATTGCGCATAAAGGCCCGTTCGCACTTGCGACGAAAGCGAGCGAAAGCGATGGGAATTCCGTCGCTTTGTCGCGCGACGATCGTGTTTGTCGAATTGTCGGGAGAAATTTTCGTCGCGCGACAGAATTCCCGTCGCTTTCGCTCGCTTTCGTCGCAAGCGGGATTGGAAAGTTCTGCCCCTGCCGTCTGCTACGCAGCGCGGAGGCAACCGCGCGATCTGCTCGGGCCGGACGAACGCGCACACTCCCGCACGGCAGCGCCCCAAGCGGCAGCCGGCCGCGTACATCGCTCCCGGCACACGCCTGGGGCCCGCCCTCGGCACACTAGCAACACTAGCCAGTATATTTCAGGCACAATAATGGAGGAAAGATCTTTTGCTTCCGATGAACCAAGTTCTTTGCCCCTGTGTTTTTAAATACGTGAAGTGGTTAGCACGTCGCCCTCACGCAGCTCTGTATCGTCGTAGCATCGCTGACTGTCCGAACGAAGCTTGCAGCTAAGCCAATGCAGCGACCGAAGCTGTGTGTGTGTGTGCATCGCCTCCTGTGTGTAGCGTTCGTTTCGCGATGAAATGCGACGTTGTACTTCTGCGGGTGGATAGTGCTTCCCACGGTCTCGCTTATCTTTCTCAACCTCGCATGGGGTATGTGTAGTGTGCCTGGCTAAAAGCCTGCTCGCTTGCGTGCCAGAGTTCAGTGACTTGCTGTTCGTCCCCGCAAACAAAGCGCAAGGTGAGTGCCGAATTTACGACGGGCCGGAGGAAGCAACCGATCGTCTGTCAATTGCGGTTCAGACTTGCAACGCATATTGTGACGTGTTCGTTCGAAACGCATCTCTGGTTTGTTTTGAAGTTGAATAAAATGTATCCGTCAAACCCGGGCATTCGGCTCAGGGCGTTCTCTGCGATTGCACGAAAGAAGTGCCACGGGGCTTCAACGCTTTCTTTAGGGAAGGTACTCAGGTAAGAGAATATCCATGTCGTGTTATGGCCGTGTTGCATTCAATACGAACGGTTAAGCGTTTGTTTACACTTGTTTCGTTTGTCGTAAAATGTCCAAGCACTCCATTCCGCTGGCTGATAGCCGGCGAGCCGACGCTGAGCAGACGACTCATCTCTTTGCCGGAAGTGCGCGAAAAAGCCGCCCAATAGCAGGATGTCTAGCTCATGACGAACATATGGGAATCGATGATGTAGACATGTGAAGATGGCGGCGTCCAAAAACACGAAGGGAAGGGTGAGAAAAAAGCGACAAACTTTGCAACAAAAGTGTGAGCTTTCCGCTGCGCATAAAAGAGTAATACTTGGCACAGCTGACGTTGACGACCCAATCTAACGATTGCGCTAGTTCATTTAGTGTGCTCAAAATGCCTTTCAGGGCCCCTTTAACAGACGGAGCAGCGGTGTGGTGTTTTTTTTTTCCTGGCACAAACAGGTATGATTACAGCAATATTTCAGATACTCGCAAAGAATTAAACGTTCGTGCACAATTATCGGAGACTAGATAGCTTTAAGAAAATTGGTATGAACCTGCCTTCCTGCGAGAGACGGGTGCCTAACGATATTTTTATGCCAGTCGGCATAGTATAAACGAGAGCTAGTATTGTTCACGTAATCAAATGTGGTGGCGCTTCGTTTCTTGACTGTCATAGACTCTGGTTTGTCGTAATCATCAGTAGCATCTTTAAAAGCTATAACAGGGGTAAGTAAGCACCAGAACTATGTAAGTGCCGGAATTTGAAATCCGCCATTGAAGAAAGCCGGAACTGTGTAACAACGCGACATAACCATGTATTTTTTATACATTGCATAAAATACACATGCGCGCAGCTTTTTATTATGGGTGCTAAGCTTATGACACGTATGTTCTCATCGCTACACACAGTGGCATAAGAGAAACTGACTATGCGTGGACTGAGGCGCCGTATTTTGTCTGCATTGTGGAATTTCTAAGAAGTGTCGTCAGCTGTTAAAGTTGCTTTAGAATAGCTGTATGCACTTTGAAAGAGTGAACCAGCGGTTTATCTTCCCTTTATCTTTCTGAAAAGTTTGTGTCATGGCCTTTATGAATTATAAAAATTTGTCTGTTTCAGCTGTGTTTCATAGTGATCGCTGTAGTTTAATGATTGCATTCTGGAACTTGTGCAGTGAAGAATGTACGGAGTTGTACGTTTAATTTTCAATAAAGGGGTTACAATGTGTATTGGCAGACATTCAGATTTCCAGCGTCTGTGTCATGATAGACTTGTTATTTTTCGAAGTGCGGGATATATTTGAGTGGCGTCGCTTGGAGCATACTTTTATTTATATTGAACACCGCTTTCAACTTTTAGATGTTTTTATTGTTCCAGCAGCTGTGACAAGAGTTGGAGAACATTCAAACAGTGACTGAAGGTGGTTCAGGTTGAGCTGCAGTATTAATTGCAAACACTTCTGTCAGAGCTAGAAATGGGTTATGCCAGTTTTTCAGAGTGCTATGTTCATACTTTTCAAGCATGCACGATTGCTTCTGGTCATACTGCTGCAAGAAGAATAGCAAACAATGATGTAGCATATCAAAATGGGTTACCTTCAAGCCTTTGTAGTGTCATGTCGCTGCTTTTTGAGCATAATGTTGCTTCTAGCTGCAGACACCTACAAAAAATTTGCTCAACAGGTCGCAGTGGTGTTACGTCACTACTTCAAGATGCTATGAACTCCTTCGCAAGGTTTAACTGTTGCCTCCGACTAGACAGGTACGGTAAGAAATGATAGTGCTAATAAAATACATTCGAATGTGTTAATGCCAGGCCTTCAGGGTGTAATGTCGCTGGTTTTTATGCACACATTATACCTTCTGGCCATAAAGTGGCGGTGAGATTTTAAGACACTTATGTAGTACGTTGGAAATGGTATACCGAGCCATTAGGCTGTGATGTCGCTGCTTCTCACGCACACATTGTAGCTTCTTGCCATGAAGTTTCAGTGAGAGTTGAAGACACATAGCACGTTAGAATAAATTCATGCCACACTTTCAGGCTGTGAAGTCGCTGCTTCGTCACGCACACATTGTATCTTCTGGCCATGAGGTTTGGGTGGGAGTTGAAGATGCTTATGTAGTACTTAGAATGAATTCCTGCGCCACCTTCACTCTGTGAAGTCACTGCGTCTCACGCACACACTCTTGCTTTCGGCTTTAAACCTACGTTAGGCATTGGAAACACTGGTGCAGCAAATCAAAATAGATCCAACGTCGGGATTTCATGGTGCCACTTTGCTGGTGCTGCCAGGAAAGTGTGGTGAGAATAGAAAATTCTTATGCAACAGCCCATAAAACCTTGACAAGCGGAAGTGAGAAATAAATATTTTTTCCTGTTACAGTTCGGTGCTCTGATTGGTTGCTGAAGTGGACAAAGAACGCATGGAGGTCTTGCCCCATTTTTAAATAAGTCACTAAGAGGTAATGTTTATACTATTATTATCGGGCCTGCTGAGTGTAGATGTCTAAATAGACGCAGTAAGAATTGAATGCACATGTATAGCCGTTCGTTCAAGTTTCGCATGGGGCTGTCAGTGTTTGACGTCACTGTTTGGCGTACATAGAGGAAGATTATTGGCTCAGGAAGATTATCAGAAATGAAAATGTTTCCACAGAAACTTGACATGGCTGCAAAGGAACTACATGTTGAACCGAATATTTTCTTTATGTATGCTATTTTAAAAACCTCAACAGTAATAAAAATATCTTCACAGCAGACTGCTGCACTTCAGTATAAAGACAATGAAAGTTTAATGTAGCATAACTTCGAAAGTACAACCTTTAAGAATTCATTGGTAGGTCACTCTTCACTTTATCAATAAAAGCTCACAACAGCAATTTTTACGGTGGCTGCTATGGCTTCAGGGGAGTTCTCTAATAATTTTCACCGCCAGTCAGGGTCGTCTGCCTTATCATCCCGCTGTAAACTTCGGGGCGGTGATATAAAACTAATGAAATGGCGTTAGCTGTTTTATTACATCGTCGGTAAACGCCTCAGAAATGAGCGCTTGGATTGAACCTGGATTGAAAGCATGACAACGTAGTTTCAATCTAACCAACTGACGAAGAGCGTCTTGCCACTCGCGTGTCTCGTAAACTAGCAATGAGTAAATTTCTAACCTTTGACGTCCCGCAATTCTCTACTTCCGCCATACAGTGGTGTCGTCTAGTTTTAGCGGAAGAAAATAACGCTTGTTTGTTTTTTTGCACCTACAGCTGATTTTGCAAGGCAAGACACCTCATGCGGCATCGCGACCTCCACCGTCAGCGCGCGTCGCGGCGATAGGTGTCGGCAGGGCGTCACTACGTTCGAACCGTTCGAACACTTCGATGCCCGTTCATATCGCTGCCGATTTCTCAAAGGCACCGATGGATTTTCGCTGCTGGTTCTTTCTTTCACCCTGGGCTTACACAGCCCGTGCAATGTATCCAAGCATTGCGGCGACGAACCACCCCTTTCGTTCACACTGCGTTTACAACGCTTGCTTTTACGGTGATGGTTGCTGTGGAAGATATTGTACCAACTAAATTTCTTGATTTGATTGATTGGGCAGGTTTAACGCACCGACGCAACGCAGGCGATGAGGCGCGCCGTAGTGGAGGGCTCTGGATTAATTTTGACCACCTGGGGATCTTTAACGTGCGCCGAAATCTCGTACACACGGGCGTTTTTGCTTTTCGCCTCCATCGGAGGACTAAATTTCTTAAAAATAAGTGCACACGCCACGAGAAGAAATAATCGCAAAGGGACGAGCCATAACAGATTACCAATATCTTTCTCCAAGCAGACGACGACTCAGCGACGTGCGGCGATGGAAATTCCAACAATTCACATCCATAAATTGTATGCACGTTGTTTATATGTTTATTTCATTTGCCTAACAGTGAAACAATCACAGATAGCCTTGAGTAAACATAAAGTACACCTGAAGTAGTTTTTACCAAGAATAACGTGTGTTTCAGTAAATATTTTTTTTTCTCCTGAGCAAGTTTTCAAAGAGGGCGACTTTTTTTTTCTTTGAAAATCACTCATTCTTGAAAGTGAAACGTATGTAAACGACTGTATAATGAAATGGTCAGACTGTCGCCCACTCGTATTACAATCATGAGTATAAACAGCTGCATTACAAGGAACGATTTTTTGTAACCGCGGAGAGTCAGCTAGCGGCCACACAACGCTTGTGGGCGGAGCTCCTGGTACTCTCTTACACTGTTATCAACTATAGTTGAAACTTTCGTTGCTGTTGCCGTTTGATTTCTAAAATGCCGCCAGGAGCGCGGCATACACACTGCGAAGGTTTTCTGCAGTTAATGTAGTATTACAGTTGCTAAGGCAAAAAGCAAGCATCCATAAATTATTTATCATGGAACACTGCAAATATCACTTATGTATTGATTTTCTGCCTTATATTTGCCTACGGTCTTGTTCTGATTCAAATATGATGACAAGCATGAGTATTGGCACCGGTCTCATACGTATAGATTTGGATGTGGTAATATAATATTATTGCCCAGCTTCTGTTTCGCTTCGGCCTGGTGGCTGATTGAAATCACAGACAGACAGACAGACATACAGACAGACAGACAGACCAAACTTTCTTCGTTTTAGTAACCAAAGAAAGACTATCGCTTTAAATAGTGCTAATTACAAGGCCCGGGGCTTTTCCTGAAAGCACTGTGGATGCTATGAGCTGACCAGCTCAGAGCAAGACCCCCCAAAGACACTTTGTCAAGGTGTTTCTTGCTCCAAGATACGTGTAGTCATTGGCTCCATTCAGCAGTAACCTTTTTTATGCGGGCGGCATGTATGCCCCACCTACTGCTAATTTGGCGGGTTCTTATTCCTTCTTGCATCCACCATATTCGAGATCTCACATTGATCCTCCTCTTTAGCAATGATACTGCTCATGCGCGTGGCCTTAGCGGAGGAAGCTAGAAGCAGCCTGGCTGGGATCGGCCGGTCTGCTCCGCGGTGACTTCACTGCTGTCTGCTGCTGTAACTGAGCCCGTGTAGTGATAGCATGATACCGGGTTCGACTCCCACATAGAAAACAAAATGCGGTACGTTTTACAAATGCAACTGTCGGCCAAACCAGAACATGACTGGTGAAATTGATGTTTCTGTCGACAAACACCCACCCTAAAACGGTTGTGAAAAAGTCAGGAGCTGTCCGCGAGGGCAGCAGGCTAAACGCCCCTTTTGGCGCTTTGTCCCAGTCGCACCAGACATTCACACCACCAGCGACGATAGCCGGCTGGTATGCTAAATCCTGAGATCGCCTTGTGATATTACTCCGACGACAATACGAACGCACCGGAGGACCAAAATTCGCATTAATAGGACAATCTCGCTGACCAAGGCAACCAGTTCACCCCAACAAGATTTTCGCCATGGTCATTGTGTCCATATTTTATTATTTTTAGCGAGTAATAAACATCATACGGTGAACGAAGCGAAAGTGCCCTCACACTAGGTATGCGAACCGTATTTAGGGCAGTGAGGCTCGGCTGCCTTCGCTGAACTAACCGCCGCGGTGGCTCAGTGGCTAAGGCGTTGTGCTTCTGAGCACGAGGTCGCGGGTTCCATTCCCGGACGCGGCGGCCGCTCTCCTAATGGAGGCGACAAGCGAAAACGCCCGTGTGTACGAGATTTCGGCGCACAATGAAGATGGTGGCAAAAGTATTCCGGAGCCCTCCACTACCCTCATCGCTCCACTACGACTCATCGCCTGCGTTTGGTCGGCGCGTTAAATCCTACAATCAATCAATCACTTTTCTGTAGTGAATTTCTATGTTGTTGCGCGACTCGAACGCTTCTCTAAGATGTAACGCATGTTAATTCTAGAAAAAAAAGTTCCTCAAGCTAATTTAGCAAACAAGGAATCAAAATCTACCGAAGTTACTATCATAAAGCGTAAACAAATACGCAGAGCACGTTTTTTCGATGGGTGGACTCTCGATCTGTTTGCGAGATAGAATCTGCGATCGTATTTCCTGGACCAATTAGAAACGCAGTATTTGGGTTATCAGGTATTCCTGGGCGGTCAGGATAAGCTTAGTGGAAAAGCTCTATTGAAATAACACCCAGTTTGCGTGAACCGAATTCTATAAACTTTTTCATCGAGGATTAAAACGTAATGAGCTGAGCCTTGGCTTAGTGTACGCAG
The DNA here is from genome assembly GCA_013339765.2 of Haemaphysalis longicornis. Classification (NCBI taxonomy): domain Eukaryota; kingdom Metazoa; phylum Arthropoda; class Arachnida; order Ixodida; family Ixodidae; genus Haemaphysalis; species Haemaphysalis longicornis. The sequence continues at coordinate 106,456,693 of CM023453.1, forward strand.
AGTTCTAGTGGCTTCATCTGCGGCGCTGTCACTCAGTGGTTTAGAGCGTCAGAAACGGCCCAGCGCTCGAATGTTCTGGTTCAAATTCTGTTGGGAATATTTTTTTGTTCTGCTATGCATGCGGACATTGATACATGTTTTTCCATTGTAATCTGCATACATCCTTCCGCTAGTGGGAAATCTTCTGATTCAAGCGATGTGGGCCTAGCAATTTCAGTCAAAAAGTAGTTCCTGTGTAACACTTTTTTTCCCGTCAACTTGCCACTGTGTGAAAGGCATGAACCAGTGGAAACTTTTTAAGCTGACTTTTCTTCTAAAGATAGTCAAAATCCTGCTACTGTGGTCAACAAGTGAGTTCCCGAATAAAAATGCAGAATGAAGCACTTTTCTCAGATACGTTGGGGCTTCGGTTGCTTTTACTTCGCTTGTTTCGGTATCAAAAATAATCTGCACATGCATTTTACGTCACATGACAAAGAGAGAGAAAAACAAACGGCGGAATATAAAAAAAAAATGGGCACGCACAATTTTTTTCATTGCTGAAATTTACATACCAGCAACAAGCTATGATTTTTATAAAGACCGTATTGTGTGCTTACTTTTATGCTGCTGTCTGGCAGATGTCTTTTATTTTCACCATCCCCTGTCTTTTAAGAACTAGGAAAAAACAATTGGAGTAAGAAAATCGCTTCCACAACGTGAGATAGCCACGCTCTGGTACTGACACTTGGGTATCCGCTGCAAAAAGAAATGAGCGTGGCATGTTTGTTCAGGTGTTCCCACGTTCAAAACGCACGCCTTCAAGCATAGGTATTGCTGGTGCAGCTTCAGGTTCGCTATACAATTTACGTAATAAATAAACACAAGCAACACATAGGTGATTCCCCTTCCGTTACAGGGGCAGCCCATTTGCAACACTGGCATATCGGGTCTTGCTTGTACCGCCAGAGGCCATCACAGCGCAAAATAAGGGGGATTTTTGAATGGCCAGGCCAACATTTTGCGCGCAATATAACGGAGCTAAGCACAGCCTACTAGCCCAGAATGAGATTTGATAGATCACCACCAGTGACTGCCTGCCCACTGGCGTTTTCTGTACGCGGCTAGCAGATCTCTTTGTGGCTGGTTCGATGGAACTTGATACTTAGTAGAGCTAAGGTTTAACGTCACTGCAGTTATTTGGTTATCGCTTTTACTAGGCGATCCCCAGAGCAGTTTTTTACAGCATTTTCTTCCTCTTTCATGTATATACCTTTGGTTTTGCCACGACGTTCACTCTGGCAAGGAACCACAAACTATTGCGCCCTGCATTGGGTCATGCACGTCAAACAGGGGGCTGCTTACGGCTATCGTGTGTGAAGGACGGGGTAAATCTACAGACTCAGATAAGCTTTTGCGACCAATGGGTGAGATCAGCATTCGTTTCTACGATGGCGTGCCTCATTCGAGAGTCACTCAAAAAGATTAGGAATGGCACTGGAAGCCACACTAAGCAGTAGCATCTGTCCCCTTAGCCGGAGCCGCTGATCTCTTGCAGCATTTGGTGAAACCCAATAATGGCGGCGCGCTGACTTTGCAGTGTGCAGATGTATAATACGTTGCAGATATTTTCATGAAGGCGTACTTTAATGATTCTGTGCCTGGTAGTGCAACTTTGGAAGCCGTACTTCAAGGACATTTTTTTGACAGTACTCAAGTGGTTGCGTATGGGAAAGCACAGCCTTCGTAACCTACGTATGGCCCCTGTAAAGGGACTAAGGTGAGTTGTAAGCATTACGTAAATACCATAGGAGATGAGAGTATATGCAAAGCATGGTTCACGATAGGAGTTTTTTTGTCCGTGTACCTGTGCTGTGACGAGGAAGATGCCGAAACGCTAAACCAGAAACAAAACCCTACCCCGCCCACGGTGCTGTGTCCCGATTTGCCGTGTTCCTAGTGCTGGTTGGGAGGTCTGCATTAGCAAATAACACTACAGTTTCTGTAGGAAAGCGGTCATGGGTAATTAGGACGTGCATATACGTGACGCAATTGTTTCAAGGGGAGTTTGTGTAAAATATCGCAGTTTTATGAATCAAACCTAGATACTGTATGGGGGGAGGGCTATGAAATAATATTAACACCAGCCGCTCTGTCATATTCGTCTGAAACTGTCATGGAGTTGTAAATGATGTTTAGTTGTTCTTTGCAAGCTAACATTGGTCGTAATACAAAGGTGGAATGTTTACCTATTCACATTCCTAAAACTATTTTATATGCATTAAGCGATTCTGCAGTGACTTCACAAGAATGGCAAAGACGGAACCAGCTGCAGAATTGCAAAAGGCATTGATGTTGTGGGGACCATGCGAGGACCATGTTTACGACTCAACCGAAGATTCCAACAAGCTAGAGCCGCGAAAACTGCGAACATGGCGTAAGTACATGAGCATAGGTGCTACAAAGGCTTAAAACCTCTGATGTAGTTTGTCGGTCTACTAATAGAAAGGACGCACATGACATTCCCCTGTGCTGTGGATTGCACAGAGCACAGTGGAATGTCATGTGAGGACAATCCTTGATGAGATGGGCGGTGTGTTAATGGTTTGATGTTGGTCACACTGCCCGTACTCACGGATAAGTATGATTCTGTATTCGCCTATCTGTTCAGTCTTTCCAAATATGTAGACAGTGTGTTGTCAAAGCCCGTGTTCATTACTTCTCAAAACGTTTCCGTTTTAGTGCTTAGGATTATATTTTATGCGGTAGAATATTCGTCGTGCAAATAGGCAGTGACAATTTAAGCGGCTGACCCGTGCGGGAGACACAGATCCAGCTTTCGGTGTGGTTAATCAACCCGCTGACCTCTCCATGCAGTTGCTTGCAAGAACTGGGGACAGATGCTGTGTGTGCATCGGTGACACATCGTTGAGATTAGGGTACACCCCTCACTTTGTTTCGTGAATTTAATTTCATCAGGGACGTTTCCATTCTCAGTGGCTACCCTGTCTGTGGCCAGCGGGTAGCTAACTGCCCACCCGGCAGACGTGAGTGGCAAAGGAAGAAGAACTGGTATACTTAAGGGGTGGTGGGAGGCCTGTCAGGAAGCCTAGCGGGTGCAAGACTGGTTCCTCCTGGAGTGGCTAAAAACATCCGCTAGCCCATCGTTTTTGCAGAAGTGTTTCATCCCTCACCATACGCATGTCGAAGTATAGAAAACAAACTCCAAAACAGTTAAGCATGCCTAATACCCCCTTACATTTTTAAATCACGTCGTAGATCAATTAAGGCGTCATACTCAAATGAATAATGGTTTAATTATAACAACGACATTCACTAATCTATGTATACTATATTTATAATACTTGGTGCAAACTGCACTCGAAATTATTGAGGCAAATTATTTCAGGCCCACTTTCTCTCAACCAATATGGGGAAACGTGAAACTAAACATTGATTAGCAGCCCTTATTACAAAGTACCCTAATTTAGCCGTCGCGGGATGACAAGACGCCTCCAGCGCGTGCATCACGTTTCTGTTCGAAACACCAAGTGGGCTAGATTCCTGCAGGTCAAGATGGAAGGGGAGGGCTGTTTGAGTCAGGAATGCTAAAGAAGGGCTGGCTGCTTTGATGTTAATGTATTGTATCTTCAACGTTGACAGCGATCGTAACGATTTCGATACCATTGTTATAATGAAATACCTTTTCCTTGGACTTAGCAAGGCTACACTACGGCGTATTGCAACGAAGTAGGTGATCACATTGATGAAGTGTTCAAAGTGAGGGTCCAAAAGTAACACAAAGCTATAAAAAGGAATGTTTTCTGTCCTTGGCTGATGTCTTGTGCCTTGTTACTTTCATTGCGTAGTCACAGAAATTGCGAGATTCTTCTCGCAGTAGGCGGCTCCCATTGTGCTTGTACTGCCCCTAAGCAGGAGTCTCAGCCAGTCTCTCTACCTGTCCTTCCCCCTATTTTTACTCTCTCAATTTTACTGTTACTTTCATCATGCCTATTGCATTTTACTGCTTTTTGTATTTTGTTACACACTGGGCTTTCGAAGTTCCGAGAAAACTGGTGTTGGTACTTCTTCAATACGTGTCTTCTTGCAGGTGAGAAAACGTCAGTGAAATAAAGTTTTCTTGCACAATAATTTGTACTGTAAAAAAAAAACTCGATTTTTAATTCAGTTTGTATTGCGCGTAGTGCCAGTGTGCATGACGTGCCATATGTAAAGGAGAAGGCCGTGAATCGGAAGCGTTATTACATTTATGGTGGTTAAAATGAGGTAATTTGTAGATTCTGATTCTGATTCTAGATACCTAATTTGTTTAGTTTGAAACATGCATTCTTGATTTAAATTTATAAATTTAATTTTAAGCCAGCCTCTGTTAAAGGAATTGCTGCTGAGATGCAACGTATTGTAGATATTGTGGAACATTGCCCATGATATTTTAGAATTTGCCCAAATCAATTTCTGCAATAAACAAACTTTGAGGCATTGCTCAAGCGTAGCAAAAATTAAAATCATTTCAAGATTAAAACTGGTTCAGCTTGTTTTCAATATTGAAAGTTGAAATTTAAATGGCTAATTTTTCTGCTCGAGCACAAACAGAATCAGGATGATAGCGTAACCATTGCCTTGGGCAAAGTTAAGTGATACCATTCTTAACTGCATCAGCACCGCTGTTTTTTCAAAATGTGTAAAATGGAACTATGACTTTGATATGCACACATAATAAACAAAATCAAAATTGATACCCGCAATGGAAACTTGAAACTACACATACACCCAAATATTCCGCTTTGTGTTGTGTTCATAATAAGTGAACCATCAGTCCTTCTCAAGTGTGTAGAGAGCCAACTGTGTTCCCTCAAGTGTGTTTTCCTTACCCTTCCCGCCAGCAGAACATTTCGCAGGCCCTCAAGGACGTGGTTCCGCCGTCGTCCGAGAGATGGCGCCAGGTGTGCGGGTCGGCGGTGCGTGGTGGAACCAGGAGGTAGGTGAGCAGACGCTGTGGTTTCGGACTCTAAGAAACAATGAGTATCACTGCGGCGTCGAGGACAGGTTGTTAGTGGCATCCGGCGGGTTTAACCTCGGCAATGTTAGTAAAAGGTTTTTCCAGAACCACAGTGCGCCTCACTTTTTAAGTGCGAATGCACTTTATAAGCGACCCTGAATTCCGGCGACCGCCGTCCGTCCACATAGCAACAGCTGCGGGTGCGCGCGCTCCTCGTCTTCCTTGGCAACGGGGGGAGATGGGCGCGCGCTGCCTGGCCGCTGACATGGCACATACCCACGTGGGATTGCCAATCTCCGTTCCTTGCAACGAATGGGCGCGCGCTGCCTGGCCCTGACATGGCACATCCCACGTGGGGATTGGCCAGGAATCGGGCGTGAGAAGGGCTAGAGTACTGACACGAAATTTCAAAGCTGAGATCCGCTCTAGCAATCAAGTACAACGACAACACAAATAGGTGTCTGTGCATGGCACATACCCACGTGGGGGATTGGCCAGGAATCGGGCGTGAGAAGGGCTAATGCACCCGCTTAAAGGAGTACTGACACGAAATTTCAAAGCTGAGATCCGCTCTAGCAATCAAGTACAACGACAACACAAATAGGTGTCTGTGAATAAATGCATCTTTCTTTCTTTGTAGTTGTGTGTGTGTGTGTGATCTCTCTTTCGCGAACATTACCGAACCGCGCAAATTCAACTCGTGCATTCGCACTTTCACATTCTTCCCCTCGGGGAAATGCGGGGAAATTTTTTTCATGCCGTAGAAAGCAGGACCACAAGTGGCGCCCGAATGTGGGGCTCATTTCAAGCCCACCGGTGAACAGTTGCTCTGTGCGGCTGCATGGAGGGGTTCACTGGGGTTTGCGTTGGCATTCCTTTGTTCCGGCGAGGAAGCGACATTTTCGCCGCAGGATACCCGGGGCTTTCAGCCGTATAGAGGCATGTTCTGTTAATTAGTTTGGATGTCATTGTTTTCGTTCGCTTTGTTGTTACGATGGATGCAGAAGCTTGAAGCTTTTCCTCTTGCGTTTTTTTTATTCTATTTGTTCGTGGCTTAAAGGCATGAGGGGATACGTTACATTTCAGGTGTGTACAGTATTTTGAACGAGGTATGTAGCATATCGGAGGAAGTCGCTCGTGTGTTGGGATGTATGTTTACTTCAATTTTTGAGATATTTTCCCTGTAGATGACCCTCTGTTTCCATTGTATATATATGAGTGGAGTTTTATTGCAGTGCGCTGTAGGTAGCTAGCGCAGATTGCTGGGTATCTGCGCCTGTACAGTTTGCGTTGTCGACCCAGCTGATTTTTTTACAGTAGTTTTCTCGTGATGGCCCCTGCCAGAGAGACGGGACAGAACGGTGGCCCGCAGAGTTCCGAAGGCGACTAGCACCAGACGCCGTTGCGGAAAAGGATTCTCCGCAGTTGCAAACCGCAGATTTCGCCGTAATAATGAGGCAGATGACCGTGATGAACGCGGAGAACACCCGAATGCTCGGTTAGGCGGTAGTTGTTGCCTTATACTCCGGTTACGGCGACGCGAAATCTATGTACGAATTCCACGAGCAACTCGATTCCTACCAAACAGCAGTAGGCGCATCGCAGGAGGATGGCTGAGACCAGGGTGTCGAACCGGAATTTTTTAGCGTTTTGTTCGCGTTCGAGTTCAAGATTTTCGGATCCAGTTCTGGGTTCGTTTCCGGAGCGCCATTCGTTCCGAGTCGAACCGCTTCTAATGGGTTCGGAGAAGAAACAAAAGCCGGAGTGTTTTTGGGCCTAATCTTTCTAATGCTGCGTTTTTGTTTCATTTTTATGTCGGTATAAAAAACAAATTCATATCATGGGTTTCTTTTTGCAAATATTCTCATTTGGCGTATCGAAGAGACCCTGCTACCCACTTTTTTTACTTTTTTCGAAATATCAAATGCTTCCAAAACGTAGTCAACCAACACATCCAATACTGAGGTTAGAGGGTCGCAGTGCACCTCAACCAAAAATTACTGCTGTATGCACATCACGTAGTTTAGAAGGTTGCTCAAAAGATTTTTGTCTATTTCCTTTGGCCGACTGCCGGAATTACGTCATTACAGCGGTCGAGCAGCTATTGGCCGGCTTTCCTTGAGCTGCAGCAATGAACACATTCGATAGCGACTTAAAAAATTGCGAATGCGTGCACTATATAAGTCGCGCAAGGCTTGAACCATAGCTAAGCTGGAGGAGTTTTCTGAAGGACACACCGCCACGTATTGTATTAGGTTTCAAATTATTTATTTGCATGTTTTGTCGTCGCGTTTCACTGTCGTAATAGTAGTAATCGTCATATCCATCTATGTTGTCATGAAGTCAAAGTCGACGCAGTTGTCTTCAAGGGAAACAAGTTGATTGGAGTACACTTGTGCTCCCCTAACAATTCAAAGAATACAAAGGCAGCCAAGCTGCAGTCAATGAAGTTATGTGCTCAAGCGACCGTCAGCGATTCGAAGTCGCGGCGTTTGTTCTGCAGGCTTTTAGCTTTCGGTGCGAGTGTTTCTTGAACCGTCAATATACATCCAGAATGTAGATCACAGAAGATTATTCTGGGCTCGTGACGGTAGGGCTAAACACTGCTTATCTGAATGAGATAGCCCGTGCGGCATAAAACAAAGAATGGACGACACACTTTGCTTGGGACGCAGATCGGGCACTAAAAACAAACAATAAATAAACAAACCCATACATGGTTCACGGCATTACCCCCCCCTGTAAGAGTGAATCGACTCGATGCTAAAACAAAAGACAATTCGAACAAACAACAAAAAAGACCGTTATCTCGCACAGTAGGGTTTCAAGCAAACCACATAGACGACTTCAGGCCACGTGCGTCGTCGTGATTGTCCGGAATCACCATCGAGGATCACCTCGTAGGTAAGTTGGCCGACACGTCGTAGACTTTGGTAGGGTCCGAAGTACCGTCGCAGAAGCTTCTCACTGAGTCCGCGTCGTCGGATCGGAGTCCAAACCCAAACACGATCCCCTGGGTGGTATTTGGCGTCTCAGCGTCCAAGGTTATAGCGTCCGGCATCAGCCAGCTGCTGGTCCGTTATACGAACTCCAGCGAGCTGGCGGGCCTCCTCCGTACTCTGAAGGTATCCTCGGACGTCGGCGTTGAGGTCGTGGTCTTCTACATGCGGAAGCATGGCTTCAAGCATCGTAGTGGGCCGTCTTCCGTAGACAAGCTGGAACGGCGTCATTTGCGCAGTTTCCTGGAAGCCGTGTTGTACGCAAACGTGACATACGGGAGCACTTTACCCCAAGTCTTATGTTCAACCTCGACGTATATTGACACATATCTGCTATCGTTTTGTTCAGATGTTCCGTCAGTCCGTTCGTTTTGGGGTGGTACGCCGTCGTTCTTCGGTGATCTGTGTTGAGTAAGATCCCCTTGCTAAGCTCCGCAGTAAAGGCCGTTCCGCGGTCCGTGATTAGGACGACAGGGGCACTGTGTCACAGCACAACTTGGTTTATGAAGACCTTCGCGACTTCTTGTGCAGTCCCCCTCAGAAGAGCGGCGGTCTCTGCGTAGCGCGTCATGTAGTCTGTCGCTACAACAATCCACTTGTTCTCGAATAGTAACGTAGGGAACGGCCCGAGAAGGTCCATTTCAATCTGTTGGAAAAGCCTCGATGGGATGGCGATCGGCTGCAGACGTCCGGCTGGTCTCGTAGGTGGCGTTTTTCGTCGCTGGCAGTCACGGCAGCTCCGGACGTAGGGTGTGACGTCGGATTTAAGGCGGGGCCAGTAGTACTTCGCCTTGATTTTTCCTTATTCGGTGGCGTGTTCCGAGATTTCCGGAAGACGGTTCGTCGCGGCGTGATTCCAAAATTTCGTCACGAAGGTCTCCGGTTAGCACAAGAAGATAATTCGTTCTCGTTCCGGGGCTGAAGTTCTTCATCACGAGAGTTTTTCAGGCTGAATGCTGTTACATTGCGTTTGAAGGTCCCAGGCACGGCGATGTTGCGTCCTTCGAGGTTGTCCATTATGACGCGTAAGTCGGGGTCGGCACGCTGCTGGGCGGCTAGGTCGCTCTCCGTCACGACTCCAAAGAACGCGCTGTCTACATCAAAGTCTTGTGGTGGTGGGTTGACGGGAGTGCGGGACAGGCAGTCAGCGTCGGAGTGTTTCCTGCCCGAATTTATAGACGATTGTGACATCGAACTCTTTCAGGCGCAAGCTCCACCGAAAAAGACGGCCAGAGGGGTCCTCCAAAGTGGCGAACCAACACAGCGCATGGTGGTGTGTCAAAACCTTGAATGGTCTACCATACACGTATGGGCGAAATTTGGAAATCGCCCATATAATAGCGAGGCACTCTTTTTCAGACGCTGAGTAGTTTTTCTCCTCCTCCGACAGGCCACGGCTTGCAAAGGCGATTACTTTTTCCCAACCGCTTTGTTTTTGGACGAGAACGGCACCCCAGCCTATATCACTGGCGTCCGTGTCCTTTTCCGTTTCGGCACCTCCGTCAAAATGAGCGAGCACAGGCGGGATTTGCAGGTGTTTTTGCAGCTCGCAGAATGCTTTTCGTGGTCGTTTTTCCAGCTAAAAGTTGTGCTATCTTTCGTCAAGCGTGCGAGTGGCTCTGCAATGCATGCGAAGTTTTCGACGAAGCGCAGGTATTATGCGCATAGTCCGAGAAATCTCACGCCTTTCTTGATTTTTGGCCTTAGGAAGTTCGCAATGGCTGAAGCTTTTGCCGGGTCAGGTGGGACTCCCGCGGAGTTGACGACGTGACCCAAAAGCGCGAGCTCCTCGTAAGCGAAACAGCACTTTTCAGGCTTCAGCATTAACCCCGACGTCCGAATGGCTTGGAGTACAGACTCCAACCTTGCAAGGTTTTCGTCGAACGTCCGGGTGAATACTACAACGTCGTCGAGGTATACGACGCAGGTGTGCCACTTCAGGCCAGCTAGTACAGTGTCCATGACTCTTGGAAACGTTGTTTGGCGCCGTGCACAGCCCAAATGGCATCACCTTGAACTTGTATAGGCTGTCCAGGGTTATAAATGCATTACGGAATCTTGAAGCGCTAGGACACAGGGACTAGCGAGTGGGACAACACAAGGCGCTACTTCCAACAGTTTTATTAGCAGACGAAAACACATATATATACACATGACCACTGGCCCGCGTCATAATACAATCTTACACGTCACACTCCATTAAAAAAATCACGCTCTTTCTTCGATAACGCGACAGACGCAGTACTAACACAATCACGGTCCGCTTTCGCTATCATGTCAGCTTCTATTGTGGTATTCCGTCATGTCATACCAACAGGCCCAAAGCAGCACCCTCGTGAATTATAAATGCAGTCTTCTCTCGGTCTCTCTCGTGAACTTCAGTTTGCCAGTAGCCGGTCTTCAGATCCATCGATGTGAAGTACTTTGCCTGGCAGAGGTGGTCGAGGGCGTCGTCGATTCGTGGCGGGTGGTACACGTCCTTTTGGTGATTTTGTTCCGTTGGCGGTAGTTAACGCAAAACCTTAAAGCGCTGTCTTTTTTCTTCACCAGTATGACCGGCGCAGCGCAGGGGCTTTCGATGGCTGTTTAATGTCGTCGCTGAGCATGTCGTCGACTTGAGTCCGGATGGCTTCCCGCTCGTGTGAAGAGACGCTGTACGGTGACTGTCGGGTAGGTCGGGCTCCATCTTCTGTTATTATTCGGTGCTTCGCCAGAGGTGGCTGACGTAGTTTTGAGTTCGACGAAAAACACTCGCTGTAGCGACGCAGCAAAGCCAATAATTTGTTCCGTTCTGCTAGCGGTAACTTCGGATTTACGTCAAAGGGATTCGGAAGCTTGAAGGTATGTTCGGGTGCGCGTTCGAATTCTGCAACCGCGATAACGTCTCTTGCTTCTTGCATTTCTTCGATGAACGCAATTGCAGCGCCCTTGTTTAAATGCTGCTACTCGTCGGTGAAATTAGTGACCAAAACGTGGGATTGGCCTTGCTTAAAGTGCGCGTTGCCTCTGGCGACAGAGACACCGCGGCCGAGAAGGAACTTTTGGCCACTCTCTACGATAGTGTCGTCGTCAGGAATAGCATCTTCACAGTAGACGCTGATCATAAAGCTTACGCAATGTGGCAAGGAGACATGATCGTGGGCGATCCTAACAGCACCACGGTTTTCGGAGTTTGGTTCCAGCGTCCTGCAGTGATCGAAGGAAAATGTTATAGACTTCTCCTTTAGATCAATTATTGCACCATTGTCCGTAAAAATGTCCATTCTGAGAATTACGTCACGGGAGCAGTTAGGTAAAATGACCAACGCTGCTGGGTACGTTGTGCCGTGTATGGGGACGGACGATGTGCACGTTCAACTTGGCGTCACGAGGTCGCCTCCGGCTGTTCGTATGTGCGGACCGTCCAATCTGATCATAACTTTCTTGAGCTTAGACGCAAATGGACCGCTCATTACTGAGTAGTCGGCTCCCGTGTCTATGAGAGCGACTACATCAAAGCCATCGATGGACAGAGGAACCTCGGACGCCGCCTTCCTCGAGTTCCGGGTGCATCGTGGCGTCGTATTTCTGCTTGTACGAGTTGACGGTCGGGCACTATGTGTCATCGTCTTTATCGTATTCTCAGCGGCAGGTTCTGTCATGTCGGGTACGCGCCGCGCCGTTTTGCTGTCGTTGTGTTCGGGAGTCACGTCAGGGTTAGATCGGGTCGTCGGGAGTACGGCATGTCATGAGTCATGGTCTTCCGCGAGTGGCTGCGTCGTTAGAGGGTTTTCGTTTTTCAGCGGTCATGCAACTTTACGTCCAGAAGTTGCTGCTTTTAGTTTCTCCCGCGTGGGCTCAGGGACCTTCGACGTAGGAAGTCAGCAGTGCTACGGAGGTTCGACGACTGGTACTGGTAGGGTGACGGTGAATGGTTTAAATGGTCTAGACCACGGCTGGTGCTGGAAAGGTGTTCCTCGATCTTAGATGGGCGCTGACCGGGTCGTGGGTTAGGTGCGTCGGCGGAGAACCCTCACACACCGAGCCTCTTGTAAGGGCAGCGGCGTTAGATGTGGTCGGCCTCACCGCAGTGGTAGCACACCGGACGATTGTCGGCAGTATGCCATACGTCCGTCTTCCTCGGCGCCTGGTTTTGGCCTGCAGGGTGTCGGGCGGGCGACAGTTCACGGCGATACGGCGCGACTTCTTGACGATGGGAGGGAGCAGGGCGGGGTCGACGAACAGCCGCGGAGTAGGACATAGCTTGTGGCTCGCGTGGTACTTCGGATGGCGTATAATTCCCCAAGGCGAGTTGAATGTCTTCCCGGATCACGTCGCTCATAGAGGTGACTTGGGGTTGCAGCATTGTTGGGAAGAGTTTCCGCAGCTCTTCCCTGGCGACATTGTGGATTGTCTCACGTAGTGTGTCAGAGCTAATAGCCCCAGCATCAATCGTGTCCACAACTAGCGCATTGATGGGACGCTCGTGCTGCCTCGTACGAATTTCCAACGTCTTCTCCATGACGGTCACCTCAGACTCGAATTCGACCACCATTTTAGAGGGGTTGCGGACCAGCCAAGCGAAACTTTCTGCTTTACTCCTCGTATCAGAAACCTCTCTTTCTTTTCTTCCGCCAGTTCTGGGTCCGCGCGACGAAATAGTCGCTTCATTTCCTCAATCAAGATTACGACTCCTTTGACGAGAAACAGGGACTTCGAAAAGACAAACCACTGGCACGTTGGCTACACGAAGCAGGTGTTGGTTCAGGCGCCAACGTCTGGTTTGTCTTTTAGATGTGAAGCAGCCTATGGTCGAGCCTGTTCCCTGCGCCGTTATGTGGGCACCATTGTGCGGCGTCCACAAACCCACTGCGCATGCCTGGCCAGGCACGGATGATGGTGGCAGGATGCCCCAAGGGATTGGCCAACCACAGAATCCATCACGAGATAGCTTCTCGTTCACCCACCATCGTAATCTTCCCGTAGGCGAACCCTGAGTACCACACCCCCACTGCGCATGCCTGCTGGCCAGGCACTGCTGATGGTGATTGTGGCAGGATGCCCCTAGGCATTGGCCAACCAAAGTATCCATCACGAGATAGCCTCACGTTGAGCCACCGTCGTCGTGTTCTCGTAGGGGAACCCTGAGTTGCATGCGAGGCATTCCTCCTGTCCTCTCCGACGCTCCTCTCCTCTCCAGCAATCCTCCTCTCCTCTCCAAAGCTCCTCTACTCTCCGGGATTGCGCAACGAATGGCAACACCTGCGGCTGCGTGCGCGATAACGCGTTAGACACGCGACGGTAGCCCCTCCATACTCCCCTGGGGGTGCCACTGTTGCTCCGCGGTAAAATGAATCGCGCACGCGCTCCACTCCCCTCATTCTCCTCCCGCAACACCGCGATCGAACTGAAAACTAATGGGAATTGTGTCAACCCCGAGGCTGCTTCACATACTACTCAGGGTTCCCCTATGGGAAGATGGTGAAATTATTTTAGATTTGGCTATGTTCTTGCTGGCTATAGGTGTTGGCACGTGAGGTCCAGTTTACCCGGTTTGTGCAAGGTTGTTGCGGTCGGACTCCAACACTGACAGCGTATCCCAGGGAGGAAGAAGGTAGCATGACACACAGGTGCACTGTTCTCTATTCTTGCGCCACTAGTGCAAGCTGCGCCAATTGGTTTTGCGTTTTAGTAGCCAAAAAAAAAAGACTATCACCGATAAAATGATATAGTAAGCGTGCGCATAGCATATGCCCCTTGTGCTCAAACTCGAGCAGTCGCGAAACCCGGATTCACAGTGACAACATCCTTTATGTGTTGGTGCACCATTTAAAGTCGGCGCAGGTTTTGCTCTTAGTGTTTTTTGCTCAAGCTCAACCAGGCTCAAGCTTAAACAGCTCTGCTGCTAAAAGGCAGCCATAAAAGCAATACAGAAACGGTAGGCGTGTCTACTGCAATGAGCAAAGCAGGCAGTGCCACTCCGTGCTCCTATAGCTAGAGCTTTTGCAATGCTTCCAGACGCGAAGGAAGGAGTGAAAGCTGTTATTCTGTAGTATCGGAGAGTTCTTTTACCTCAACAATCTACTGCAAAATGTTTTCCTACATAGGTCAACGATCACACCAATAACTGAAGCGATATAAAAGGCTTACTGGAACACTTAATGGGACAGTGAAATGACTCTGTCAAGCTCCCGTTTTGCTTGCACGGCGTAGACTGGCTCTAATTAGCACACTTTTCATCGCTTATCCGGTTGACAAGTGGGTCAATATTTTACAAAGCGCGAAAGAAGAAAAACTACCATGCGCGGTTTGCGGCGGCCGCACCAACTAAAGGACGTGACGGCAGGAGCAGACGCATTGTGATTGGTTAACACTCAAACAAGTTTCGGTTTGGGTTCTTTAAAACAACATCCTTGACATTCGACGGTTCGACGGCATCGTTGGATGGGCATTCTCGATATCTCAGTAATCTTTGCACCGCGCTTCTGCCATGTTGTCGGCTGTAAAATGCATAAGATAAGCCTCCCAAGACGGCTTGGAATCGTAGCAATCACTAGCCGAGGCCTACGCAGTGAATGAACGCTCTGTACGTCCCCGCAGACGCTCAAATGCCATGCGCTTTCCCCATACTTGGAGCTTGCCTCACTCATGCCTGTATCGTAAAAAGCGTGTTGGCACCAGGCCATGGGTCTGTGGATTCTGGCCTGTGCCCACTGCCCCAAAGCAGTCGGTGCTTATGGCAACAGCACGAGCACTCGCTAGCGCGTTTCAGCCTGCGCGCGTTCTGTGAACTAGTTCGCGGAGCATTGAACGTTACGGCCCAAAAAAGGTGAACTCAGTAAGGAAAACATCGGCCGAAAACGAAAAAGCAACTTATAAAAAAAAATAGTGTACCCCCGGGGATTCAAACTGGTGACTTGCAAAACAGTTGCAATAACAAACCCAGCGCTCCAGAACACTCAGCCACGGGCGTTATTTTTTTCTTTACTGCCTGGATTCGACAATTCACAACACATCACAGATCAACAGCTTAAATGATATACTACAAAAACGTGGTGAGGCGGCCCGACTTATGCCTAGTGATGTCCTTTAAAACTCTTTCAATGACATAAGCTGCTCTATCTTTGGCAGCCACACAGGCAATACCTCTTGAGATTTAATTACCTCCACATAACGACCTACACTTTCTCTGAAGTAATGCTTTGCGGAACGGGCATCTACGTCGTTGTACAGTCTTGCTGTGCGTGGGCGCCATATGCTTGGAGGCCCAGCGCCATGACTAAGTCATAAGGCATTCCACCCTCTTTGTCTACGGAAAGATACCGTATGCCATGAGGGTTTTGCGGGAATTCTTTGCAAAGTGTCCTCTGTAAAACATCCCAAAAATATACGCCCTCCCAACAATGAAAAAAAACGTGGTCTATCGTCTCCGGCGATTTGCAGCTAAAGCAATCTTTACCCCATGGCACAAAAAGCCCCCTTTCTTCCATAAAGGTCCGGGCTAATAATGTTCCCGTGTGTAGCCGAAAGAAAAAAGACTTTACTCCAGGCTGTACTTGCATTCTTTTCACACTTTTGAGCACATCCTGGCCGGGTCCTCCACAGTACATAGCTCTGTACAAGGGCACAGGGAAGACAACATTCACAATATCATTGTACAGGGTTTTCCGCTTCATTGTGCTTAAATAATCTTTAGAGACACATGCACTCAAAAACTTCACACTCCCAACTACTTCATTCAAAAATCCAAAAATACCCCCCGACAGGTACTCGCTGGTGACAACATAGTCAGGAAGTACCCTGCCCAGCCTTAGTTGACATACTGTTCGAAGAAAAGGGTCTCTTACATCCCTTAAGAAAAGAAATCTGTTGACCAGCTGGCGCACAAAAAAATGCGCCAGCCCCAGTACCGCATCTTTCACTCTCCTAAACAGGTTGGTGCGGCTGCACCTCTCCCAGGTTGAGTCCCACACAAAAACCGCAAACACCCGATGCAGCTTTTGCACATTCGCACGAGAGCAATGCAGTACCTGCATTACATACCACAATTTACAAATGAAAAACAAGTTGCACGCCGTTTCCCTAGCAAATGTTGACAAAAAAGCCCCCTTCCACTTATCTGCCTTTGCTCGAATCTCCTGGGTTTGTTCACGCCAATACGGCTCACTGTCCCTATAGAACTGCATAGGGGCACCGAGGTACTTCACTGGGGTCGTTACCCAGCTGACATTGGCAAAAGTGCCGGGGGTTGACTGTCATTCGCCGTGCCAGAACCCTAGTCACTTTCCCCAATTAACCGAGCTCCCTGTAACTGCACTGAATAGCTTTGTTATGTCCACTACTCTCATAATACTGAACTTGTCTTCGCAGAGAACAGCAATGTCGTCTGCG
Source organism: Haemaphysalis longicornis (assembly GCA_013339765.2). NCBI lineage: Eukaryota > Metazoa > Arthropoda > Arachnida > Ixodida > Ixodidae > Haemaphysalis > Haemaphysalis longicornis. The sequence continues at coordinate 106,473,061 of CM023453.1, forward strand.
TACGCCAAAAGCTTGACTTCTGACTCGTGAAGGCGGAACCCCCGTATATCAACATCTTTTAAAACTCGCAAACATAACGTCTCAATGTAAATGCAGAACAATGGTAGGATTGAGCGGGCAGCCCTGGCGCACAGAGCGTGGCACGTTAATGGGCGCTCCCAATGTCTTGTTCACAATGCGTACTGCAATTCCGGTTCGCGAGCGCCACCCCCTCCTTGATAACAGAACCAACATTAAAATTGTCACGAAGACAAGGACGATGCAGTTGTCTTGAATGAGAAACACGTTTATTGGAGCGAACTTGTGCTCCCCTAACAACTCAAAAGAATACAGAGGTGGCGAAGCAGCGGTCAACAAAGTGACTTGCAGAGGCGAGTGTCGTCAAATCGAATGCCCCGTCGTCCGCACTGCAGGCTTTTTATCTTTTGGCGCGCGTGGTTCTCGAAACGTCGATTCGCATGGAGAACATAGTATATCCAAGAAGATTATTCTGGGCTGTTCACGTTAGATCGGAATGCTCTCCCTATCACAACAGATAACACATGCGGCACAGAAAGAATGGAACACGCGCTTCCCTTGGCGCAGAGATAACACAGACCGGCGCAGCCGGGCGGTAAAAGCAAAACACAAATAAACAAACCCAATGTATGGTTCGCGGCAATATGATCCAGAATAGTAAAACAACAATTCATGTGATACGCAGTCAAATGCCTTTTCAAGGTCGAGCTGAAGCATAGCGACAGGCACTCGCGTGGCGTCACTACACTCAAGCACGCACCTAGCCTTATGAATGTTAGTGCGCATGGACCGTCCTCGTATGCCGCATGTTTGATTAGGGCCTACTATTTCATGTATCACAGCTTGAAGCCTATTGGCGAGAATTTTCATAAATACTTTATAATCGACATTGGTAAGCGAGATAGGTCTATATGCTGTGACTTTCTTAAGTTTTCCTATATCTTCTGTTTTTGGAATTAAAACTGTGTGAGCTGAACCACAGGACATTGGCAGAGAGTTCAAATCATAAGCCTCGTTGAAAACCGCCGCTAACAACGGCGCTATTTAACTTTTAAACGCCTTGTAGAATGCCGCGCTTAAACCATCTGAGCCGGGAGACTACCCTGGGTTTAGATTGTCGATTGCTTCTTCTACTTCTTTTGATGGTATTGACTGCTCCAATCGTTCCTTCGTCTCATTGTCGAGCCTCGGCATGTTGTCTAGAAATTCTTTCTTAAAGGTTTCACTGTTGACAGGCCTAAAAGAAAAGAGCGTTTGATAATACTCGGAGAAAGCACGTTCGATGTGCTCTTATCTCCAGATGTTATGCCGTTCCATTCTATTTCGGCTATATGATTTCGCCTAGCATGTGGTTTTTCGAGTCCCAAAGCCCTCTTAGTAGGCCGTTCACCGACTTTCGTTTGGTCAACTCTTGCACGTACGAGTGCTCCGTGATAGCGTTCCTCGCCAATAACCTCCAGTTTTTGTTTAATTTGCCTAATGTCGTGTTTGAACACACCTGGTGCTGAGCTTTCTTGCTCCATCAGCTTGTTCAATGTTGCTCGTAACGTCGTTTCCTTCATGTTTTGCTCATACTTTATGCAACTGGCCCGCTCAATAGCTTTCATTTGAATTGCTTGCTTACCGAGCTCCCATATTTCTGAAAACGTATTGTGGCTCCCTTTTTCTATTTTGCTAAGCAGGTCCTTTATTACTTCGTTGAAATTTTCGTCATAAATAATGGTCGCGTTTAGCTTCCACAACTCCCATTCAAAAGTGTTACGCCATTGTTTGTACCCTATTCTACATGCTACAAGACAATGATCAGTAAAGGACAGTGGCAAAACCATGTAGTTGCGGCATTTTGGCACCATGTCTAAGGATAAGTATATTCTTGTATATAAGTATATTCTCGATAAGTATATTCTCACTTTCAAGGCTTGTGCCTTGAAAGTGAGTGTATTGCACACTTCTTCCACCTTCCATGCATTCCGCTACATCCTCTAACCTGAATTCCGCAATCTGCCTACACAACAACTCAGTGCTTGCATCCTTAAAAGGCCTGCTGCTTACCTTGTCTCGTGCGGCTAATGCGCACCTAAAGTCTCATAATAATACGATCTGTCTATCATTACAAAGGTGCTGTCGTACATAAGCGAAAAAGTTGACCCGCTCGTCTTTAAAGTCGGTGCGTAAATGCACAAATTTGCCACTGGTGACCACCAAAGGAAAAGTCGCAAACCACCAGTCTTCCTGACACACACGACGTTACGGTTTGGACGATCAAACCCGGCACCTTTCGCACAAGAAGCACGGACCCCGCCGAAGTACCGATTGCATGGCTAACACACGCGTAGTACCTCGACGTGAAACGCCGCACCATGCTCTCAGTCTCTTCCTTCCCGTGAAGTTTAGTTTCCTGAACTGCCAGCATATCAACGTCACGCTCCGTTAGCAATGGCCTTCGAAATATAAGGTATATAATGTATAACCATTATACGCTTTTTAGTTTTAGCATTTGAAGCAGCTTAGGTGACTATTTGTTGTATTGCACTCGTGCAGTAAGCGTCCCCCAAGTTTTCACAATATCTCACGTCTAGCAATTGCATTTCTTAGACGAAAAAGCGTTCGCAGATGCGTAGTTTCGCTGCTGACCGCTATGCTTGTTCGCCGAGCGCAAAAAAAATGCTTCCTGCACCCTAGTTTTGGGCTCTGTGATAAAATTTTCAGTAGATTTTATTTCCTTATTACCTATATTGACTTCACTGACTCTTCTCCCTCCTTCAAGAGGCCTTATATTTTCCTACTGGCGTACCAGTGAGCGAAGCGTCGCATGTGCGCTTGTGAGCGCTTGTGTGAAGCGACCTTGACTTGGAGCAAGATACATTGTGCTAACTAACAAAGTAAACAAAGGCGCATTCTTCCATTCACAAACTTGTCCTGGCTTCGTTTCAACTGAGTGAACGATTTGCGACGACCCGTCGGCGGCCGGCGGATGAAACGCTGGGGCGACTGACTCTGTCAGAAGGCCCGCGAGCCGGGCAGTAGCGCAGCGAATTGCCAGATCATCTCCACCTGACGTCACACGAAAATGCCACAGAAAATGGGCGAGGGTGCAGAGAGGAGGACAGTATTTTCGAATTGATTTTTCTACTAAATAAATTCGCGTAAACGCGCTCAGAGTGGTCGAAACAGGGCCTAGGGACTCCGGACTACCAATTTCGCAAGTAATCCCGCAATGTTTACAAATCACTTCAGTGTCCCTTTAAGGCTGCTTGCCTATGTTAATGTGAAAGAATTATTCTTTATGGCAGCAAGTTTCTTTTTTATCAATTTAATTCAGGTCATTGATATTTGATTTTAATCTTGGCTTATAAACCCTAATTTTCACAAACAAAAAATATTGAATGACGATAACGATACTCTTTAATGTGAAAGTTGAGCGAAGCACGAAATTCCGTCTTCTCGGGGACGGCGTATAGCTCCAACGTATATGGTAGTGATCGTGTCATCAGAGAATGAAAGACGGCTCACGCTATACACCGGCATTACCTTGTAGTCGTCCCGCATGGGACCATGTTTCGCACGGCTTCGGAATACCGTCCTCCCCTCACACTTTTGCCATACCTTCATCCTCTATTTTCATGTTTAGTCCATCTTGGTGGCCTTTTGGTTGTATCGGTTACAATGAGCCTGACACTGAGGGACTGCGCAAAATAAGAGCAGCGGTTGCCTAAAGAGATGCGCTCTAGAACATCACTCTACGGAACCGCCGTGGTACCGCCTTGTGTACTACTCCCCTCACGACCCCCTCGTCTCCAAACAATGCAGTATCGCCGCAGTCTTCCGACAGGCAGGCAGGTAGCCGCCTGGCTAGTGGGCACCGCCCCGGTGCCGCCGACTCAACCTCGGCCTCCCCCCTTGGGGCATCTTCGCCTGAAGCTTCTCGCAATGGGCACCTTTCCTGTAGGCTACTCATTGCCTAATTCGTCCACTAAGCATGTGACCTACCGTCTACTATCGGTTTTTGGTACCATCGAATGTCACCGTGGTGCGGCATTGCGTCCCGGCCCCCCGTGTGGCTGGTGACGGGCCGCCTCTGATCTCCAATTCCGCATCGTCGCTGAAATCGTCTCGCTGGCAGGAAGGCAGGCAGACAGGCAGTTTACTGGCAAGCGGGTGCCGTCTTGTCAGGGCAGGCAACTTCCCTGGGTAGCAGAGAGCCTACCCGACCGCCATAGTAGTTGATACCCTCAAATGCCTTCACAAAAACGCGCGCGCACAGACGTAATTTCGCACAATGAGGCAAAACTTTTCGTGTTGAATACAAGAGGGATCTGGTACGCTTTTTATGCACCTATAGTTCCCGCTAACAAACTAACGGAAGCGTTTTTATTTATTTATTTATTTATTTATTTATTTATTTATTTATTTATTTATTTATTTATTTATTTATTTATTTATTTATTTATTTATTTATTTATTTATTTTTTTATTTATTTATTTTTATATTTATTTATTTATTTATTTATTTATTTATTTATTTTTTTTTAATTTATTTTATACGGGTTTATTTATTTAGCAAGTTAGTTTATTTACTTCATAGACCCTAATGGCCCAAAAGGGCATTGGAGAGCGGAATGGTACAGTGATGGTGACAAGCAATGCAACAATCACGCACTTCAACCTTCAAAAAACTGAAAAGACCTACACAACGACAACAGTGCAAAGCAGGCAACAAATCAGCAGCCTATACACCAAAGCGAGCGCGCAGCCGCTTTTCGAACTCTTCGAACGTGTTAGTATCAACAACAGCTACTGGAAGGTGGTTCCAGTCTGATGACGTCTTTGGAATGAAAGGTTGAAAGTAAGAAGCGCTAGTACAAAAAGGTGCGCCGCATTTGTGGGATTACCCATGCGCAATGAAACGTAGGTTGCCGGGGTAAGCAATGCATTACTTTAATATGAATGCATGTAGTATATATTGAAAAACAAGCTTAAGCATAAACTTTTTCTGTGTAACTCCACGGCTATCAACGATAAAGGAGTCATGAAGAGAAAATACAACTTCGTTTAATTTGAAAGCACTAGGATTCAGTATCTCACTCAGCTCCATTACAGCCATAAAAGATGTTTTTTTTTAACGAACAAAAAGCAAGAAGTATTTAAAACGTTCAAATTCTGCGCCACAGTGACGTGTTATGAGCAAGAATGACGTCATACGCGCCAACAATAAACCATAATTTTCAGTGCGTTCACTGCACGTTACCATTCAAGTGATACGGTAAAATGGAACTAGAGGCCCCATTACAGACGTCCAGTCATGTGTCGTCGCGATAGGTCAGTTAAGCGGCCGCCTATCGCACAAACAAGGTTCCGGGACGTCATAGAAAAGTTGCGGGAAATTGGCTTGGGGTTCGTGACTGCTTCACACGTTGTTTTTAATATCTCCGTTATTTGTTCGACGATTGCGATGATATTGGTATCATTATTATCGGGACTAAGCAGTCTTTCTAATAAACCCAACTTGCATTTTGTCTTCATGGCTTCTTTAGGTCTGCTTTGTAAGTGTAACACTATCTGTACGATCGTAGTTGGGGAGAGGAAATCGAGCCGCGTGATTGTGAACAGCCTCTATAGCATTCGTTAGGGATTTAGTTCGAGGGTCCCATATCAAAACGGAATACAGTGAAATCTCGATATAGCGAACTTCAGGGGACCGTGGAAAATTGCTCGTTATTCTGAAAGGTCGTTATAGGGAAAATCGCAAAATTTAAGAAAACAAATAGTATTAAATGCCTAAAACGGCCTACGTGTACAGCAGTGCTTCCTTGGAGTCATTTTTCACAAAAAAATGCACTAGTGATTATGAAACAATGCACGTTTATTTAAAGTGGTTGGCGATTTTCATCTAGCGCGAGTAGCACAAGCTTCCTAGCACGAAGGACTCAAACACTTACTCATTGCTGGGGAGTGAATCAGTGGCCGTGCGGTTTTTCCCCGGACATGTGCGGAGTTTTTGTATGCTGTCCACCAAATCCGCAGTCGTCGCGTGCTCGTCGTCGTCTTCGAGTGCTGCTGCGGCACCCTCCGGGGCATCGTTGTTCATGCCATCCTCGCTGCCATCTTCATTTCTTTATCCTGAACGCTCACGGTCTGGGCAATGTCCTCTGTTGTCAGCTCCGCTGATGTCCGTGAAGATCCAGCAAGCCACGTGAGCAGCGGCGGAACGTAGAAAAAGTTGGGGTGAGCGCGAATAGCGCGGCCGCGGCTTTCGGGACGGAGAAGGCTACCCATGCTTCATTTTTTTCTCTTCTCCTCACCTTTTTTTCTCCCTCTTGCATCGGCTCGCGCATTCCGCGAAGCAAGTTGCAAGGTGTCCTCTTCGCGCTGCGCTTTGCTGTGTCGTCTACTAGCACACTGCCCCGGTTGCGGCGATTGTTTAACGGACATCTAAGAATACTCGGCCTTAAAAATATGAGTTCGTAGTACTGAGTAGTTGTTAACATGGCACGGAACTAAATAAAACGATCGTTATTTTGAAAAGTTCGCTATTCTGAAGTACGTTGTAGTGAAATAATTTTACATTAAAACTATAAGCAGTCGGCGTGGGATTTCTTAAATGCTCGTTAATCTGAAAAGTTCGTTAATGTGGTGTTCGTTGTACCGAGATTTGACTGTATTCAAGTTTACTGTGGATTAGCGACTCACACAGATGAGTTTTAACAAAAGCGTGACGTCATATCAAAATTTCGTTTAGTATACCCCCGCATAGTTAGCGTTGGCGATTACTGTGGCTAACGCGACTGTTCAATGAAAGATCGGGAGTAAGACACCCAAGTACTTGTACGATGTTACTGTTTCCAAAAGCGTGCCATGAAGGGTGTAGGAAGAGTGGTCAGTAATTTTACGGTGTGAGAAGTGCATTATTATACATTTGTTAGACTTTAGTGTCATTTTCCATTTGGAGCACCAAAATTGCATGCCGATCTCCTTGGAGAAACATGGTGTCATTAGCGCTTTTAATTTCTCGGTAAACAGCGCAATGATCGCAAAACGTTTTACAGTGGAGGTTAGGTTGCTCGGAAAATCATTAATATTGATTAGAAAGAGTAAGGGATCCAGTACTCTTCTCTGGGGTACACGAGAAGTTACTGGAATTGAAAAAGAGGTATCTCCATTGGCCTAAACAAATTGTGAGCGATCGGTTAAGAAACATTTAATCCATGTAAGCACATTTGGGTCAATGTTAAGTCTACTTAGTTTTAAGAAAACATTTGATGCGGAACTTTATCGAATGTCTTGCGAAAATTTAAGTACACACTGTCTAGTTCACAACCAGGATCAAGAACAGAATGAACATCACTGGTTAGTATTAGTAATTGTTTTTCACAGGAATAAGATTTTCTAAACCTGTGTTGCAAAGAGAAAAAAAAAGCGAGGACTCAAGAAAAGAACTAGCTGGGAGTATATGACATGTTCCATGATTTTACAGGAGACACTAGTTAGTGATATTGGGCGATAATTGGATGGTGAGTCCTTGTCTCGGACTTGTGAAGTGGAACCACCTTACCAACTTTCCACTCCTCAAGTAAAATACCGTCCAAGATAGATTGTTCAAAGATTGTGGATCATATGATAGAACTATATATTGTAGTGTTCTTGAGAACCTTTGTGTTAATATTATTGGGGCCACAAGATGACAGTTTTAGGCATTAAGTGATGGTAACAATACCTGTGTAGTCAATCATGACCGCATCCATTTGATAGGCTAAGAAACAGTTATAATCACAATATGGTGATCAGGAAACATCCGAAAACGTAGTGCCAATGGTTTGGTTTAAAACGTTAACACAGTCACGCCTAAGGATTGGATTTGAATGGGGATCCAAAAAGGATATGCCTGATTGTTCATGTTCATGAACAATGCTCCAAAATTTCTTTAAGTTGTCTATTAACACTCAAGGTAACCTGCTGGTAAAGAAATTATATTTTGCTGGTTTTATTGCTTTTTCCGAATTGGAAGCGATTTCTTAAAGCTCGGACCAACGTTCTGGTTTGCCAGATGACGTGGCTTTGCGGATAATCCTTTTTTTTCTGTTCGCCATACGTTTCAATTGCTCGTTTTGCCATGGAGACCTGTGATTTGTTCTGTTTTTTCGGGGAACGTGTAGGCCGAATAATTTTGTTTGATTCCTTAAAATACACCTGTTTGTAGTAAGTGAACGGAATCCAAAGCCAATCACGAATTCACCTAGAATTGTTGCAAGTCCCTCAATATAGCAGTAACATTTGGTTTACCATAGTTAAAAATTGTTTTTATTTTCTTTGGCTGCGTCTGGGTAGGTAAATGCAACGTGATGTGCATTAAACGGTGATCACTAATGCCTTCCATACAATATTTTTTTGAAACCATGTCCGGGGCATCTGTCAACAAAAGGTCTAATATACTCGAAGTGGGGCGTTATGTCTTGTCGACAGGGTACAAACTGAGGAAAATTCTGAGTAAAATGAAGGAAACTGGTAGAATTCGGATAACGTGATATCTGCGCTAATGGTGGCGGAAGACCAGTCGATGCCAGGAAAGTCAAAATCTCCGAATAAAAAATAGGAACGTTGGTAAATTTGACGCGAACAGCCACTAAAGCATCAAGAAGGGCACTACAAAATCCCGTGGGTAGCGATGGTGAAATATAGCAGACACAAAATATAAGAGTTTGGTAGGTAACAGAAGTTTGAATGCAAATAAATTATAGGGATGTTACAAAATCTGATCGAAAGCATTTCAGGTTTTAAGCAACCGCTATCAAGACGGCCCCACGGCGTCTTGGGGAGCGGTCGCACCGAAATACGGAATACTGCCATTCAGTAAAAAATAACTCTTCGTTTCGCAGGGAGTCGCTCAGCCACGCTCAGCCTCAGTCGCTCAGTCGCTCAGCCTCAGTGGTGCTATAATATTCGCTGCAGTGGTACCAGCAGCAGAATACAAATCGTCACGATTCCGGACTTCGCTATGGATATTAGTGATATGGGGACCGATTCTCGATTGCAGAAACTCCCAGGGTACTCGGGAATTTGCCGGAACTCTGTTTTGATTGGCTTTCAATTTTGCTCACATGCTTCTGGTTGACAAAGCTGTTGTTTGTGCTTTCGTCATTTTGCCGTTTCATGACGTTTACTGTCAACAGGTCTAAAGTTTGCCTTATTTCTCCCTGGGGGAAGTGCACAATTCCTGGCCGGCCATTAAAAACTACACTAAAAGCACCGGACATGACAACGTAAGTCTGTCTCTGCTGCTTGTAAAACACGCCCTCTCTGTGATTGGCTGAGAAAGCTTGGCGTAATTTAAACTGTGGGAAGGAACGATTACGTCACGCATTGGCAACTTGAGCCTGCGTAAACGTGACGTAATGTTACGTAACAGCTTTAAAATGGCGGCTGCTTTTGTTGCGAAATAGGGCAAAAAATTTCCCCGACCTTCGGCGCTGCAGAACGTCCTTGCATTTGCAGCAGGCGCAGTTTCGCGTGATGCGTGGATTAAGGCGTGTTTTCTACAGAAACAAATAATAGTTTTACTGCTTTCAAGTCAGCGATCACGGAGCACACAAATAATTTGAAGTATTTTGCTTTTACGTTTGGCAAAAAAATAAAAATTATTTGCTTGGCGTAGCCGCGTCATAAGAGGACAGTACAAGCCTCTCCATGACAGAGAGAACCCAAATGCGTGGTATTCGTCCACGCTTCTCGTAGTAAGCTACCCGCCATGGTGGCTCAGTGTCTAAGGCGTTGCGCCACTGAGCCCGAGGTCGCGGGTTCGATTCCCGGTGGCGGTAGCCGCTTTTCTGATGGAGGCGAGAAGCAAAAACTCCCGTGCGTACGAGATATCGGCGCACGTTAAAGGTCCCCAGGTGGTCGAAATTAATCCGGAGCCCTCCACTACGCCGCTCCTCATCGCCTGTGGTTGCGTCGGCGCGTTAAACCCTACAATCAATCAATCAATCAATCAATCCTAATAAGCTGCTGGTCGAATGATCCAACTCAAGAGAGAAATAATAAAGAAAAGTGACTCTTTTGCTCATTACAGCGCTGATTGAAGTCGAGCTTGACGCGTGATTGAATCGGCGACATCGGTGCGCTCTGCGGTTGTCAGACGTAGCGCTTCCGTCGTCTTTTTATGTGATCACGCCATAAACATGTAACATAGCAGCAGACGATGGCGTGGCGGTGGTGGCGGCCGGGACGGTGATATCGCAACAAAGCTGGCATTGAAGCAGAGAGCCCAACTATGTTAGTACAAGCGACTGAAAGAAATAAATAAATACGGTAAAAACTTCTGATATTCTTTAGCTTGACATCCACCTTTTGCTCGCTCTTCGATCAACGTTATTCGATTGTCTTGTGGTGTTGGCGCCAATTTTGACCTGCAGAAATGTGTTTCTCTTACCAGCCTCAGCTGCCGTCTTATTTTGTATAGTACATGCCAAGTGTTTTTGTATCTTTTATGCGCAATCTTTGATACCTTGGTTGTGATCTTTATGAGCGAAGCGCCAAACTACCCTGCATGTCGTCATAGCTATAGGTGAAGCACGTCACTGATTGCTTACGTCGTGCTTATGCAAAAAACATGGCAAATTCCCTGGAATTTGTACGGTCGAGAATAGGGCCTATGGATAAAAAGTATGTTCTTACTTGCTTGGGCACGCGCACTGCCATCCGCTATTGGCTATGATGTGGATGAAGAAAAACCAGCCTTATCACCCCGAAGTTGAAAGTAGGCACGTGAATTTGACAATTCAAATAGTAGCTTTGAGTGGGCAGTACTTACGGCACTTTTCGTATCAAATTAGCTTATTTTAGCGAACTTGAAACGATTTGTTGGGGGCGGTTTCTTTAGAAAATTCTACCACTTTCTTTCTTGCGTGTTGAGTTGATGGATAGAAATACTCAGCAACTGTAATGTCCGTTGAATATTTGATCCTTAGTTTTGTCGTTTGTGCATTTTACAGTGATAGGTCTACTTTTATCTTTATCAGGTTCCCCAGTTATACGCGCGCTTGCGACATCATGCGTTGGGATATGTAATGACATCTTGTTCACAAGTACTTAGAAGATTTTTTCTTCAGATTGTTGCAAAGATTCCTTCGATGAGTCGGGAATACCAAAAAACACAAGTTTTTTTTTGCTACAAGACCTTTGTTCAAGTTCATCCAACCAGTTTTTTTGCATTTGATTTTCTTCTGCCAGATTTTCAGTGTTTAGAGTAAGCGCTGACAATTTCGCACCTCATGAATCTAGCATTGTCAGCTTTCTTTCAACCGCCTGAAGTCTTGTGGAAATAGTAGCTACGGTATCCTTTCACTCTTCTTGTTTTGATGTAACGCTTTCAACACCATCGATTAGATGAGTTTTCCCCTGTTCTATTTTAGATGACATGTTTTTGAAGTCACACAGAACGGTCAGTATTGCATCACTGTCAAAAAGCTAGCGGCTTGACCTGGTGTTCAAGATCTTCACATTCCCTTTCTGGACCAGGGTTCATCTATACATCCCCGGACAGCAACTACTTCACGACACAAAGACACTGATTTGCACTTTCTGTAAGCAGTTGTGGGCATGGGAGGGTAATGAGAGAAACATTAGTACAACGTATACCAAAACCGTAACTGGCCTGAAAAACGTGAAAGAGACTATCCTAGGTTAGCTGCATTGTTCCGACGCTCGCATGCCCACTGAAGGCAGCCGAACCACACCAGGCACTTATATCTTCGACAGGGGAGCTTGTCGATGTCGATGATGTTGCCAAGTATCCCGAATGTTCCACGAGGGCTTGCGTCATGATGGTGTTGAACGAAGTAACGGGTCATCCGCTGGCCGATGCAAACTTCGGCAATGGCAGAGGCGAAAGGCCGCAGCGGTGCCCGTGAGGTACCAAAGTCACGCACGCGACCATGAAGAACGCAAACTAAAAAAAACGCATGCGAGTAGCGTAGGTTAGCGGCACCGTTCCGATGCTCCCATTCCCACTCTTCCGACGCTCCATGTGCTTTTGAACATCGTCCGGCCTGCCCTCCGAACCAGGAAAAAATTCACTCCAATGCAAGGCCAAGTGGTCGTGTTGAGCGACGTGCAGCTTCCCGAGAGCCATCGCCAAGTTCCAAGCCCCGTTTGTCAAAAATGGAAATGGTTAGCTTGGCCCGTGCCAAAACTCGTCATGTTCCGGAGGATAACAAGCATGTCTGAATCGGGGAGGGCATGGATGCCGTCCTGTGGTCTACAGCTTTGCGCGAAAAAAGCTTCAACTAGAACGGTATGGTGCATCACCTGTTGAACATTAACCTGAAATTGCTTTATTCAAGTGAAGACGGCTAAGGCGTTATTTTACTGGGAGGTATATTTTGTGCTGAGGCTTTAATGGCAATGCATAGAAATTTGAGAGTTGAAACAGGGCTTCTTTGTTTTCTCCCCTTACGTGTTTTCGCTCAGCTTTAACTGTTTGCCGCCATAGAACAGTACCAACTAGCTCACCTTACCACACTGAGCACTTGGTGATGCCCATGACGACCTTCACAAGGGTTCAGGGATGTATTCTAATGCAATGGACATTGAAAAGTTTACACAATATGAAACCCTATGTACGTGGGAACCCCGAGGAGTAAGCCATGATCTGCGGCCTCGGAATATACTTTGAAGCTTAACTTATTATCAATACAAATAGACATTGGGGGTATGGACGGTATCTAGTAGAAACTGATAGTATATACGGATAACTTTTTATTGTCACGGGACACCTAAGCGGCCAATGCCGTATACTGCCGCGGCTCATCACAGAATACGACGAGGACGACGAAGTGGCTTGGTCCCAGCGCCCGCTGGGCCGCATTTTAAATTTGGGCCGCATTTAAATGGGCCGCATTTTAAATAGATCGTTCGTCATCCTTTAACCATCGTTCGAGTCATTGCCCCCCCGCGGTCTCGTTACATTTGGTTAAGGTGCGGGGTATCGATCCCCGTACCTTCGCTATATTGAATTGAGTGTACTAATAGGAACAAAAACTGACGGGTTGCGGGACTAGAGACTATGCGTAATATTGGGTGGTTCTATCGGGCTAGTGGTAAAAACATCTTCAGACATAAGGTAGCCCACCCCAATCAACAACTACAAATTAGTCTTCAAACCCTGGAACCGGTTCGGAACGGTTCCTTCGATTCCTTCCGGTTCGATTTGCGTTCAAAATTGGCGACAAATTACCGGTTAGGCTCGGTTGCGGGCTAAAATTCGGGTTCGGTCCTGGATCTGAACTCAGTTCCGGTTCCGGTTCGACACCCTGGCTAAGAAAATTCCTGCCCGTGGCATTGGTTGGAAGCGCTGCGCGCTGGAGGCGCTGCCAGCCGGCGTTCGCGTCTATGGCGGATTTTAAGGACCGCTCCCGCACGGAGTTCCTGCAACCAGATTACGAAGATCGCATGAGGTACGAGCTCACTCTTCTCACCCAGCACCCCGAGGAGAGCCACCTCGAGTACGTGCTGGCGATCCAGGTTCTTCACGAACGAGGTCATCCCAAGGCAGCTGATGCGGTAAAGATAGTGCGCGGTGTGTAGACAATGCCACCCGCGTTTAACTCATACTTGCGGGGCCGCAGTTTTCTCAACCTCGAGGCACTCACACAGGAAGCGCGCGTAGTTATAGCAGATTTACTTGCTGATCGTCACTACAGGTTACCGCCGGGGTTCGGAGAATCGCTCGAACTGTTTTGTGCCTGGTCGGGAGCGTCGGTGTCTGGCGCCCACGCGGCTGAATTATTGCCCGTCCAACTGCGCCGTTCAGGGTTGTACAAGAGCAAAGGCGCCGTTCAGGGCTGTACCACCACCGATCGGCCCCTCGAAAAAACGGTAGCATTCGAGGAAAAGGGGGGTGCGGATAGCGGCAACCCAAAATCCTCGTACGGAGAAAACGCAGGCGTCGGCAGGGGGCGGCAGGACGAAACGGCAGGCTTGTGCTGGTGTGCTATTACAGAAGGCCCGAGTTTGAGCGAAAGCCGGGCAAGGCGGAGCTGAGGTGATAATACTAAGCTCATGATAATATTTCGAGGAAGGGTTAAAATAGATTAAAAATGCGATTCATGGTATTTGCTGATTACTGAGCTGACGTAATCGTCCCAGAGCAGCAAGCACCAAGGATGCGCGACTAGGGTGTGGCGCATCTTTCCGTGGTTTCTCTCGCTCCCCTGCTACACTGGTGGCGACCGGGGGCACGCAAATGAAATTACTTCATTTTTTTGTACTTTTACTTTATTAATCTGTATTTCACTGCAAACTCCACATTATTTTTTATTTCATGCCTTCATATGAGCTTTTTGTTTGGAAGTTTTCGTCCTAAGAAGTAGTTTCTGCCGCTGGTGGCCCACAGTGCAATCAACTGACTGTGACCCACTGGCAAAGAAAGAAAGCGGGTAATGAAAGCGCGCCACATTCAAAACAGTTGCTGCTCGTATTACGTTATCGAAACCCTCCTATTTTCGACACAAAATGTCCTCGACGCGGTCCAGTCTGCTTACGTGCTTTTAAGGCGAAACCCTGGTGAGGCGTATTAGCAACTTCTTTTTTAATTTATTGTTCTTGCACCTTTTTCCTCGCTTTCGATTTTTTTCTTTTGGCACGGATTACTTTAAACGGCGTTTTTTGTGTGTTGTTGCGTGATTGCGTTAGTTTATTCTGTTTTATTTCTTCGTCTTAGTGTGCAAGCAGACTGGAACATGCCACAGCCTCCCTAGAATCGGGGTTCTGCGAGGGTGATGTGCACCTGTCCCACTCCCATGACATCACGTTCAGGCTTCACGCTGCACGCACTATTCTACAAGTGTTACTGTTCGAATCCACAATGTTACGAATTTTGCTAATTGGGCGCGTTACTTCCTCAAAGGTCCAAATTCCGGGCCCATCTCCCAAGTGGCCATGTTTTACGTGGGAAGGAATGGCAACAAGGAAAATGACTTTTCAGGTTTGTTTGCTTTATTTCGTTTTGCTCTTCACCGCTCTGGTTCGAAAAAGCTCGCTACAGTCGTCTTTTTTTTTAGTTTAATCCCCTCACAACCCTCTCTTCCTTCGCGCTCTTCTCACTTCCGCTTACTCTATCTCCGGCGTCACGCTGTTCCTTTATTTCTTAGCTCTCCCCTTTACTCGCTCTCCATGCTCTGCTTCCTACCACACGACGGTGACGCGGAAAAACCCGTTGAAAGGTGTTCAGATTGCCTCTCACAATAGGCGGTGCGCGCCGTTCATTGTATTGTAGAGAGGATAATGAAAAGATGCAACAGGCCATCAAGTTATCGGGGTATGTGCCGTTACAGCCTCGACCATGTGGAAGAGGAAGGCAGGATTATGTTCAATCCAGACACGGAGATATGCGCCAAAGACGTGCCAGGGGAAGAAGATGAACCCCATAAGGTGCATGCGCGAGAACCGAGCTGGGTTTTCTCAACGCTCGGACCTGCGTTCCTATCCGCTTCACCCCTGCGAATAGACCACGTCAACCGACTATCGGTGCGTCAGCTGTCTCCTTGACAGCATATGTAATGCGTATAAGCTATCCTGTCAGTAACGTTTTCACAAGAAATGTGCGCTACGCAACCCCTCGAGTGAGCTGATGATAAACAAAACACACGGCCATGCAACGCTTCGTTCGAAACTGCTTGGCGAGCAGACGATAACTGAAGCGCACGCTCCGGCTGCAGACGAATAGACGTGCGGTCGGCATAGAGTTTCTTACAGTATACACTAGAGAGGAATCTGGCTCTAGCGTCTATGCGGGCCACATCAAGGTCGTCTGTGTCGTCATGGCCCCTATTATACATCACGCTCGCCACAGTTTCATCATTGGCTTGAATTGAAACGTTTTAGTGACCGCACATTTAAACAAAGTTCCACAAAAACGCGAAAAATATTGTGCAATTATGTAAGTGGAAAATAAAGCGGGCTGTTTTAAAACTACGAAATAAGGAGGTAAAGCGTATTTTTGCCCGAACGTTTGTTCCTGCTATTTTGCGGGACAAGGTGGTAGTTCCGAGCAATGTTAATATTTCGGGGTTAAAACATTATAGATTGTGATTTTATTAATTTCACCAATATTTCAAATAACAAGTTGTTTGAAGAGCTTCGAAAGATTTTTGAGCGTGCCTATGAAACCGTTGCCTTCGTGGTGAACCGGTGCACCGCGACCGCCAGCTAGTTTAACAAAGAAAAAAAGAAAACGTGCGTTAAACCGTCGTGCACAATGACAAGATAAGATGCATACAAGCGCCCGTATCTGCCGTATCTTGTCTTCGTCGAAGTACGTTTTGTTTCTTCTTTTCGTCGGCTACAAATTTCGCGGCTGCATATTATCCGCTCAGTCATACGTCCTTCGACATAGGCATGAGCAACGTCAGGTGCGATCACGCATTGCCTGCTGTTCCACTGAACACGGCTACCACAGAAACGAGAGGATTTCGGCTTCCTTGTAGCTCGTAAACGTGTTAATGCATAGTGAAGAAAGCAAATCCTAAAAACCGCTTAAGACTCCAATTGTCATGCCAAGCCCAAGCCAAAAAGGGGGTCTTCCCATGAACCTCTATGACGACTTGCCTTACCAGGCGCAGTTTCCTCTCTATTATACTTACTAAGAAACTCTATGGCGGTAGGAACCTGTGGAAGCCATGTCCGCCAAACCACCTAAAAGAATGGTGAGGTCTGCAAAACCCGGCTCCACTGATTATATTGCGCACACACCCGCTGACAGTCGACTGGTGATGGTCGATGGTGGGGTCGCGGCCATGGCTTCTCTATAAGCTGGCCGCGTAAAACCGCAGCGCACACTACACTTGCTCGTCGACGGTCATGGAGCTAAAGCCAGTTCTAAGTCGCAGCAAACGGCCATCCAAACAGCAAACAGCAAACTCCAAACGACTGCACAGCCAATGCAAAGCACTTCTCGAGAAAAAGGAACGGGCTCAAAATTCCTATTTCGTTTAAAAGACCTGTCGGGGCAGAAATATGCGTGCTACGGCGACCATAAATATAAACCACGCCGCAGCAGCGGCCACCACGGGCGTCCCGAGTTCAACTCGGCCGTGAAAACCCATACCCGAATTTCCTTCGAGTTCTTACGTAAGTCAAACACATCCAGCACCTTCGGGGGCCCTTCGTAACAACAGAAGCCACACCCACCCCTGGCGTCCACTTTGTGGGGGCGTAGCATTGTAGCCACTAAGTCGTCACTTGATGCCCCCTAGCAGCGACAAGAACTTACAAGGAAAAATAAAATTAAGTGCCCAGGCCACCGTCAGCTAACGGTGTCACAGTGGCGAGGGTGTTCGGTCCGTACTGGAATTCACTATTGTACAGTGTGTTGCGACGGTATTGGAACACTTTAAAATTTTTCCTGAGCAAACCACCGCTCTGTTCGCGCTCAAACTTCACACAAAGGTCACATTTTGTGGCCTATTTTGTTTTACATTGGGAACAACAACGGTACTTACCTGTTTATTCTGAAAATAAATAAAAACAATTTTCGCCTATGGGAAAATGGCGGCGATTTGGACGTGCGAGCCCGAAAACCGGGTTTTCTGATCGTCTGCTAGCTCATTTCTAGTGAATTTTCTGATCGTCTGCTGCACCATTTGGCTCAGTACGTGCATCCCAAACGTTCGTTTCACTGTGCAGGTGGTTCCGTCGTTCCAACATTAACTTGCGCTGGCTCGCACGTCCAAATCAGCCGGCATTTTTCCATAAGCTAAAATCGTTTTTATTTATTTTCAGAATACACAGGTAAGTACCATCGTTGTTCCCGGTATAAAACAAAATAGACCACAAATTGCGACCTTCGTGGCAACGTTTAGCGCGAACAGAGCAGCGGTGCGCTCAGGAAAATTTTTTAACGTGTTCCAGTTATCGTTGCAACACCCTTACAAGCCGACAGGAGAGGCCACGAAGCAAGATGGGCGGGCCCCCCCTAAATGTCCATCACTCGCTGAGCACAATGTAGATGACGCAGCAAATGGGCGGCCGGTAAGGTCCCTGAAATTACTAAGGTAGCGCCATCTTTAGATCTCGCCGCCTTTCGCCCTCGCCCGCGCTCCCTTCCTCCTTCGTTTTTTGCCATTTTCTTTTTCACCGGCGAACGCCGCGCGCAATTGGCCAACGGCCAGTGACGTAGTACCTCGTCCTCGCGTTGTTTGTTTTTTCTTCTCTTCGCCGTCCCTGTTCATTTAAATTCGCCATTTTAGGCTCAGCTGCCTCGGAGCAGTCCTTATCGAAGCCGCCAGCGTATAACAACCGATAACAACCGAAGAGTCAGCTGCTCGTTTCAAACAAGTGTTGCGTCGGCGTCACTTTATGTAGCTTCGCGATGCCGAGTTGTTGTGCCTTCGGCTGCTCGATAAGGTCAGTGCAGTCACGGCCAGCTCGGCTGTAGCAAGCTGCAATTTATCAAAGCCCACACATGAATCAATGTTAGCTGTAAAGCATAAAAAGGATTCACAATTGCGCTTGTAAGCGCGCTTCTGGCCTTGGAATATGGTAGTTATTATAGAACTGGGAACTACAGCTAATTGTAAGCTGAGCGCATTCTTTAACTGCGCGTTCTTTGTGCCAGCCTTTTCCAGATATGCTCGACAGGGCCTTACTCGAAGTAATTGTGAACGCCAATCGCACGAACATTGCTATGCCACGGACGCACTGCCAAAAGTACAGCCCTCATGGGCGAGGCCAACGAGGAGACGCGAGAACATTGACCCTGAGAGCAGCCTATAACGACGTAAAGGTAAGATATATTTTGCAACAGCGCCAAAGCACCGGAAAGTTCATGGAATAACGATGGCATGAATGTCAGTAGCTAATGCGGGACGCATACTGAGCGCTGCCTAATGATATACAACTAACGCAAAAAACGCGAACGCAAAAAAGCCAGCGCAGCACTCGAACTGGCGCGAACCGAGGTCACCGCGGAGCATGCGCAAGCCCTCTATGCAGCGCTTGCACGATCACAACTTAGTCACGCAAATGCAAGAACGGAATTACTGTAACAGAGCAATGTGAAACGACCACGTTTTTATCCTTTCGCGTTCACGAACTATCCTGAGCATGGCGCACACGTAAACAAACACCGCGCTGTCCGTATGCGCCAGCGGCATCGACCCCGCAAATATCCCCTTCTAGACAAAAATATACAACAAAACAGCCTCACGTAATACGTGTTGGTAAAACGGGGCTCTAGAAATACTATTAATGCTACCAAAGAGTGATTGCTGCGCGAAAACAAGAGCAAACTGCACGAAAAACTGCAGCAAGCGGCCCGAAGCGTTGCGAGGGCGTCTGCTCTGAGGAAGCCAAAAAAAATGGCGGCTCCGCCGCGGAGTTAAAGGGACGCGGCGCCACGGATGAGGCGAGAGAAAAAGAGGAGGGCAGCGGAGAAGGAGGGAGCAGTTGGCGCTGCCTTTGTAATTTTAGTGATCTTAGCGGCCGGCGCTCCCTGTGCGTGGCGCGTTGGCGGAACACATTCCGTCCGCTGTGTCGTGTGCTTCGGCGACTGTAGTTTTGGGAACGGACTGCTTTGGGCCTGCTTTGGCGCCGCTTCGCGTTCATTGCACGCCTCCTTCGCACATTTTATTGACTTGTTCTACACCATCTTCTGGGTAACACGGACCCGAAGGAATTGAGGGGCCGAAACGGCAAAGATACGTTAAGGATTGGTTTGCATGGCGGGAAAACAAAATGCAGAGAACACATACAACCATATGGCTGCTATACAAACACTACCTTTTGCGCAGTGCTTGCCGAAAATGTGGCTCCGTTTTGTAAATTTGTGAATACCAATTCGGCTGTGAATTGTGAATACCAAACCGGTTTTACAAGATGCGAAAGGAACAACTGGTTCTTATTACAAGCGATTATAAAAGTTCCCTCAGCTTTCTCGTAGTTCTCCAGCTTACGTCCAAAACAGAGTGTGCCTAGAAAACGGGCCGGAACATACACGCTCATCAGAGAAAGAACGGAAATGCGATAATATCAGCCGCGACTTCCCGCGACGTAGCAATCTGCTCAAGATTGCTACGTCGTAGCAATCTGCCCTGACAGTGCGGTCTTTTCACAAGCCTTCATTTCGCGATATTTGAATTCGTCCGGACCCTATACCTCTGTGGTGATGAGTCGCCGAAAGAAAAGGTTTAATGAGCCGGTTGTTTCTCTGGTCAGCCGCTTGAAGAAAAAAAAAAAAACGCCGGGAACCCTGGTAGGCCAAAAATAGCAGCCATACAAATCGCAGCATTTTATTTGGAGTCCGCGGCGTTATCGACGAGATAACACGACCGTAGAGCGACAGTGAACATCGAGCGGTAAGTTGCGCCATGAGGTACCATGAAGATTGCGTTTGATATTCTTGGGTTCGTTATCAAGCTGACAGTGTTTTTGTCTACTTGATACAGCCGTCCAATTCCGTCATTGGCACACAAATGTGCATCATTGCCGTTTGCCGATGGAGACGCCGGGCGACCCTTGTAAGCGTTTTTCGTGCGCAGAAGCAGCATAAATAATTAAGCACGCGACCGTAGAGCGGGATAACAACAGAGGGTAATCTTTGCGCTGCATCGATTCGTCGTAGCAGAATCACGCTAGACTATGTTGTGGCGTTCCATATTACTCTTGCTCATTCTTCGGTGCTTCTGAAGTCGTCGTCGTTCAGTTGCGTCTTACATGTGCTGGGTTAGTGCAATATGTTTAGTGGATATTCATAATGTCAGACTAAACGTTCCGGGAACAAGCGATCGCCATGTATGCGGCGGCGTGCGATTATCTGCGCCGTCTATTGCGGCCGCGCACGGGTGTTTAAATTCCACGCGTGCACGCATGCCCCCTGCATAGTAGGACAGGCATGAGACAGACGTCGCTGCGAAAGGAAAGATGCCTCTGGGGAGAGCGAAGAAGGGAACAGCCATGTACAGAGGCACAGCGACGAGAGGGCGAACGAAGGAGGAAGAGAGCAAAGGGAAAGCTGGGCGGCCCGCAGCGCGTGGACATTATTGGCCCGAGCAAAAGATTTTTTCTGGGCCACAGTCGGCGCTCCTCTTTATATCTTGCTCCGTGGGAGAGGCAAAAACGACACGATATTCCCATGGGAGCCTTCATACACCGTGAAAACCAGGTCGATGACTAATGACACAACTTCAACGCCTAAAACGCACTCGCCAATTCTCAAACATGCTCTTCAAATGACCGGACGATTTCTGATGAGCGCCCGCCGTGCACACTCAAGCAAGCCGTCAACAAAAGCCATATTTGATGGTCGGGGGCAGGGCGCGTTCCTGTTGCTACAGTGGACCCCGTTGACTACTTAATTTGCGCTTGCGCAGAGCTGCACTGGGACTGCCCTCAGGCCACTTTGCAAATATAATTCAGTGGAAGAACAGAATACGGAGAAAAACGGACCGCCCCTTACCGGGCGTGGCCACCAGCCACTCTGGGGATTTCAAAGTAGCAGTGGGGTTATCTAGTTTATGCTCGGGAAGTAGCATTGGAGAGCGATTTCAGAGGGTGCTGCACGCGGAAGATAGCAGGCGCCGTACTTATCAACGTAGGCGGCCCCAACGCAGCGCGCTCAATATGCCAGGCGTGCTGCGCACGATCCCGGCGGTTTCGCTCGAGGTGCATCGAATGCTCCACTATCTCTACTTTCATACCCCAAGAAGCTCGAAACTCGGCAGTAGGAGAAACTCCGGCCTTCTCGAATAGCGCCGCTGGTTTTGTGACAGGCCTGGCCACCTCTCCCGTCAGTGCCCAGCGAAAATGCGTAACGCGCAGAGGAACTAGGATTGCCGACGGCGATGAAAGGCGTTAGGTCGTCGTCACCGGCGAAAAGCGAGAAGGGGGTGCCACTCAGAGGGGGTGCAGGGGAGCCTCCAGAGCGTCCCGACAACGGCACCGACGGGCATCTGGCTCCCTACTCATGTACGGCACATGCTGACCCATCCCCATTGGCTCCACTCATGCCAGTGCAATAGGCGTTGCGTGAATTTTTTGCAGTGGTCGACACAGGCTCGACGGTTTCCCTGATCGGGGCCTAAATCTTCCAAGCCTGCCAGAGAAGGAGAATGCGGGTTAGGTCTGCTGAGAAACCCTTAAGCTTACTAGCTGCCACGCGAAACCTGAGGTAGCCGTTAGACTCATGCTCAACCTCCTGGAGTTGGGTCTGCATTCGCTGCATTCGCCAACTGGACGACAAAGGGGCGGTTTCATCCCCTTTCCGAGTCGTGGTCCCAATGATGTTGTGGTAACGGTTCGTGCAAAACTTTCATGTTCAGCGCTGGAAAGGCATGCCAGCGGTAATAAGATTTACGATAAGTTATACCGTGTCGCGACCTGGCCAGGAATCAGGAGAGACGTACTGAGGTATTCTCGCGTATGCCCTCTTCGTCAGGTAGTGAAGCTGTGCGCTGGGAGACCAGTGTGTTTCATGAGCCGGTGGAAAGCAGTTACTCATGGTAGATTGTAGCTTTTCCTATTATGGGACCCCTTCTAGGGGCCGCGCAAGGAATCCAGATCAATCTGGCAGTAACGGACCACTTTTATAATTGGGTGGCGATGTTTTCCCTAAGAAAACTGCAGTCAGAGCGGATCGCAGAGAAGCTGTTGGAGACATTTGCTCGCTTCGGATTCTCCTCCAACGCGATCACTGACAACGCGTCGTAATTCACAAGCAAAGTCTTTTTCAACTGTAATCGAGCGTTGAATATTCGGCACAGGAAAACCAGTCCGTCTCATGTGCAGAGCAACTTTACTGGAGAGGGTGAACCAGAAACTAAGATGCCTGGTGGTGGGACGACTATCGAGCATCACGAATGGGATGTGCGTTTGCCTGAGCGGGCTTTCGTGACGAGGCCTACCGTAAATAGGAACATTTTGACACCTGGTTAACTAAACTTCAGTATAGAGATTATTTTCCCATTGGGAAATACGCTGCTGTACGTGGTGGCAGATAACGCGCCTTCTCTGCCGCACCACGCGCCTTAGGTCAGGGAGCGCCTTTTGCATGGCAACGCACGGCTCTGGAGAACCTCGACGTGGCCCGAATGAAGCAGTCCGAGCAGCATAACAAAGGCTGTCGTCACCTTGCGTACATGATCGGTGACCCAGTGCTCAGGAGAACGCACCCACTCACCAATGCTGCGCGAGGTTTCACCGCAGCTCACTCGAACAAATGGGAAGGCCCATAGAGAATGACGTCGCGGAAAACGCCGCTCACGTATGCGATTCAGTCGCTGAAAGCAACGAGCGAGTGGGTCCCGTGCACGTTTGCGATCTCAGAGTGTATCACGTTCGCACAGGTGATGCGGAACAGGTGATAGCGGAAGCATGAACTTGTAGTCACCCTTCTAATGAAAGAACGGTCGGTGATGCGGTTCTCACCCATCGCAACGACCTCCGGGTGCGGTGGTGCCTACACTCCAACGCGTCTAACATGGTTCCAACACGTAGCAACCCGCAGCGAGGCGGCGTCTTCTCTTCGTCGCATTGCGCCACCGCCGTGATGTTGTGACACGAAGTTCCGAGCCTGGATATTACAATGCCAGCCTGAGACGGCCGATAGCGGGCCCTCCCGGTGTGACCAGGAAGCCACGCCGCGCCGCCGGCCTGGTGGTGTGAGGCGTGGCTTCGCGCCTGAGCGTTGCGAGGCCAGGCTGGGCCTTCCGAAAACCGGGACTTGACGGTGTGGCCCGGGAGCTTGTAGGCAGGGTCCGGGGGTCCTCCTATCCTTCGTAAATGCGAGGTGGCAGCAGTTTGGCTCATGGTCGACGGCAGAGGCCTGTTCATGGGTTGGAGGCCTGCTGAATTACTCGCGGAGCTGTAACCCTTGCATGGAGGCGTTGGTGGGCACAGAGACTACAGGTCACCCTTGGACTTCGAGCTTCGGCCTACGCCCATGGCCGGGGTTCGCCCCTGGATTATCGAAACGTGTCTCTGGTTCCGGTGTGGAGCAGCGGAGATTCGGGACCACGGCAGTGTCGAGCGCAGCCTGGCCATTGCGAAGAATCCCAGACTGGGACACCAAGAACGTGGCGACAGCGACCGAGCTGCATGCCGGTCAGAAGCATGCGAAGCGGGTGCGTGGTTCCAGGACGGGAAGGCGAGATCATTCGCTCTCGCACCGATGTAGACGGCAGGCGCACGTTCACCATTCGAGTTGCGGGTCGAGCTCCCGAGCCGCGGAACACAAGTCTGTGGAGGTGAGGTCCGAGTGCCGCCGCAGGCCCGCTGGTACGTGTTGGTGGAAGGTGCATGAAGCGACGTTCTTCCCTTCTCGTTCTCGGGCCGAAATGCAGGAGCGCGCTATCGGTTAACTCCAACGGCGGCTTCCTCCGGCGAAATGGCTTGGCGTCGGGTGGAGAAGGCAACCTACGGGACTTGTTTCGACGTGTTCTTATACCTTCTGCGGTTTGCGTGGAGAGAAGGGGTGATGCGTCGAGAACAAAGAGATCAATGTGCGCTCCCGGTCATTGTGCGCTCCCAGCGCGAACGTGACGCGTCCACCAGCGTTGCGGGTGCTTCAAGGTCAGCTTGGGCTCGTCCCCGCAAAGGACGGCATTGTACGCACGTGGAATGAAATGAACGGTTGCACGGGGGCTATGTCCGTACGTCACCACTGTTTATGCTGTATTTTAGGCAAACGCACAATCGCATCAGCAGTTTTTAAGATCCTGGTTTTTAGAGACGGTGTTTTAATAAATATTTGTTTGGTTTGTTCCACGTAGAAGGGCTGTTTTCTCTTTACTTCTCAACCCCGTTTGAAATAATGCTAGTGGCAATTTTTTGTTTGTCTCCTTTCTTTGCAAGAATAAAAAGGCTGCTCATCATTGGTTCTATGAACGAAATGTACCCGAACTTGACATGTGATCGTTGAATGCACAGTAATTATGGTATGAAATGTTTAATCGATTTCACCTTGCTTTACAAATGCGCTTAAGCGAGTTGTTTTATGGGACATGGGTCTCGGCTCTGCGGCGCAATGCATAACGTTTAGTGCTTGTAGACAAATTTTTGTGGCTAATAAAACGTCAGTTACCACGTATTGAGGCTGGCAAGATCAACTTAGGTGTTTCAGGTTATTTAATAATGCAGGTTAAATGCTATATCAAAAACTGCACGAATTGGTCATTTGGTCATAATATTTCCAAACGGTAGTGTCAGTTTAAGCTTTTGCAGTTATGCCGAAACTTTATGAATTGTATAGGTACTGAAGGTTGGGAGCAGTAGGGCACTTATCGTGCCGTTTATGTGCTGCACAGTTATGCTAAACTGCACAACTTCTTGCTATCCAGTGAAGATAGAAGGTTGCATGCTACATTTTGGCGGGAGAACTTAACATTTATTCTTGTTTTTATCAGGTTTTATATATTCAAAGACATTCAGTGTTTTGGTTTTCTGGTGAGATGCGGCTATTAATGAGTAGTAGTCTTTCCAAATCAACGTGAAATTGTTCTGATTTCTGAAATAGTTCGAAGAAATATTATGAGCTGTCCTTGAGCTTCAGTGAAACTTCAGCACCAATCCTTCATACCTAATTTTGTAATGTGTGCTTGCACAGATTCTGCGTCATTAATTATCTTCGGATTACAAACCCTTCTTATTCCCAAGTAGGAGAATGCTTTTATTAGAAAAACACCCTTTAATTTGGGGTGCTACGCACCACTCTAAGGTCGTCTTTGGCTAAAGGCCCTTTTTAAAGGGTGTAACAAAGACGCCCAAAGTTTGGGGTGCTCCGGATAGGCTCTTCCTGCTGCGACCAAACCTAAGCACCAAAAAGGACGTTAAAAGTGTCGTTCAGAGGGTGCGCCTGTGGCGACAAGATAAAAGCATCTTTTAGGGGGAGTAAAAAGGTTTAGTGTGTAGCCACGGGCCATCGCCACGTTTTCCCCCGTTGGACCATCACGCCTGTGTAGGCTCCTCCGCATACCTCGCTCAGCAGCGTCGCAGACAGTGTCACCTCACATCGACTCGCCGAAGCAACCAGCCATTGGGGCTTCGTGCCACCCACGAGAAATAGCCGCTCCGAAGAAGCGATAAGTTCGGGACGACGAATGAGCTGTCCGTTTGTGTTCTTCCTCTGCTGGTTGTTTTCGCCGGAACTGGTGTTTTTGGCTGGTGTTTCAACTCCAGTAATCTGCAGCGATGCTGGAATATCTATGGGCCCTGCACGGTCTGACGGCAAGAAAAATGAGGACACTTCGGTGTGGACCTCTGCATCGGGTCCGGACCACCGGGCCAAACTACTTGGGCCAAACTACTCTGATCGGGCCAAACTGGGCCAACCAAACGGATCGGGCCAAACTACTCTGTATTTCAGCCAGTGGCGGGTGCGACGCCGCGCGCCTATATCACGCATGTCAGAAAAGCTGTGCGTACCGTAATCGACTGAGCCTGGGATGACGCTCGCTGCTTCTGACGTAGCTACACAACAGGCTCGGGACGACCCTGTGCAAATGGAGGTAACGCAACCGTTCCCGCTATCCCAAGCAGACCCGTCTACTTTATCGAAGCGGCCATCGGACAAAGGTGCGCCCGATGTTAGACTGAGGTTTCACCCTCTCCTGCTGCCAAACGGGTGTGTACATCTCTCACAAAGCATCCCTGCAACGGACCGATGAATGAAATATAAAACGACTATAAAGCTACTACTATATAAAGCTACTAGATTCCGCACATTAGCCGCCACTTCCCAGGGCCTCACAACCAATGGGCAGAGTCCCTCGGTGTAAATATAGCCATCAAATCTCAAGAGCGACTCCATTACCTCTCTCTCTCACCACAATATATGGAACAATGAAACTGTTCGAGGACTCACAGCAAACATTCGGGAGTTTCGGGAGCGTGTTCGCCAAGGCAAACTGCGACCTTGGGCTTTCCTACTACAAGAGACAAACTCTCTACCTCACCTTTCAAATTTTACCGCTTACGCTACGCCATCCATACACGATCGGCGTTGTGGCTCTATGCATCTCTGCCAGGCAAAGCCACCATCCATGTGCTTACGGCTTATCCGCAAGCTCAGATCCCCTTCGACGAGTGGTGTACGGAATGGTAAGAAGTGCTTGCGGTGAAAGTACAACTGCCCAAGTCCGCAATAATCTTGGTGTGATAGTATGTACGTCCACAAAGCCGACGTGCTCCTCATCTAATAATATGCTGGTTACCTTCTCTATGGCATTCCCACGCTGCCTGTCCCATACTTGTGGCCGGAGACATTATTGCCCCACATTGCGACGGGAGTATGCTAACACACGTGCACGCGGACGGGTGCTTCTTGACAACTTCAGCGATGCGCACTTCACCCTCCTTAACGATGCCTCTTGTCCTACGCGCCGATGTACCCAACCCCAGCTGGCACCCTACTCACCCGACTAAACTTGGTGGCTTGGTAATGATATGGTCTTCTGGCACCGAAAGGCTGACTTCTGGGCAGTGATCACCATCCCATCAAGCTTGTCCCAAAATTTCCCAAACCTCGACGCGTCGCTTACCATGATGGTCAACTATAAAAAACTAAGATATTTTCAGGGGTAACATCACCGCAATGCTCATGGTGCCAAGACCAGACAACATCACTCTCGTTAAGGAAGGCCTGCAAAGCGCCAGTGCATGTCGGGCATCGGATAAGGATCTTCTCAATGTGTCGCCGATGTTGCCAGCGCCCTGTTTCCTTTCTGACATTCTTCCAGCCAGCAATCTGTGTCCGTTTACCCTGCCGATTCATGTCGCTTCCCCGCTCCTCATGACGCCATGCGTGGAATTCAATCGCCTTTCATGATAGACGAGGTGCTTGCAGTGATTGATCACGCCAAACATCGAACCGCTCCAGGGCCAGAGGGCTTTACGTACGAGTTTTACAAGAACCTCGACGATCCAGCCCCCAGCAATCTCCTTGACTCTATTAACGAGGTGTGGCTCTCTGGTCACATACAAGAGTCTTGGATCCACACTGATATCGTCCCGATACTGAAGCCTCGTTAGCCACCTGAGCAGCTCCCTAATTTGCATCCAATAGCCTTGACGTGCACCCTGTGTAAACTTGTAAACTTTTGGAGCGCATGCGGGCAACCCGGTTTGAATGGCAGATGGACACTTTCTGGTGGTGTCACCCAGCGCAGATCGGATTTAGGCCCCGTCTGGGTACCGAGGATTGGCTTCACCACTTCTCGCCAAAGCTGCTATATGGTGGCCGATCTCACAAGGTTCGCACCGTGCTTGCCATGGAGACACAAAAGGCCTACGACAACGTTAGTCACGGGGCCTTCTTCTCCTGGGCAAGGTTTGCTCTTTCCTCAGGAACTTCCGCTCGAACTTGCACAGCAGACTGTAGAGCAAGGGACTGCTCTCTGCGAAGTCAATGAACTCTGTCGCCTACAGCGTCGTTGCGCTAGCCACACGTCTTTAAGCTCTCTATTTAACCTTCGCCATCTTTCAGTGCTTTTGATCTTTTTTTTCCCATTGTTCCCCTTCCGCAAGTGCAGGAGAGCAAAATGGGCCACGGCCTGGTGAACATTCCTTCCTTTCCTTTGCCTTTATTTCTTCCTTGCTTCCTTCCTCACATAAAGATCGCTTTCGGTCAGCATTGGTGGAACAAGTTATGATCACTTTGTCTTTCAGCGGAGTGCCTCAGTGATCGGTAATCTCGCCCTTTCTTTTTATTATTATTATGTTACAGTTCCTGGCGTCTGGCCTCCATGTCTGACATGCCCTTTCTGCTGTACGCGGATGACATCACAGTGTGGACTGTACACTCAGATCTGACTCGGCAAACCGCGCCCAGCAAGCCCTGGCTGACACGTAGAAATGGTGTAAATATGCTGGAAGAACACTTTCCGTTGTAAATACAGCTATTCAGCCTGTGGCCCATGCTTGGGTCTGCCACAAACTGGAGGTGTCTCCAATAACATTGCAGCTTTGCGGCCGACCTGTACGCACTGCGCGAGATTAGAAATTTATGCATCTGGGTCGGCGTCTATGGGGCTACGTTCTGCTCGCCAAAAAGCACGACAGATGTCCACCCCATCCGAAGCATCCCAGGGAAGTCTGGTGGCTCCTCTTTCAAAATGCCCCGTCTATTGGTGCGGTCTGTACAAAGCCTCGTCTTGTTTACAGGCCCAATTCCAACACCAGAAGCAGGCACCGTGGGCTCGACTTGAGACAATTAACCGAGACGCAATGTGTGCCATTATCTGCCTCCCTAGGATAACTCCCATTCCTGCTCTTCAGGCTGAAGCTTAAGGTAACATATTGAATAAGCTTGTCCATGAGCGTCGGTCCACCTGCATGCATAAACTCATGTTTATTGCTGAAGCAGCGGCGTTAGGTAACTACATGGGTCGTTCAATACCCACATCCCTTTCCTGCGTCCAGGCCACCTTGGCTATACCACCAGGTTACCGACAATAGGCCACTTACGCGACTGCACAATCAATCCGACGGACATTCTGAGACACTTTTCGAGGTGGCAGAAGAACTGGTGGCTGAGTCTCAACCCCAGGTGGTGCAGGCATTTGTGGACGCTGGAGCCACGGACGACGTGATGACTACAAAACTACAATGCCCTTCCCGACCAGCGGTCTGTCAAACATGCTTCTACGAAATCCGTCGCTCTCTGCCGTGTATGCTCGCCGAGCTTCCAGCCTACCAGGACGGCTTATAAGCACTAACTCCTGCTCTTGATCGAGCACCTGGAGGTACTACTTTAAAAATTTGTACAGACTCCACGGTAGCAATACGTATTTAAGTCGAGTAAATACCAACTCATCTATCTCAAGGGACATTGATGATATACTGGATATGTACCCCTCCATCTGCGGCTCTCGTGGGTCCGGCGAAATACGCTCCCCGCTCTCATTGCAGCGAATGGTGCCGGCCACCCTCCATTTGTTCCACGATAATTGCCCTTACTGACGGTAGATGCCCCAGGACAGTTACTGCAAACGAAAGAAGATCGTCGCTCTACACGGGCTCTAATTCCACCCTGTGGAACGGACCTCCCTAGTAAACTCGGTCACTGGGAAGAGGTCTGGCTGCGAAGACTTCGTGTTGGTGTATCCCTTTCTCCCGCTGCAACTAGTGAGTGGCCACCACGCTACCCTGCCCCGTTCGCGCAGAACTCCCCTTCTGCACAGCTCTTTACGAAGATGCGGGCACAGAGCATTTGCTGTGGACGTGCCCTTCATTGGAAGCGGCCACAACACGACACCTTCAAGGCACACGCCTCCCTACTGGAAGACCACCTGACCTTCATCGGTGAATACGGGGACCCCACCAGCACCAGCTCCTTTTTGCGTTTCGTCGCGAAACGGGAGTTTCCCTATACTTGTAGCACAGCATTAATATCATCTGGTATACCATCGCAACAGCAAATCGCCACCGTGATATCCCACGCACGCCTTGTACATCCTGAGGACACTGATGTGAGACCCGAACATGGGACACACTCCAAAGCTACTATATAAATATCCACTAGCGGCGCCTCAATGAAGCTGAAAATAGAGCATCACGAAAGAAAGCCCAGATGCGATCTACAAAAAGCAAACAGCAGGAAAATGTCTTACTGCGATATAAAGGTGGGTTGCTCCTTCAACATGTGAGCCTGCTTCCTCTGAATGGCTAAGGTAGAGCGGCAAGTTCCGATTTTACTCTACCAGCCCGTGAGACTCACGACGAAATCACGGAAGGTCCTGAGGCAGACAAGGCACATGGTTCGCTTTATCTAGAAGCGAAGTCGAGCGATGCCCTGGAATCAATAATGCACGATGACTCAAACCGACAGTGCGAGGTTCCCGTACTCAGAGGCTGTCGCGAAAACGAAAGAGCCGCAAACAGACTGCGATGCATTCAGCCATGAAAACACCGGTCTCTTCTGCATAGCCGCATATTGGAACAGCGAGAGTACCATTACCTTTTTACCCTCCGCATGGTAAAACAGCGCAACCATTCCAATGCACGATATTTTCCTAAATTGAGCAGAAGAAAGATATGCCATTTAATGCGCCAAACTTGGAGATTTTGAAGGGCCTCATTACTCTGGGGGAGTCTAGGGTTGGGAAACCTTTACGTACGACCAACCACTGCTATCCGGCTTTCGGCGAAAAGTGTCACTCAACGTTGAACCACTACTCCCAAGCATTTGCGCAAACGCGTTAAAACCACACCCATACGGAGGAGAAAGCCACACAGGCACGAACAACGGGATATGTTTCCCAGATTTTAAGACAGCTTTTTTCCTTCCCAAATTGTTTGAACCCAACCACATTTCTAAGAGGCGCAGGAAAGAAAACGAAAGTGTCTTTCACCACAGAGTCTCAAGCTGCCCGAAGCGGAATTGCCACAAAATTTTCCAGGTAACCGTATGCTTTCTCGGCAAACACTAAAGCATGGGCCAAAAAATGCTACTCTGGACAACGATTACCGGCTGTGTATAGCTTAGTACGCTTTCTTTTGTTCTTGTGCTACGCTTCAGCATACTACGCCCTAGACTGTACTGTCCATTAGCTCCGACCATTTTACAGCTAACGCGTACCACAACTTGTGGAGTAGTTTAAGTGACCTGCTTTGACTGTTTTTATGCCCGTGAGAACTTTTCGTAGTTACTTGCTGAGACTTTGCTCTGTGACCTCTTTTCTTTTCTAGGAAACCCCACATAATGACTATGCTGTGTCATTTTGCGAGATGGATTAGTGTTTAGACCCTCTTCGACACTGGCCTTCTCCGTCACCAATCTCTCCAGAATAGCTCTCCTAAGAGCAGTCAGAAGACGGGGGAAGTGTAGTCCGCCGACCCGATCCACCGAACAGATGGCCTAGCTCTTGCAGAAAAAATATTCACCAAGAACGAGGAAAATGAGGCAAAAATAAAGCAGTTCCAGTCAATGTGAAAGCTGTCAAAAGTGCAGAGCAGTGATTCGCCCTAATGGGCTGTACCGCGCCCAGTCTAAAAGAACGACAGAAATTTCTGTTGTATCGACAGAAATTTCTGTTGTATCGACAGAAATTCTTGTTGTAACGACAAGAATTCTTGTTGTAACGGCAGGAATTCGTGTTGTAACGACAATTCCTGTCACAACGACACAAATATCTGTTGTAGACACAAACTTTAGTCGTCCCAACAAGAAGCTTTGTATCGCGACGACAGCTGTTTCTGTCACCCTTACAAATCCAGCTGTTGTGTACAACAGCAAATGTGTCATGACGACAGACGACAGGCTCGTATCAACAAGCCCATCTGTCGTGACAACAGACATTCTTGTAGTCACGAAAAATTCAAGTGGACTGACAGGCAGTATTGTCGTCACAACAAAACATGGCAACAATGCTGGCGTCTGTCGCAACGACACATGAATTCGTCATTACAACAAATGCCAGTTGTAACAGTACATCTGTCGTGACGGACTCCATTAGCAGTTTCATGCAATACTTTACAAAAGTTGATATAGTAAGCAATGCGATAAAGGGTGCACTCTTTATATATATATTTTAGATGGAATTTTTTAAGTCCAGGAGGGATGCTGATCCACATGTAGTTTTTAGGTCCATGCACAAAATCTCTCAATCACAGTTGCTAAGTGCTAGAACCGACATATTTGCAACTGTACACAGTATGCTGACATACAAGCTTGTCGCAAAAAATGAGCAAGCTGTTTGTTTTGTGGTGTACAGATGTGTTTATTTATAAAGACATATATACAGCAGTTAGGGGAGACATTTGAGACAAAGACTACACATTGTAAGTGTTAGGTTGAAATGCACGTGATATATAGGAAAGCCGGGAAATTCCTTCTCCCATAATGTGGTCAAAGCTTTACAATATACCGCTTCACTTCTAGGCACAAAGTGAAAAAACCTAGTCATGAGTGTTGACACGCCTGAAGACAACAGGAAGATTATCTTGTGAGAGGTATGCAGCCGTATAATTATTGCACAGAAACATGCAACTAGGCCCGGCAAGCAAGCAACAGAGAAGCAGCAAGAAACAGAAATTCGCTTCAGCTGTGTCCACCTTAAACCGTCCACAGTCCTTCAACCACTGCTTAATATAGCCCGACTAATTTGTGCATCCAAGGAGATGCAGAAGAAACCATGTGGGAGCCCAAACACAATTGCATAACAATTACAATATCTCAAGTGAATGAACGAAAATTCGCTAACAATCTATATTGCAGTACAGTGAACTCGGTTAAGACAAATTCTCGCTAATGCCGGACAACATTGGAACGTTTGCTTGGTCTTCCGTAGACCCAATGCGAAAAAAAGTGCTCAAGACAAACAGCCTTGCACATACTCTTCGGTTAAGATGAACAGCTTTCGGGGAGACTACCACTGCTGGCGATTCTAGATAGTGGCTGCGGAGCCCGCTTTTCTGATGGAGGCCAAATCTTGAACACGGGCATTTTCTGATAAAATGCCCGTGTTCAAGATTTCTGTGCACGTCAAAGATTCCCAGGTGGTCAAAATGAATCCGGAGCTGCAACTGAAATGGCTCATTAGTGAGTGATGAATACAAGAAGTTACCTTCCCCAATAACCAAGGATAAATGTAAAGGTATATAAAAATGTCTAGTAGCCAAGTTGTGAAACATTTATTGTCGCCTAGAAGCTGTCAATGCCTCACAGCAAACACAAATGCCCAATCTAAAAAAATTGTAGCAGCAAATGAAAACACCATTTACAACAAGCCATTACTTCTAGGGGCAGCATGTGGTAATAAGGACTAAATGACTGTCACCATAACTTAGGTGACTTCCCCCAGGAATCTCACAATCTTTTTGTGCTGCATGACATGGTCCGCTAAACTGGAAAGTTTGCTTACACTAATGTAACCTGCACTTAAATAGCCAAGCAAAAGAAACGAGAAACTTTCCAAGCCCTTTCACCCGGTAAAGAAAGATGAGCAGAGAAGTTGTGATTGGAGTTAAGCACAATGCTCGTAGCTTCTACATGGAATTTTCAAGCGCACATTTAGGCCGTGCAAAATACGGGAAAACTCAATATATCTTGGCTGTGCACTCTCACCGTTTGTTTAATCAATTGCATAGTTGTTTGGCATGTCACAAACATATGACTCCCTCAGCAGGTCAAGCAAAACACATTGATCTGAAACATCCTTGGGGAAGCAGAGACAAAGGTTTCTGTGTGGTGATGGACGCTAACAAGGATGTATGTACATGGCATGCATAAATCCGGGCCGCGACAGGACCAACTCTTGACAAACAAGAACAACTTTTTCGCTTATGCATAATAAATGAACAGATGTGAACTCCACACAGTACATGCCATTTCCAACTCTTATACAATTTGAACATGTCTTGTCGGACGACGGTAGTGCGTGCTGTGAATGTGCATTCCATTAATTTCAATGCGAGCATAATGCGTCAGGTCAGGCACAGCACCTACTCAACAGAGAAAAGTTCGGCCACAGCATTGCTTATTGACCTCGATCTTAAAGGGGCCACAAGAAGATGAACACCAGCTC
>CM023453.1:106507683-106607683 GCA_013339765.2 Haemaphysalis longicornis
TATAAGCAAGAAAAAGGGGACCCGGGGGAACCCCCCCCCAAAAACAAGTTTCCTTTTCCCCCTTTAAAAGGCTTTGGTTTAAAAAAAAAAAAAAAAAAAAAAACTCTTTATTAAAAAAAATTTTTTTCTTTGGAAAAATTTTTTTTGCTGTGTGGGAAAAAACTTGGCTTTTTTTAAAAAAGATATTTTTTTGTTTGTTCGAAAGGCAACATAAAATTAAATTTTTTCCAGCGCAGAGATATGAATGCAAGATATGAAAGCGGCGACCCATGGGGAATATCAGAACGGCCCAAATAACGACAACGAACTTGTACACCGTTGCTCGTAGCTAGCTCGATCTTTACAGACTAGTTTTGAGCCTTCAATAAAAGCATAAATAGAAACAAATCAGGAAGCCACAATCTCGGAATTTTTAAAAAACAATCCTTTTTTTAAAAAAATTTTTGGGGGGAAAAGGGAAATTAAACCCCCAATTTTTTAATTAAAATTTTTTTTTTTTGGGAAAAAAAAAATTTTATCCCCCGGGAAAGAAAATGAAAGCGGCGACCCATGGGGAATATCAGAACGGCCCCAAAAAACGCAACGAACTTGTACACCGTTGCTCGTAGCTAGCTCGATCTTTACAGACTATGTCTTTTAGCCTTCAATAAAAGCATAAAAGAAAAAAAGGAACCACAATCTCTGGAATTCAGTTTAAACAACAGTTTCAATCGCTTTCATTTGGGAGCATGACAAAAATTTGTATTTGCGGGATGCCCGAAATGGTGACACCCTTAAATGCCTCGACATTTTTTCAAAAAGATATTTTTTTTTTTGTTAAAAGGGAACATAAAATTACCAAATTTTATCCAGCGCAGAGATATGAATGCAAGATATGAAAGCGGCGACCCATGGGGATATCAGAAGGCCCAAATAACGACAACGAAATTGTACACCGTTTTTCCCCCCCCTTTTTTATTAAAAAAAAAAAAAAAAGGAAAAAAAATTTTTTTTTAAAAAAAAATTTTTTTTTATTTTTTTGTTGGGGGCCCAATTTCCCCCTTTTTTTTTTCCTTTATTTTTTTTTTTTGGGAAAAAAAAAAAACCCCCCTATAAAAGAATAAAGGGGGGGGGAAAAAAGGAAATAAACCAAACACCCCTTTACCCTTTTTTTCATTTTTCCTTTAAAAACTAAAAAAAAAAAAACCCAAAAGGAAATTTAAAAAAAAAATTTAACCCTTTTTTGCTTTTTTTTTTTTTGGGGCCCCCTTTTCCCACTTTTTCGGCTTTTTTTTTTTTGTTTAAAAACCCAATTTTTTTTAACCAGGTAAAGCAAGATATGAAAGGGGAAGGGGAAAAAAAGGGAAAAAAAACCCCAAACACCCCTTTTCCCCCCCATTTTTCCTTTAAAAACTAAAAAAAAAAAGGGAACCCCAAAGGAAATTTAAAAAAAAAATTTAACCTTTTTTGCTCAAAATTTTTTTTGTTGGGGGCCCAATTTGCCCACTTTTTTCGGTTTTTTTTTTTTTTTTTTAAAGGCAAAAAAAAACCAAATTTTTCCAGCGCAAGGGGATAGAATGAAGAATGAAACGGCGCCCAAAAAAAAAAAACGGCCCTAACGGCTTGTACACCGTTCTTACAGCTGTTTTAGCTTTTTAGCCTTAATAAAACAAAAAAGAAAAAAATCGGAAACCCCTTCAACATTTAAAAAGTTTTAAAGTTTCATTTTAATAAAAAATTTTTTTTTTTTTTTTTTTTTTTTTTTTTTTTTTTTTTTTTTTTTTTTTTTTTTTTTTTTTTTTTTTTTTTTTTTTTTTTTTTTTTTTTTTTTTTTTTTTTTTTTTTTTTTTTTTTTTTTTTTTTTTTTTTTTTTTTTTTTTTTTTTTTTTTTTTTTTTTTTTTTTTTTTTTTTTTTTTTTTTTTTTTTTTTTTTTTTTTTTTTTTTTTTTTTTTTTTTTTTTTTTTTTTTTTTTTTTTTTTTTTTTTTTTTTTTTTTTTTTTTTTTTTTTTTTTTTTTTTTTTTTTTTTTTTTTTGGGGGGGGGGGGGGGGGGGGGGGGGGGGGGGGGGGGGGGGGGGGGGGGGGGGGGGGGGGGGGGGGGGGGGGGGGGGGGGGGGGGGGGGGGGGGGGGGGGGGGGGGGGGGGGGGGGGGGGGGGGGGGGGGGGGGGGGGGGGGGGGGGGGGGAAACGGCGACCCATGGGGAAAAAGGCCAAAAAAAATTACCCCCCCTTTTAAATTTTTGGAAAAAAAAAAAAAAAACCCCCTCTTTTTAAACTTTTCCCTTTTTTAAAAAAATTTTTTGGGGGGTTTTCCCCCCCCTTTTTTGGCTAGATATTTTTTGTTTGTTCGAAAGGCAACATAAAATTACCAAGTTTTATCCAGCGCAGAGATATGAATGCAAGATATGAAAGCGGCGACCCATGGGGAATATCAGAACGGCCCAAATAACGACAACGAACTTGTACACCGTTGCTCGTAGCTAGCTCGATCTTTACAGACTATGTCTTTGGCCTTCAATAAAAGCATAAATAGAAACAAATCAGAAGCCACAATCTCTGGATTCAGTTTACAACAACAGTTTCAATCGCTTTCATTGGTAGCATGACAAATATTTGTATTTGCGGGATGCCCTGAAATGGGACACCACTTACTGCCTCGACATTTTTCTAAGGCTTAATATTTTTTTGTTTGTTCGAAAGGCAACATAAAATTACCAAGTTTTATCCAGCGCAGAGATATGAATGCAAGATATGAAAGCGGCGACCCATGGGGAATATCAGAACGGCCCAAATAACGACAACGAACTTGTACACCGTTGCTCGTAGCTAGCTCGATCTTTACAGACTATGTCTTTGAGCCTTCAATAAAAGCATAAATAGAAACAAATCAGGAAGCCACAATCTCTGGAATTCAGTTTACAACAACAGTTTCAATCGCTTTCATTGGTAGCATGACAAATATTTGTATTTGCGGGATGCCCTGAAATGGTGACACCACTTAACTGCCTCGACATTTTTTCTAAGAGCTACGATATTTTTTTGTTTGTTCGAAAGGCAACATAAAATTACCAAGTTTTATCCAGCGCAGAGATATGAATGCAAGATATGAAAGCGGCGACCCATGGGGAATATCAGAACGGCCCAAATAACGACAACGAACTTGTACACCGTTGCTCGTAGCTAGCTCGATCTTTACAGACTATGTCTTTGAGCCTTCAATAAAAGCATAAATAGAAACAAATCAGGAAGCCACAATCTCTGGAATTCAGTTTACAACAACAGTTTCAATCGCTTTCATTGGTAGCATGACAAATATTTGTATTTGCGGGATGCCCTGAAATGGTGACACCACTTAACTGCCTCGACATTTTTTCTAAGGCTTAGATATTTTTTTTTTGTTCGAAAGGCAACATAAAATTACCAAGTTTTATCCAGCGCAGAGATATGAATGCAAGATATGAAAGCGGCGACCCATGGGGAATATCAGAACGGCCCAATAACGACAACGAACTTGTACACCGTTGCTCGTAGCTAGCTCGATCTTTACAGACTATGTCTTGAGCCTTCAATAAAAGCATAAATAGAACAAATCAGGAAGCCACAATCTCTGGAATTCAGTTACAACAACAGTTTCAATCGCTTTCATTGGTGCATGACATATTTGTATTTGCGGATGCCCTGAAATGGGACACCACTTAACTGCCTCGACATTTTTCTAAGCCTTATATTTTTTTTTTTTGTCGAAGGCAACATAAAATTACCAATTTTATCCAGCAGAGATATGAATGCAAGATATGAAAGCGGCGACCCATGGGGAATATCAAACGGCCCAAATAACGACAACGAACTTGTACACCGTTGCTCGTAGCTAGCTCGATCTTTACAGACTATGTCTTTGAGCCTTCAATAAAAGCATAAATAGAAACAAATCAGAAGCCACAATCTCTGGAATTCAGTTTACAACAGTTTCAATCGCTTTCATTGGTAGCATGAAAATATTTGTATTTGCGGGATGCCCTGAAATGGTGACACCACTTAACTGCCTCGACATTTTCTAAGGCTAAATATTTTTTTGTTTGTTCGAAAGGCAACATAAAATTACCAAGTTTTATCCAGCGCAGAGATATGAATGCAAGATATGAAAGCGGCGACCCATGGGGAATATCAGAACGGCCCATAACGACAACGAACTTGTACACCGTTGCTCGTAGCTAGCTCGATCTTTACAGACTATGTTTTGAGCCTTCAATAAAAGCATAAATAGAAACAAATCAGGAAGCCACATCTCTGGAATTCAGTTTACAACAACAGTTTCAATCGCTTTCATGGTAGCATGACAATATTTGTATTTGCGGGATGCCCTGAAATGGTGACACCACTTAACTGCCTCGACATTTTTTCTAAGAGCATACGATATTTTTTTTTGTTCGAAAGGCAACATAAAATTACCAAGTTTTATCCAGCGCAGAGATATGAATGCAAGATATGAAAGCGGCGACCCATGGGGAATATCAGAACGGCCCAAATAACGACAACGAACTTGTACACCGTTGCTCGTAGCTAGCTCGATCTTTACAGACTATGTCTTTGAGCCTTCAATAAAAGCATAAATAGAAACAAATCAGGAAGCCACAATCTCTGGAATTCAGTTTACAACAACAGTTTCAATCGCTTTCATTGGTAGCATGACAAATATTTGTATTTGCGGGATGCCCTGAAATGGTGACACCACTTAACTGCCTCGACATTTTTTCTAAGCGCTTAAGATATTTTTTTGTTTGTTCGAAAGGCAACATAAAATTACCAAGTTTTATCCAGCGCAGAGATATGAATGCAAGATATGAAAGCGGCGACCCATGGGGAATATCAGAACGGCCCAAATAACGACAACGAACTTGTACACCGTTGCTCGTAGCTAGCTCGATCTTTACAGACTATGTCTTTGAGCCTTCAATAAAAGCATAAATAGAAACAAATCAGGAAGCCACAATCTCTGGAATTCAGTTTACAACAACAGTTTCAATCGCTTTCATTGGTAGCATGACAAATATTTGTATTTGCGGGATGCCCTGAAATGGTGACACCACTTAACTGCCTCGACATTTTTTCTAAGAGCATACGATATTTTTTTGTTTGTTCGAAAGGCAACATAAAATTACCAAGTTTTATCCAGCGCAGAGATATGAATGCAAGATATGAAAGCGGCGACCCATGGGGAATATCAGAACGGCCCAAATAACGACAACGAACTTGTACACCGTTGCTCGTAGCTAGCTCGATCTTTACAGACTATGTCTTTGAGCCTTCAATAAAAGCATAAATAGAAACAAATCAGGAAGCCACAATCTCTGGAATTCAGTTTACAACAACAGTTTCAATCGCTTTCATTGGTAGCATGACAAATATTTGTATTTGCGGGATGCCCTGAAATGGTGACACCACTTAACTGCCTCGACATTTTTTCTAAGCGCTTAAGATATTTTTTTGTTTGTTCGAAAGGCAACATAAAATTACCAAGTTTTATCCAGCGCAGAGATATGAATGCAAGATATGAAAGCGGCGACCCATGGGGAATATCAGAACGGCCCAAATAACGACAACGAACTTGTACACCGTTGCTCGTAGCTAGCTCGATCTTTACAGACTATGTCTTTGAGCCTTCAATAAAAGCATAAATAGAAACAAATCAGGAAGCCACAATCTCTGGAATTCAGTTTACAACAACAGTTTCAATCGCTTTCATTGGTAGCATGACAAAAATTTGTATTTGCGGGATGCCCTGAAATGGTGACACCACTTAACTGCCTCGACATTTTTTCTAAGCGCTTAAGATATTTTTTTGTTTGTTCGAAAGGCAACATAAAATTACCAAGTTTTATCCAGCGCAGAGATATGAATGCAAGATATGAAAGCGGCGACCCATGGGGAATATCAGAACGGCCCAAATAACGACAACGAACTTGTACACCGTTGCTCGTAGCTAGCTCGATCTTTACAGACTATGTCTTTGAGCCTTCAATAAAAGCATAAATAGAAACAAATCAGGAAGCCACAATCTCTGGAATTCAGTTTACAACAACAGTTTCAATCGCTTTCATTGGTAGCATGACAAATATTTGTATTTGCGGGATGCCCTGAAATGGTGACACCACTTAACTGCCTCGACATTTTTTCTAAGCGCTTAAGATATTTTTTGTTTGTTCGAAAGGCAACATAAAATTACCAAGTTTTATCCAGCGCAGAGATATGAATGCAAGATATGAAAGCGGCGACCCATGGGGAATATCAGAACGGCCCAAATAACGACAACGAACTTGTACACCGTTGCTCGTAGCTAGCTCGATCTTTACAGACTATGTCTTTGAGCCTTCAATAAAAGCATAAATAGAAACAAATCAGGAAGCCACAATCTCTGGAATTCAGTTTACAACAACAGTTTCAATCGCTTTCATTGGTAGCATGACAATATTTGTATTTGCGGGATGCCCTGAAATGGTGACACCACTTAACTGCCTCGACATTTTTTCTAAGCGCTTACGATATTTTTTGTTTGTTCGAAAGGCAACATAAAATTACCAAGTTTTATCCAGCGCAGAGATATGAATGCAAGATATGAAAGCGGCGACCCATGGGGAATATCAGAACGGCCCAAATAACGACAACGAACTTGTACACCGTTGCTCGTAGCTAGCTCGATCTTTACAGACTATGTCTTTGAGCCTTCAATAAAAGCATAAATAGAAACAAATCAGGAAGCCACAATCTCTGGAATTCAGTTTACAACAACAGTTTCAATCGCTTTCATTGGTAGCATGACAAATATTTGTATTTGCGGGATGCCCTGAAATGGTGACACCACTTAACTGCCTCGACATTTTTTCTAAGCGCTTAGATATTTTTTGTTGTTCGAAAGGCAACATAAAATTACCAAGTTTATCCAGCGCAGAGATATGAATGCAAGATATGAAAGCGGCGACCCATGGGGAATATCAGAACGGCCCAAATAACGACAACGAACTTGTACACCGTTGCTCGTAGCTAGCTCGATCTTTACAGACTATGTCTTTGAGCCTTCAATAAAGCATAAATAGAAACAAATCAGGAAGCCACAATC
Organism: Haemaphysalis longicornis; assembly: GCA_013339765.2. NCBI lineage: Eukaryota > Metazoa > Arthropoda > Arachnida > Ixodida > Ixodidae > Haemaphysalis > Haemaphysalis longicornis. The sequence goes on from CM023453.1 coordinate 106,514,776, forward strand.
TCTGGAATTCAGTTTACAACAACAGTTTCAATCGCTTTCATTGGTAGCATGACAAATATTTGTATTTGCGGGATGCCCTGAAATGGTGACACCACTTAACTGCCTCGACATTTTTTCTAAGCTACGATATTTTTTGTTTGTTCGAAAGGCAACATAAAATTACCAAGTTTTATCCAGCGCAGAGATATGAATGCAAGATATGAAAGCGGCGACCCATGGGGAATATCAGAACGGCCCAAATAACGACAACGAACTTGTACACCGTTGCTCGTAGCTAGCTCGATCTTTACAGACTATGTCTTTGAGCCTTCAATAAAAGCATAAATAGAAACAAATCAGGAAGCCACAATCTCTGGATTCAGTTTACAACAACAGTTTCAATCGCTTTCATTGGTAGCATGACAAATATTTGTATTTGCGGGATGCCCTGAAATGGTGACACCACTTAACTGCCTCGACATTTTTCTAAGGCTAGATATTTTTTTGTTGTTCGAAAGGCACATAAAATTACCAAGTTTTATCCAGCGCAGAGATATGAATGCAAGATATGAAAGCGGCGACCCATGGGGAATATCAGAACGGCCAAATAACGACAACGAACTTGTACACCGTTGCTCGTAGCTAGCTCGATCTTTACAGACTATGTCTTTGAGCCTTCAATAAAAGCATATAGAAACAAATCAGGAAGCCACAATCTCTGGAATTCAGTTTACAACAACAGTTTCAATCGCTTTCATTGGTAGCATGACAAATATTTGTATTTGCGGATGCCCTGAAATGGTGACACCACTTAACTGCCTCGACATTTTTTCTAAGGCTAAATTTTTTTGTTGTTCGAAGGCAACATAAAATTACAAGTTTATCCAGCGCAGAGATATGAATGCAAGATATGAAAGCGGCGACCCATGGGGAATATCAGAACGGCCCAAATAACGACAACGAACTTGTACACCGTTGCTCGTAGCTAGTCGATCTTTACAGACTATGTCTTGAGCCTTCAATAAAAGCATAATAGAAACAAATCAGGAAGCCACAATCTCTGGAATTCAGTTTACAACAGTTTCAATCGCTTTCATTGGTAGCATGACAAATATTTGTATTTGCGGGATGCCCTGAAATGGTGACACCACTTAACTGCCTCGACATTTTTTCTAAGCGCTACGATATTTTTTTGTTTGTTCGAAAGGCAACATAAAATTACCAAGTTTTATCCAGCGCAGAGATATGAATGCAAGATATGAAAGCGGCGACCCATGGGGAATATCAGAACGGCCCAAATAACGACAACGAACTTGTACACCGTTGCTCGTAGCTAGCTCGATCTTTACAGACTATGTCTTTGAGCCTTCAATAAAAGCATAAATAGAAACAAATCAGGAAGCCACAATCTCTGGAATTCAGTTTACAACAACAGTTTCAATCGCTTTCATTGGTAGCATGACAAATATTTGTATTTGCGGGATGCCCTGAAATGGTGACACCACTTAACTGCCTCGACATTTTTTCTAAGCGCATTACGATATTTTTTTGTTTGTTCGAAAGGCAACATAAAATTACCAAGTTTTATCCAGCGCAGAGATATGAATGCAAGATATGAAAGCGGCGACCCATGGGGAATATCAGAACGGCCCAAATAACGACAACGAACTTGTACACCGTTGCTCGTAGCTAGCTCGATCTTTACAGACTATGTCTTTGAGCCTTCAATAAAAGCATAAATAGAAACAAATCAGGAAGCCACAATCTCTGGAATTCAGTTTACAACAACAGTTTCAATCGCTTTCATTGGTAGCATGACAAATATTTGTATTTGCGGGATGCCCTGAAATGGTGACACCACTTAACTGCCTCGACATTTTTTCTAAGCGCTTAAGATATTTTTTTGTTTGTTCGAAAGGCAACATAAAATTACCAAGTTTTATCCAGCGCAGAGATATGAATGCAAGATATGAAAGCGGCGACCCATGGGGAATATCAGAACGGCCCAAATAACGACAACGAACTTGTACACCGTTGCTCGTAGCTAGCTCGATCTTTACAGACTATGTCTTTGAGCCTTCAATAAAAGCATAAATAGAAACAAATCAGGAAGCCACAATCTCTGGAATTCAGTTTACAACAACAGTTTCAATCGCTTTCATTGGTAGCATGACAAATATTTGTATTTGCGGGATGCCCTGAAATGGTGACACCACTTAACTGCCTCGACATTTTTTCTAAGCGCTTAAGATATTTTTTTGTTTGTTCGAAAGGCAACATAAAATTACCAAGTTTTATCCAGCGCAGAGATATGAATGCAAGATATGAAAGCGGCGACCCATGGGGAATATCAGAACGGCCCAAATAACGACAACGAACTTGTACACCGTTGCTCGTAGCTAGCTCGATCTTTACAGACTATGTCTTTGAGCCTTCAATAAAAGCATAAATAGAAACAAATCAGGAAGCCACAATCTCTGGAATTCAGTTTACAACAACAGTTTCAATCGCTTTCATTGGTAGCATGACAAATATTTGTATTTGCGGGATGCCCTGAAATGGTGACACCACTTAACTGCCTCGACATTTTTTCTAAGCGCTTAAGATATTTTTTTGTTTGTTCGAAAGGCAACATAAAATTACCAAGTTTTATCCAGCGCAGAGATATGAATGCAAGATATGAAAGCGGCGACCCATGGGGAATATCAGAACGGCCCAAATAACGACAACGAACTTGTACACCGTTGCTCGTAGCTAGCTCGATCTTTACAGACTATGTCTTTGAGCCTTCAATAAAAGCATAAATAGAAACAAATCAGGAAGCCACAATCTCTGGAATTCAGTTTACAACAACAGTTTCAATCGCTTTCATTGGTAGCATGACAAATATTTGTATTTGCGGGATGCCCTGAAATGGTGACACCACTTAACTGCCTCGACATTTTTTCTAAGCGCTTAAGATATTTTTTTGTTTGTTCGAAAGGCAACATAAAATTACCAAGTTTTATCCAGCGCAGAGATATGAATGCAAGATATGAAAGCGGCGACCCATGGGGAATATCAGAACGGCCCAAATAACGACAACGAACTTGTACACCGTTGCTCGTAGCTAGCTCGATCTTTACAGACTATGTCTTTGAGCCTTCAATAAAAGCATAAATAGAAACAAATCAGGAAGCCACAATCTCTGGAATTCAGTTTACAACAACAGTTTCAATCGCTTTCATTGGTAGCATGACAAATATTTGTATTTGCGGGATGCCCTGAAATGGTGACACCACTTAACTGCCTCGACATTTTTTCTAAGAGCATTTCGATATTTTTTGTTTGTTCGAAAGGCAACATAAAATTACCAAGTTTTATCCAGCGCAGAGATATGAATGCAAGATATGAAAGCGGCGACCCATGGGGAATATCAGAACGGCCCAAATAACGACAACGAACTTGTACACCGTTGCTCGTAGCTAGCTCGATCTTTACAGACTATGTCTTTGAGCCTTCAATAAAAGCATAAATAGAAACAAATCAGGAAGCCACAATCTCTGGAATTCAGTTTACAACAACAGTTTCAATCGCTTTCATTGGTAGCATGACAAATATTTGTATTTGCGGGATGCCCTGAAATGGTGACACCACTTAACTGCCTCGACATTTTTTCTAAGCGCTTAAGATATTTTTTTGTTTGTTCGAAAGGCAACATAAAATTACCAAGTTTTATCCAGCGCAGAGATATGAATGCAAGATATGAAAGCGGCGACCCATGGGGAATATCAGAACGGCCCAAATAACGACAACGAACTTGTACACCGTTGCTCGTAGCTAGCTCGATCTTTACAGACTATGTCTTTGAGCCTTCAATAAAAGCATAAATAGAAACAAATCAGGAAGCCACAATCTCTGGAATTCAGTTTACAACAACAGTTTCAATCGCTTTCATTGGTAGCATGACAAATATTTGTATTTGCGGGATGCCCTGAAATGGTGACACCACTTAACTGCCTCGACATTTTTTCTAAGAGCAACGATATTTTTTTGTTTGTTCGAAAGGCAACATAAAATTACCAAGTTTTATCCAGCGCAGAGATATGAATGCAAGATATGAAAGCGGCGACCCATGGGGAATATCAGAACGGCCCAAATAACGACAACGAACTTGTACACCGTTGCTCGTAGCTAGCTCGATCTTTACAGACTATGTCTTTGAGCCTTCAATAAAAGCATAAATAGAAACAAATCAGGAAGCCACAATCTCTGGAATTCAGTTTACAACAACAGTTTCTCGCTTTCATTGGTAGCATGACAATATTTGTATTTGCGGGATGCCCTGAAATGGTGACACCACTTAACTGCCCGACATTTTTCTAAGAGCATAGATATTTTTTGTTTGTTCGAAAGCAACATAAAAACCAAGTTTTATCCAGCGCAGAGATATGAATGCAAGATATGAAAGCGGCGACCCCTGGGGAATATCAGAACGCCCAATAACACAAATACTTTACACCTTCCGACTACCGATCTTTACAACACTTTACTCAATAAAAGCAAAATAGAAACAAATCAAACCCAATCTCTGGGAAATTTATTAAACAACAGCAACGCCATGAATACCAAATTTGTAATTGGGACCCTGAAATGGGGACACACTTAACTGCCCACAATTTTTTTAAGCTAGATATTTTTTTTTGTTAAACACAAAAATACAAGTTTATCCAGGCAGAATATATGAAATAGAAACGCGACCCATGGGGAATATCAGAACGGCCCAAATAACGACAACGAACTTGTACACCGTTGCTCGTAGCTAGCTCGATCTTTACAGACTATGTCTTTGAGCCTTCAATAAAAGCATAAATAGAAACAAATCAGGAAGCCACAATCTCTGGAATTCAGTTTACAACAACAGTTTCAATCGCTTTCATTGGTAGCATGACAAATATTTGTATTTGCGGGATGCCCTGAAATGGTGACACCACTTAACTGCCTCGACATTTTTTCTAAGCGCTTAAGATATTTTTTTGTTTGTTCGAAAGGCAACATAAAATTACCAAGTTTTATCCAGCGCAGAGATATGAATGCAAGATATGAAAGCGGCGACCCATGGGGAATATCAGAACGGCCCAAATAACGACAACGAACTTGTACACCGTTGCTCGTAGCTAGCTCGATCTTTACAGACTATGTCTTTGAGCCTTCAATAAAAGCATAAATAGAAACAAATCAGGAAGCCACAATCTCTGGAATTCAGTTTACAACAACAGTTTCAATCGCTTTCATTGGTAGCATGACAAATATTTGTATTTGCGGGATGCCCTGAAATGGTGACACCACTTAACTGCCTCGACATTTTTTCTAAGCGCTTACGATATTTTTTGTTTGTTCGAAAGGCAACATAAAATTACCAAGTTTTATCCAGCGCAGAGATATGAATGCAAGATATGAAAGCGGCGACCCATGGGGAATATCAGAACGGCCCAAATAACGACAACGAACTTGTACACCGTTGCTCGTAGCTAGCTCGATCTTTACAGACTATGTCTTTGAGCCTTCAATAAAAGCATAAATAGAAACAAATCAGGAAGCCACAATCTCTGGAATTCAGTTTACAACAACAGTTTCAATCGCTTTCATTGGTAGCATGACAAATATTTGTATTTGCGGGATGCCCTGAAATGGTGACACCACTTAACTGCCCGACATTTTTTCTAAGCGCTTAAGATATTTTTTGTTTGTTCGAAAGCAACATAAAATTACCAAGTTTTATCCAGCGCAGAGATATGAATGCAAGATATGAAAGCGGCGACCCATGGGGAATATCAGAACGGCCCAAATAACGACAACGAACTTGTACACCGTTGCTCGTAGCTAGCTCGATCTTTACAGACTATGGCTTTGAGCCTCAATAAAAGCATAAATAGAAACAAATCAGGAAGCCACAATCTCTGGAATTCAGTTTACAACAACAGTTTCAATCGCTTTCATTGGTAGCATGACAAATATTTGTATTGCGGGATGCCCTGAAATGGTGACACCACTTAACTGCCTCGACATTTTTTCTAAGAGCATACGATATTTTTTTGTTTGTTCGAAAGGCAACATAAAATTACAAGTTTTATCCAGCGCAGAGATATGAATGCAAGATATGAAAGCGGCGACCCATGGGGAATATCAGAACGGCCCAAATAACGACAACGAACTTGTACACCGTTGCTCGTAGCTAGCTCGATCTTTACAGACTATGTCTTTGAGCCTTCAATAAAAGCATAAATAGAAACAAATCAGGAAACCACAATCTCTGGAATTCAGTTTACAACAACAGTTTCAATCGCTTTCATTGGTAGCATGACAAATATTTGTATTTGCGGGATGCCCTGAAATGGTGACACCACTTAACTGCCTCGACATTTTTTTCTAAGCGCTTAGATATTTTTTTGTTTGTTCGAAAGGCAACATAAAATTACCAAGTTTTATCCAGCGCAGAGATATGAATGCAAGATATGAAAGCGGCGACCCATGGGGAATATCAGAACGGCCCAAATAACGACAACGAACTTGTACACCGTTGCTCGTAGCTAGCTCGATCTTTACAGACTATGTCTTTGAGCCTTCAATAAAAGCATAAATAGAAACAAATCAGGAAGCCACAATCTCTGGAATTCAGTTTACAACAACAGTTTCAATCGCTTTCATTGGTAGCATGACAAATATTTGTATTTGCGGGATGCCCTGAAATGGTGACACCACTTAACTGCCTCGACATTTTTTCTAAGAGCATACGATATTTTTTTGTTTGTTCGAAAGGCAACATAAAATTACCAAGTTTTATCCAGCGCAGAGATATGAATGCAAGATATGAAAGCGGCGACCCATGGGGAATATCAGAACGGCCCAAATAACGACAACGAACTTGTACACCGTTGCTCGTAGCTAGCTCGATCTTTACAGACTATGTCTTTGAGCCTTCAATAAAAGCATAAATAGAAACAAATCAGGAAGCCACAATCTCTGGAATTCAGTTTACAACAACAGTTTCAATCGCTTTCATTGGTAGCATGACAAATATTTGTATTTGCGGGATGCCCTGAAATGGTGACACCACTTAACTGCCTCGACATTTTTTCTAAGAGCATACGATATTTTTTTGTTTGTTCGAAAGGCAACATAAAATTACCAAGTTTTATCCAGCGCAGAGATATGAATGCAAGATATGAAAGCGGCGACCCATGGGGAATATCAGAACGGCCCAAATAACGACAACGAACTTGTACACCGTTGCTCGTAGCTAGCTCGATCTTTACAGACTATGGCTTTGAGCCTTCAATAAAAGCATAATAGAAACAAATCAGGAAGCCACAATCTCTGGAATTCAGTTTACAACACAGTTTCAACGCTTCTTTAGCATGAAAAATTTGTTTTGCGGGAGCCCTGAAATGGTGACACCACTTAACTGCCTCGACATTTTTTCTAAGGCTAGATATTTTTGTTTGTTCGAAAGGCAACATAAAATTACCAAGTTTTATCCAGCGCAGAGAATGAATGCAAGATATGAAAGCGGCGACCCATGGGAATATCAGAACGGCCCAATAACGACAACGAACTTGTACACCGTTGCTCGTAGCTAGCTCGATCTTTACAGACTATGTCTTGAGCCTTCAATAAAAGCATAAAGAAACAAATCAGGAAGCCACAATCTCTGGAATTCAGTTTACAACAACAGTTTCAATCGCTTTCATTGGTAGCATGACAAATATTTGTATTTGCGGGATGCCCTGAAATGGTGACACCACTTAACTGCCTCGACATTTTTTCTAAGAGCTTACGATATTTTTTTGTTTGTTCGAAAGGCAACATAAAATTACCAAGTTTTATCCAGCGCAGAGATATGAATGCAAGATATGAAAGCGGCGACCCATGGGGAATATCAGAACGGCCCAAATAACGACAACGAACTTGTACACCGTTGCTCGTAGCTAGCTCGATCTTTACAGACTATGTCTTTGAGCCTTCAATAAAAGCATAAATAGAAACAAATCAGGAAGCCTCAATCTCTGGAATTCAGTTTACAACAACAGTTTCAATCGCTTTCATTGGTAGCATGACAAATATTGTATTTGCGGGATGCCCTGAAATGGTGACACCACTTAACTGCCTCGACATTTTTTCTAAGAGCTTACGATATTTTTTTGTTTGTTCGAAAGGCAACATAAAATTACCAAGTTTTATCCAGCGCAGAGATATGAATGCAAGATATGAAAGCGGCGACCCATGGGGAATATCAGAACGGCCCAATAACGACAACGAACTTGTACACCGTTGCTCGTAGCTAGCTCGATCTTTACAGACTATGTCTTTGAGCCTTCAATAAAAGCATAAATAGAAACAAATCAGGAAGCCACAATCTCTGGAATTCAGTTTACAACAACAGTTTCAATCGCTTTCATTGGTAGCATGACAAATATTTGTATTTGCGGGATGCCCTGAAATGGTGACACCACTTAACTGCCTCGACATTTTTTCTAAGCGCTTAAGATATTTTTTTGTTTGTTCGAAAGGCAACATAAAATTACCAAGTTTTATCCAGCGCAGAGATATGAATGCAAGATATGAAAGCGGCGACCCATGGGGAATATCAGAACGGCCCAAATAACGACAACGAACTTGTACACCGTTGCTCGTAGCTAGCTCGATCTTTACAGACTATGTCTTTGAGCCTTCAATAAAAGCATAAATAGAAACAAATCAGGAAGCCACAATCTCTGGAATTCAGTTTACAACAACAGTTTCAATCGCTTTCATTGGTAGCATGACAAATATTTGTATTTGCGGGATGCCCTGAAATGGTGACACCACTTAACTGCCTCGACATTTTTTCTAAGAGCTACGATATTTTTTTGTTTGTTCGAAAGGCAACATAAAATTACCAAGTTTTATCCAGCGCAGAGATATGAATGCAAGATATGAAAGCGGCGACCCATGGGGAATATCAGAACGGCCCAAATAACGACAACGAACTTGTACACCGTTGCTCGTAGCTAGCTCGATCTTTACAGACTATGTCTTTGAGCCTTCAATAAAAGCATAAATAGAAACAAATCAGGAAGCCACAATCTCTGGAATTCAGTTTACAACAACAGTTTCAATCGCTTTCATTGGTAGCATGAAAATATTTGTATTTGCGGGATGCCCTGAAATGGTGACACCACTTAACTGCCTCGACATTTTTTCTAAGCGCTTAAGATATTTTTTTGTTTGTTCGAAAGGCAACATAAAATTACCAAGTTTATCCAGCGCAGAGATATGAATGCAAGATATGAAAGCGGCGACCCATGGGGAATATCAGAACGGCCCAAATAACGACAACGAACTTGTACACCGTTGCTCGTAGCTAGCTCGATCTTTACAGACTATGTCTTTGAGCCTTCAATAAAAGCATAAATAGAAACAAATCAGAAGCCACAATCTCTGGAATTCAGTTTACAACAACAGTTTCAATCGCTTTCATTGGTAGCATGACAAATATTGTATTTGCGGGATGCCCTGAAATGGTGACACCACTTAACTGCCTCGACATTTTTTCTAAGGCATACGATATTTTTTGTTTGTTCGAAAGGCAACATAAAATTACCAAGTTTTATCCAGCGCAGAGATATGAATGCAAGATATGAAAGCGGCGACCCATGGGGAATATCAGAACGGCCCAAATAACGACAACGAACTTGTACACCGTTGCTCGTAGCTAGCTCGATCTTTACAGACTATGTCTTTGAGCCTTCAATAAAAGCATAAATAGAAACAAATCAGGAAGCCACAATCTCTGGAATTCAGTTTACAACAACAGTTTCAATCGCTTTCATTGGTAGCATGACAAATATTTGTATTTGCGGGATGCCCTGAAATGGTGACACCACTTAACTGCCTCGACATTTTTTCTAAGCGCTTAAGATATTTTTTTGTTTGTTCGAAAGGCAACATAAAATTACCAAGTTTTATCCAGCGCAGAGATATGAATGCAAGATATGAAAGCGGCGACCCATGGGGAATATCAGAACGGCCCAAATAACGACAACGAACTTGTACACCGTTGCTCGTAGCTAGCTCGATCTTTACAGACTATGTCTTTGAGCCTTCAATAAAAGCATAAATAGAAACAAATCAGGAAGCCACAATCTCTGGAATTCAGTTTACAACAACAGTTTCAATCGCTTTCATTGGTAGCATGACAAATATTTGTATTTGCGGGATGCCCTGAAATGGTGACACCACTTAACTGCCTCGACATTTTTTCTAAGAGCATACGATATTTTTTGTTTGTTCGAAAGGCAACATAAAATTACCAAGTTTTATCCAGCGCAGAGATATGAATGCAAGATATGAAAGCGGCGACCCATGGGGAATATCAGAACGGCCCAACTAACGACAACGAACTTGTACACCGTTGCTCGTAGCTAGCTCGATCTTTACAGACTATGTCTTTGAGCCTTCAATAAAAGCATAAATAGAAACAAATCAGGAAGCCACAATCTCTGGAATTCAGTTTACAACAACAGTTTCAATCGCTTTCATTGGTAGCATGACAAATATTTGTATTTGCGGGATGCCCTGAAATAGTGACACCACTTAACTGCCTCGACATTTTTTCTAAGCGCTTAAGATATTTTTTTGTTTGTTCGAAAGGCAACATAAAATTACCAAGTTTTATCCAGCGCAGAGATATGAATGCAAGATATGAAAGCGGCGACCCATGGGGAATATCAGAACGGCCCAAATAACGACAACGAACTTGTACACCGTTGCTCGTAGCTAGCTCGATCTTTACAGACTATGTCTTTGAGCCTTCAATAAAAGCATAAATAGAAACAAATCAGGAAGCCACAATCTCTGGAATTCAGTTTACAACAACAGTTTCAATCGCTTTCATTGGTAGCATGACAAATATTTGTATTTGCGGGATGCCCTGAAATGGTGACACCACTTAACTGCCTCGACATTTTTTCTAAGCGCTTAAGATATTTTTTTTTTGTTCGAAAGGCAACATAAAATTACCAAGTTTTATCCAGCGCAGAGATATGAATGCAAGATATGAAAGCGGCGACCCATGGGGAATATCAGAACGGCCCAAATAACGACAACGAACTTGTACACCGTTGCTCGTAGCTAGCTCGATCTTTACAGACTATGTCTTTGAGCCTTCAATAAAAGCATAAATAGAAACAAATCAGGAAGCCACAATCTCTGGAATTCAGTTTACAACAACAGTTTCAATCGCTTTCATTGGTAGCATGACAAATATTTGTATTTGCGGGATGCCCTGAAATGGTGACACCACTTAACTGCCTCGACATTTTTTCTTAGAGCATACGATATTTTTTTGTTTGTTCGAAAGGCAACATAAAATTACCAAATTTTATCCAGCGCAGAGATATGAATGCAACTGTTCTAACGGGTATTTCGCGCGCAGCCCTAGTTAAATGAAATTTTAGGGACTCTGAAGGCAGGTTTGTTGAATAACGGTGTCAGTCACTTATTCAAGATTTGCAAAGCAAGTGAACTTGCGAATTAAACTGCTAACACGCGCAGTACAATCAACACCTCATTTTTAGCTAGACTTGCAAAATCACAAGCAGGCTTACAGTGCGCAAACCAAGCTTTTGGGTCCTACAGTGAGCACAGATTTCGTTACGGCTGCACTGTTGGCCGTTTGCGTCCATTTGAAAATCTAACAGGGGCATAGAAAAGGGAGATGCGTTTGCATTCTTGCGTAATGTCGCTTACGAACCATAAATATGGCCAATGAAGCTTCCCGATCCCGATTCTCGCTACGAAACAGCGCAACGGGTTCCGGTAACTAATTCATGCTGTAAACTGAATCTCGATCACTTTTGCCTTGGCATTTAATTGTTGAGGATTGGATAAAAAGGCAGGGATAAAAGTTTTTTGTGCATTTTGTTTTCTTTTTTGGGGGGTGGGGTAGGGGGTAGTTCTACTAAACGTTCAAAGCTCAGCGAGAAGAGAACACATGTCACGTGAAAAGCCAAACGTTGGCTATCAAAATTACTTGGAGTTGCAAGTACGCTAGTTATCGTGTTCCGTAGCGGTGAAAAAGTAGTACTTCAACAAGTAGAAGTCAGTATTTCCAGAACTTATTAAATCCTCCGAGATTGTCCAGGAATTGTGGCTCGCCTTTTCGAACTGGTATTTAAAGCGAGCATTGTGGGAAGAAAAAAATCCAGGGAGTCGTGGCACACGCCCTTCACACAAGTGCCACACGTGTGGACGGCGTGTGCCATGACACGCCGGGACACAACGTGCATTACATATTATGTTACGCCATTTTTTCTCGTTCTTTAAACTAAGGCCTACCTTAAGAGGTTCAGACTTGACCGTATTAGGCATTTGATTATGGTGAGTGAAACACGTTTCAGTACAAAGGAATTCATGTCGGGATTTGAAAATGGGATATATAAAATAACGCACGAAATGCCACAGGACCGACGCAAACTCACGCCTGCTTAATTTTACCGAAAAATCGCCCTCAAATAATTTTGCGCATCCACAGAAACGTATTTTAAATAACACGTAAAATTACCAAGTATAAGCAACGACAGTCCAAAAATGGTATTTAATATTCGAAACGGTATGAAAAAAAACTCCATCACACAAGCGATTGCGGGTGTAAAATACGTCCCCGGTAATGTAAGGGCGATAGCGCACAAATCGTGTACGGTGTAATTGTTTTTGTTTTTTCGTTCTTTCTAACAGGACATTGCGCAAATTTACAAAGGGTGTGGCAAATGTACGGGTATGCACAGCACTTGTCGCTTCTTACCCGTGTCGTGTAATAAACGTTTACTTTTAAATACCCACCACGCCACCTTCAAAAAGCACCCTTTGACGTTCCCGAAACAGCAGACGACTGTACTTATCAATACGGAAAGTGCAATGTGTCGAAGAAATGTTTATAACACCTTTCACGCTCAAACGGTGACAACGGCGACGACGTTTCGTGGAACTAAACTAGCGGGTTATCCCGCAACGGCCACTGATTATTGCGTTTCTAGAAAAAAATCCGCAAGCGGAGGTACCTATACCACTGCTTAGTCCCAAACAAGTGCACATATTCGTTATTTATCGGGTGCAGCACGCGTCTTGTGCCGCGCGTAACGTGGACGAGCAGACGACGTAAGAGCGCCATCCACACTAGGAGCGGTTCGTCCCGCCGCCGCCAGGGGCCGACTGTGTTGTATCTCGGGGCGAATAGCTAAAAAGCCATAGCTGCCTGTGTAGAGCCCTCCAGTCATGCCGTGGAAGCACGGCGAAGACTCCATACTTGTTCTCATACCATTAACTTGAAGGGCAATTTTTTACCCTTTTATGTGGGCGCCGCACTCGCCTCTAACGTAGCGCCTTGACTGGAGACGTCCTAAGTGTGCGGCTTACTTGGGCAAAAACATCATCATCGGAGCTAGGCAAGACTTCAGTGTGGCTAATGCCGTATCCCTTGAATTCACTCTTGAGTCTACATAGGATACGTATCCATGGCGGGACACGTAAAAATTGACGCACCGTGCACACGAGGTGCACGATTGGAAAAACAGCTGAGCTGGCGGCCCTTTTCGTCGGTGTCCAGGCCGCTACTCCTCAAATAGATTTCCAAGCTTGCCTCTGAATTTTCTCCATGACTGCCAGGCCCAGACCATTTTGTCCTCAACATTTCACATCGCTACCCAAGTTGTCCGCCTTACCACCAGCTAGAGCCCGCGGCAACCGGCTTCGCTACTTCGGCGTCTGTAGCGCGAACTCAGCGTCTGTGCTCCCCAATTCATTTGAGGATGCACGTGAACTGTTTTTTGGTATTTTTAGCGAGCACCATACGCGGCGCAAGGCCCCGCAAACGCCTACACTAAGCCTTGCACTCCTCACGAGGCGCACGCTCACGTGCATTACCCAATGCTGATTTTTTTGGTTATGCTCGATGGAGGAAGTGAAGGCTCCAACGCCCCGGCTGTTAAAATCAACAGGAACGTTTGCCGCGGCGTGACCACCGTGAAGGAGAAGACCCTCGAAGCCCTTATGTCAGTGGTCAAGTGGCCCGAAAGCGAATTCACCTTCACCCGTAAAGTCGGCAAGTCTGCACGGGCCTTCATCACCTTCGTGGGACGCAGGGTGCCACAATACGCACAGTATAACTGTGTTATTATAGATGTGCGAGATTACAGGAAGACAATCCCGGCCTGTTCCTGCAGGAGGAGGGTTTGTCAGCTGGCCGACTTTTGCATCACAGTGGGAGCTGTAGAGGACGGTTGCGAAAGCCCTCACAAATACAAGCCCCACTTCTTCTTCTGTGGGGAGGACGATCTTAACGGCTCTCAAGCCAGCAAGGAAACATTTCACGACTCCGGTGACTCGGGCTTCCACCCAACTGAGGTAGCCACACGCAGGCGGAACGGAGATCAACGAATATCGTCTCCCAGGCCGGGGTGATGACAAGGGACGAGGAGCAAGCGAGTGTGCGACGGCGGCAGGCGGGCGAGCATCAGCTAATCGGAACTACTAGCGCACCAGATCAAGACACTACGTGATAAGGGTACTACTGCACCTCCTCGGGTGTGACTTTCCTGATCTCTTAAGCGGCGGCGTAGCTACGTAATGGCGAGTCGCCGCTTCAAAGCTGAGAACAGCAAACAAGGTTAGTGGCAGGTCCGGGGTAGCATCTTGCTCTTTCACTCCTCCCTCCCCGATCTCACTAACCTCGGCAAGAGCTAGCGCCGCTCTGGGAGACAAACGCCATTCTGCTGACAAAGATAAGTGCACTACAGAAGAGAATAGTCCCGGTCTTTTTATACTCCCGTCATTATAGTCCCCAGTAGAGCCTCCAGAAATTAAGGTGGGTCACACGGACGACACCCAGCGGCAAGAGAACCCTTACAAAACTGAACGTTGCGATTCTGATAAATTTGAGTTCTTATAGAGTCTAGAGGAACTCATTAGAAACTCATGGCAGACTCATGTCCTAACGAGTCATCTCTATAAAATCTCTATAGAATTTAAACAAAGACTTCCCAATAAAAACTCACTCTGCTAATCTCTAAAAGATCTCTATAGAATTTCCAAACAGAACTCCCTATAAAAACTAACTCTACTCATCTCTACATGATCTCTATAGAAGTTCAAAACAGACCTTGCTATACAAACTCACTCTACTTAGACTCGATAAAGATTCTATAAAAATTTTAGCGAACTCGTTCAATAAAAGTTCAATGGAGTCTCCTACATGAAAGCGGTTTTTAATTTTTGTAGGGACTTCACTATAGCAACTAACTCTGTTTAAGCTCAGTAGAAATTCTAAAGAAGTTTTAACTTGATAACTCAAGAAAGTTTTTATTGGCTCACTTGAAAGTTTTTATACAATTTTAAATTGAACAACCGCATGGACACTAACTGTGTTATATCCCTGGTAAACGGGAATTCTACAAAAGCTTTATCGCTAGCCGAATTTTCTCAAGTATGTCCAAGGTTTTTCTAACGGCCTGTTTGCTCAATATATATACAGAATTTATCAAAACGTTTATGAAAAAATTGTGGAATCCATTCAGTGTCGACAAGTCTGCTAATTATCGCCCGCGCATCGAAGACGTGGGTTTAATCCGCAATGTTTCGATGAAGGCGGTGCACGGAGAGCAAAAATGTCCATATAGAGGTTAAAGGATTGATACCGCGATCACCGAATTTGTAATCTTAAAAATATATATATAACTGGCTTGAATGGTTTGTGAAGATCCATCCCATCAATTTTTGCAGCTAGTGGTGGGAGGAGACATGTCGAAAATTGCTTTTAATTGGACCGCCGCGAGAGCTCCGATTGCGGCGACACTAGAGAAAAAATGCGAAAGATATTCCTTGCTGACTGTGGGCAACGTCAGATCTACCCCGTTCCTTAACGGGAAGCAAGCCCTCTCCGGCGCTGTTGTTGTCGGTGGACTCGTTTCGCCAGGCAGTTTTTGTCACGTATACCTCCTACATTTACATAGGAAAATGTGCCACCCCACCTATTTTAGTGCAGCGATTTTGTGTTCCTCCTGGGCAGTATGATACTAACAGCGCTCTTTTGCAGATATGTCTGGTTATCTCACAAACCCAAATGCCACAAAATATTCCACAAATTAAAGTACGCATATATATACCTAAAAAAAAAGAAAACTTTGGTGTAAACTACACGTCGAAAAAATAAATAACAGAAGTGAATTTTTTATATAGCCAAATTTGGAAACAAGACTTCAAGGCAAGTGGACGCAAGCTTGGCATCACCATCGTTCGCTCGCAGACTTCCTTTCTTGAAGGAGTCGGAACTCCGTTATCCTTTGCTGACCAATTCGTTGAGGATAACGTGAACTGTACACGATCGCAGGTGTAGAACTGAAGTTTGCAATACAGAGAATCCCACAAGAAGCAAACGTGGATCAACGTTCTAAGCCAGGTAAAAACATTTCTTTCGAGCGAAAAATGACTCGTAAGCGGAAGAAGGCCTCAGTCCAAGGCCCTGAAGCCGCTCACACTAACTAAAACCAACCAACAGCAGAAAACAAATGAAGAAAGACAACTGAACCGCTGAATAACAACTCATTTTTATTGCAGAGGGATACAAAAAGAAAGAAGGAGCTGACACAGGGATGTTATGTTCGAGCACCCTTCTTAATTGGCAAAGATCGCCAGCTTGCTCGTTTTACGGTCGTTCGTTCTTCTTTTTTCCCGCCTTTTGGGACGAGGAGATGAATGGGCAAAGCGGAACGCGACGATGGGGAAAGCGTTTCTTCGTGTAGTCGGGGGGCGCATGAGGCAGGTTCCGAGAAGTGGCGCGCCTGGCGCTCCCGATTCATTGTTGTAAGGATGCCGGGACGCTCGAAGTCGGCCCGGCGCCGTGACCGCAGCCTTGAATGGGTTACTGCGCCGCCTCGCAGAGCAGCGCTGCAGAGGGTGCAGCCGGAGCGCGCTAGCGACGAGGGTCCCAACCGCACGGTGTGATGAACGAAGTGTCAAAGTAATGGCCGTGAGCGAGGGGGTCAAGTGTGTGTCGCTACTGTCTCCGGCGGACGGGCAACTCTTGCTGCCTTTGGTTTCAGGAATCGTTAAGAGTTGAAAAGTCAGAATGCCAGACGCCGCACTCTGTTCGGCACGTGGCGGCAGTAAATTACGGGTTCTTAAGACCCGGGGGACAGCACTGCCGCCTTTGTCCTTTGCTTCCCTGCTCCGGTACGCATTTTCGTCAAACGTCCATGTCCAGCCACCCCATAGAGGGCTAGGCTGTAGAACAAGGGTTCGCAACTCATGGCGCAGCGGGGTTTTCCGTGAACCGTCATCTTCGCGGAAGTCGAGTGTCAGACGCGGTAGATTCTGTGCTTAGTCACAGAAAAGGGAATTTATGACCTTAAAGGCTTCGGCGTGGTAAGAGACACGCGTTCTTCTAAACGGCTTGTTTACCGCTCGACCGGGTTTGTGCCGTTCTATAGTGCTCCATTTTGGTTTGTTTGTTGCTTGAACCCGGGTGGAGAGAGAGCGTTGGGTCGCGTGAGTGGGAATGAATGTATCCGTGATTGGGTGTAATTGTGGCCAATGAGTGCTGATTTTGAACCATTTTGGGAGGGATTTTCACTCTTTCTTAAACGCCCACTTTAGAGGCGGGGTTTTTGTGATCAAAAACGGAGTGTTGTGCATTGTTTAGGGTCGGTCAGAGATCAGGAGATCTGAGAGATCAGGTCGATCGAGAGGCGAGGCGAGTCTCGCATGTTGCGGGCTCGGCTCAATGTTGAGTGGCTAATACATGCCCTGTACATAGTTGTACTTGTAAATAAACTGTAAATATTCCTTGAAAAGTCAGTCGTCTGCTACGTGCCCTCGACCAACGAGCCATCTATCGTCGACTACGACATCATCGAAGAGCGATCGATCCACATCAACGTCCATCGTCACATCCGTCGTCATTGTCAACTGGTGCCGTGACCAGGATCGGTCGAGATGGCTTTCGGCGGACGACGGGGCGGCTACTTCAAGGAGGGGGGCGACATCCCAGTGAGAGGCCCAGGGAGCGGAGTCTCCACGGCTGCGGCAGAACCCGGGGTTCAGCGAAGGAGAGTCCGAGAGTTCGAGCAGAGCTCGGGACGGGAGAGAGAGTTGCAACGGGAGCGGAGTCTCCACGGCTGCGGCAGCAACCGGCGTCATCGAACGAGGCGTTCGAGCATTCGAGCTGAGACTCAACGGAGCGACAGGTTGGTGCGAGGCTTCGAGAGCGACGCTACGACCGGCAGCGAGAGGCGAACGGCAGCAACCGGCGTCATCGAACGAGACGTTCGAGCGTTCGAGCTGAGACTCAACGGAGCGACAGATTGGTGCGAGGCTACGGAGCGACGCTACGACCGGCCGTCGAGAGGCGAGCGGCAGCACCGGCAACGCCACGCGGGACACGGAGGGAACACAGGTGGGCCCTGATTTGTTTCCTCCGGTTTCATGATGGCGCCCACCACACGATCCCAGGAGCAACAGGGGGAAGCCGTAGAGGTTGACGAATCAAATTCTTCTAATCGGACAGATTTGAGCGATCCGTCAATGGTGACAGGGCAACAGGCAGTAGCGAGAGGCGGTACCAGCGACGCCGACAAAATGATCGAGGCACTGAAGCTGCAGATTGAACTTGAAAGATTAAGGCAGCAGAACGGTAGCATGGACCAGCGGCAATAGGCCAAATTTGAAAGGATGGGCAGATTCACTACGAGCAGTCCTTGCGCCGATGCCGGAATCCGATGAGCTCGTGCCCGCATGGTTCCGCAGCGCTGAGAACATGATCCGTACTTGGGATATTCCTAATGAGGCTGCAGGATCAATCATTGTCCCGTTCCTAAATGAAAGGAGCCGGGCGCTGATTGCAAACAAGTCAGATGGTCGAAGGCTTTTGTTTGAGGAAGTCCGCGATGTCATTTTAGAGGAACTAAAAATGACTCCCGAAGAATACAAACGCAGGCTCTACGGTTGCAAAAAGGGAAATGAGACATGGGGCCAGTTTGTCACTAAGCTTGAAGGGCTGTTAGATTACTACTTGCGAAGCCGCAACGTTCGTTCTCTCGAAGAGCTGCGATCTCTGCTCGTAGCAGATCGGGTAAAACAGCTGATGAATGACGAACTACGTTCGTTCATTCTTCAGCATGAAACGAAGGATTGGTTGAAACCAAAGGAGGTTGCATCGCTTGCGGAGAAATTTGAAGACAGCAGGCCGAGGCATCGCGTGGTAAACCAGCGGAGCGGTGACTCGAACGGGGCACGCGAGGGAAGTCAGCGGGAGTTCGCAGACAAAAACAAGAGAGGCGAGTTGAGAAACCCTCCGAAGTGTTTCAGCTGCGGCCGAATTGGTCACATGCAGTGGAGCTGCCCGCAGGAGAGGAGAGGAGAACCGCCTCCGGAGCGACCGAATAAACCGCCTTCTTCGAAACTAACCGCGAGGGCACACTGTGACCCGGGGGGCGTGTTGGAGTGTGGAGTGAGCAAGGGGGTGCAGGTATCTAAGCTGACATGGATCGAGCTAACCTCTGGGAAGACCCCGTTTAGAGCCCTTTTGGACTCTGGGGCAGAGATAACAGTTGTGAGAAGGGACCTGATTCCAGACGCCGTAAGTGAGAAGGGGTCGGGGAAACTAACGATGCGTGGGGCATTTGGGCATGCGGTAGAGGCAGACCTCATGTACGTTCCTTTGAGCTTGAGTACCGGCGAGGGTAGCGTGAACCCGCAGTTGGTAACGCTTTGCGCGGTGACTAACGAGTTGGCGGAAGGGGTGGACGCGATCCTTACACCCGACCTTTACGATGAGCTCAGGCAGGCCAAGAAAGAAGCCGATGATCTAGCCGCTAGGATTGTACAGGCTGAGAAAGACATGGCACAGCGGGAAAGTGTGGGGCACGTGAAAATCACCCTAGAGCCCGAGGAACGCGAGCGCAATGAAGAAAGCGGAGAAATAGCGCAGGTTGCCGCAGTCGACACACTGCCACGGGAGAATGAGTCTGAGGTGAGGAGAGCATTTGTGATAGAGCAAAGGGACGACAGTTCGCTGTCACAAACGTGGGAGCAGGCGCGAACGGGAACACATGGGATGGTGATAGAAGATGGCCTTCTCTTTCACCTGGAGGCGATCGATGGTAGACGGTTGTAAGCAGCTTGTTCTGCCGGAGTCGCGCCGCAAGGAGGTACTTGTACTAGCGCATGACAGGCCATGTGGCGGGCATTTCTCGCAAAAGAAAACAAAACAGCGGATCCGGAGCGCGTTTTTCTGGCCGAACCTGGCGGGAGACGTTAAGAAATATTGTCAGTCTTGCCATTCATGCCAGATGTTCTCTAACCGGAGGATAACAGATCGAGTTCCGATAACCCCTTTGACAAGACCGCAAGAACCGTTCGAAGTGGTCTATCTGGACTGTATCGGTCCAATCGAACCGACTTCAGCGCGTGGGCACAGGTATGCCCTGTGCCTCATAGACCTGTGCACCAGGTGGCCCGAGGTTATTCCGCTCCGCTCTTTGACAGCCCAGGCGACGTGCCAGGCGCTCCTTGAAGTGTTTTCGCGGTTTGGTACCCCACAGCTGATCTGCTGCGATCAAGGTACAAATTTCACCGCTACACTGACAAGGGAGCTCGCTGAACGTTTGGGAATCAGGATGCGATTTTCGACACCGGAACATCCACAAAGCAATGGCATAGTGGAAAGGTGGAACGGCACCTTTAAGACCATGCTAAGGCATGTAATGCTTGAAAGGGGGCGCGAATGGGATCGCCTAATTCCATGCATGCTGTGGGCGTATAGAGAGGTGCCACATGAGATCACCGGTTACTTCGCCGTTTGAGATGATGTACGGCCGGGTGCCGCAAGGCCCCCTGAGTATATTACAACGAACATGGTCAGGGGAGTGGTCGCCGCCTGTCGGGCTCAACAAAGTAGCTACGGAGTATCTAGTGGGGCTCCGGCAGCAGATGTCGGAGGCGGCGCGAGCGGTGGACGAGCGAATAGAAGGTGTACAGCGGGCATACGCCGAGAAATATAACCTGAGGGCACGCTCAAAGGAGTTCAGCGAGGAGGAGCAGGTTTTGGTCCTAGATGCCAATCCGCAGAATAAGATGCACCCCAAATGGATCGGGCCGGTCAAAATTAAAGAACGTAAGCGCCCTGACAGCTACGTGGTGCAGTTTGAAGACGGAACGGAGCGCTGGGTGCACGCAAATCGGTTTGCGAAAGTATTACGTCCGTACAAACAACGTAGGCGTAATATTCGAGGAAGACGCGGAATTTGGAGAGGTAGAAAGTACCCCGTGCTCTGGAAAAGGCACAAGTAAGATACTTGAGGTGTTGCGTGAGGCAAACCATTTGACGAGCGAGCAAGCCGAGGAGCTTGGCCGAGTCATCATGCGATATGAAGAGGCGTTTTCCGAAAAACCAGGCAGGTGCGCGCTAGGTGAACATAAGATCAGAATAGTGCCCGGTGGAGTACCCGGAAAGGCGTACCCATATAGAGTCCCAGTGGCACTTCGACCTGAGGTCGACCGACAGATTGATGAGCTTAGGGAATGGGACCTGGTGTATCCCGTAGCTAGTAGCTGCGCGCACCCGATTGTGTGTGTAGCCAAGAAAGACGGCTCCGTCAGGCTATGCATTGATTATCGTCAGCTGAATGCTGTCTCGGAGGTTGACAACTTTCCGATGGGAAACGTCACGGAGTTGCTGTTCGAGGTAGCCAGGGCTCGGTACGTGACGATTTTGGATATGACACGGGGGTACTGGCAGATACCGGTAGAGGAGAGCTCCCAGAGATACACCGCTTTTGCAACGCCTAAGGGGTTGTTCGCTTGGAAGGTGATGCCATATGGGCTTCGCAATTCGGCCGCCACATTTCAGCGCGTCATGAATGAAACCCTGCAGGAGCATAGAGGGTATGCTGTGCATACATTGACGATGTGGGAGTGTATTCCGAAACGTTGCAGGAGCACCCCCGGCACATTGACGCGGGTCCTAGCGACTATTGCTGGGGTTGGGTTCACAGCTAATCCTGCTAAATGCAAATTTGCAGAGTCAAAGGTCCGGTACCTCGGTCATGTGGTCGGATCGGGTATTCATTCCCCCGACCCGGAGAGGGGTGGAGGCCATTTTGCAACTTAAGGCACCGGTAACCAAAAAGGACCTGCGTAGTGCGTTAGGGTTATTTAACTACTTACCGCGAATACATCCCTCCTACTCGGAAATGGTGCTTCCATTGACCGATCTGACTAACCGCCGAGTCCCAAATGCGATTCCTTGGAACGAGGAGGCAGAGAGTGCATTCAACGCGGTCAAACATGCATTGAGCAGCTTGCCTACGCTAACTGTACCGAGGTGGGTAAAGAGTTTATTTTGACAACTGATGCAGTCTGAGATGGCGGTTGGAGCGTGCCTAGCGCAGGAGACCGACGGGGAAGAAAGGCCCATTGCGTTTCTCAGTAAGAAGCTCACTCCCCAGCAGGCAAAGTGGTCAGCCATTGAGAGAGAGGCGTTTGCGGTCGTGTGGGCACTTGGTCGTTTGGATACATGGCTATTCGGCGCGAAGGTGAAAGTAGTGACCGATCATAATCCGTTGACGTACCTGACGCGCTCTACGTCGTCAAGCGCTCGCCTAACCCGCTGGAGTCTGGCCCTGCAGAAATATGATCTGCAGTTCTCTCACATCAAAGGGTCGTTAAACAAATGTGCTGATGCCCTGTCAAGGTTGGAGAGCTATAATTGAGAGCCGCGTGATGGCGAAGCTCAGGGGAGATCTGTCCGAATAAAGCGGGAAATCTTAAACCTAGGGTGGGGCCTTCAATGCCCGTTGGCAGTAAAAGTGTGGTGACCGCCTTCATGGAGCATGGAATGTACAAGTGGGGCCCACCTTGTGAATGTGTGGAGCTGTGGGCACTGGACCGTTTGAACGGTGTGTGTTGTGGTTTGTGAAAACATTCTTGTGCGCGTGCGCGAAGAGACGATGAGAACGTTATCCAGTGTTGTAGGAGCGCCTGTGTTATTGCGGGGGTATGTGCTGTGTGTTGTTGTTTACACCATCCGTAGTATTGGTTGCCTCTTCTGTATCAAGGGAGCACGCCACGGTTGTAATGTAGCCTGCGTATTCAGTGGTGTTGTTGCACTCATTGGGGGTTTATGTTGTAGCACGTGCTATGAGTGATTGTTTTTTTTTCGTTCTTGTGAAATGGGGTTTCTTAAACCGCGGCAAGAGTTTATGTTGTCCGTACAGCAAGTGTACGGACAACATTCTTGGTGGGGAGGTGTTATGTTCGAGCACCCTTCTTAATTGGCAAAGATCGCCAGCTGCTCGTTTTACGGTCGTTCGTTTTTCTTTTCCCGCCTTTTTGGGACGAGGAGATGAATGGGCAGAGCGGAACGCGACGATGGGGAAGCGTTTTCTTCGTGTAGTCGGGGGGCGCATGAGGCAGGTTCCGAGAAGTGGCGCGCCTGGCGCTCCCGCTCATTGTTGTAAGGATGCCGGGGACGCTCGAAGTCGGCCCGGCGCCGTGACCGCAGCCTTGAATGGGTACTGCGCCGCCTCGCAGAGCAGCGCTGCAGAGGGTGCAGCCGGAGCGCGCTAGCGACGAGGGTCCAACCGCACGGTGAAACGAAGTGTCAAAGTAATGGCCGTGAGCGAGGGGGTCAAGTGTGTGTCGCTACTGTCTCCGGCGGACGGGCAACTCTGCTGCCTTTGGTTTCAGGAATCGTTAAGAGTTGAAAAGTCAGAATGCCAGACGCGCACTCTGTTCGGCACGTGGCGGCAGTAAATTACGGGTTCTTAAGACCCGGGGACAGCACTGCCGCCTTTGTCATTTGCTTCCCTGCTCCGGTACGCATTTCGTCAAACGTCCATGTCCAGCCACCCCATAGAGGGCTAGGCTGTAGAACACGGGTTCGCACTCATGGCGCAGCGGGGTTTCCGTGAACCGTCATCTTCGCGGAAGTCGAGTGTCAGACGCGGTAGATTCCGTGCTCAGTCACAGAAAAGGGAAATTTATGACCTTAAAGGCTTCGGCGTGGTAAGAGACACGCGTTCTTCTAAACGGCTTGTTTACCGCTCGACCGGGTTTGTGCCGTTCTATAGTGCTCCATTTTGGTTTGTTTGTTGCTTGAACCCGGGTGGAGAGAGAGCGTTGGGTCACGTGAGTGGGAATGAATGTATCCGTGATTGGGTGTAATTGTGGCCAATGAGTGCTGATTTTGAACCAGTTTTGGGAGGGATTTTCACTCTTTCTTAAACGCCCACTTTAGAGGCGGGGTTTTGTGATCAAAAACCGGAGTGTTGTGCATTGTTTAGGGTCGGTCAGAGATCAGGAGATCTGAGAGATCAGGTCGATCGAGAGGCGAGGCGAGTCTCGCAGGTTGCGGGCTCGGCTCAATGTTGAGTGGCTAATACATGCCCTGTACATAGTTGTACTTGTAAATAAACTGTAAATATTCCTTGAAAAGTCAGTCGTCTGCTACGTGCCCTCGACCAACGAGCCATCTATCGTCGACTACGACATCGAAGAGCGATCGATCCACATCAACGTCCATCGTCACATCGTCGTCATTGTCAACTGGCGTCATATCCCGAGAGGGAAAGTTTCGGTAGCTTTCTTCTTGTTAAGGTAATAATAATCCGGTGTGTTGTTGGTGATGAGCATGGTTGAAAACTAAGGCATGCGTTTTCGGCGAAGACTCTACAGTTCCATTGACATATTGTGAGTGATTAAAGGGTTGGAGTTGATTGGTTGCGCATCCTAGACATGTTCTTCGTTCGTTGGCTCAGGGTTGGCAGGGGTATGGCGCTTGCGGAGAAGGAGCTCGTCTTCTACGACTTCGAGGCGCACTTCTAATTGTTGTAGCATGTTCTCGAGAGGGTGAGAGCTTGTTGAATAAGGGAGGCCAGTATTTGCTGTAACAGCCCTGGGAGCGTCTGCTGAATGATCCCGTGCACCTGCTGTGCTATTGCTGAGGGGGGGAGGGTGTTGGGAAATTTTGGATGGTGTTCGTGCATATTGGGTTTAACGTGGGTAGCTTGAGAATCATGGGTTTAATAACTGGGGAAGGAGTTGGGGGGTTAGTTGGGCTGCTCACCTGTGGCGGATCTTGATTAGTTTGTAGCGGATCTTGATGGGGCTGCAAAGGCGACGTCGCGTGGACAATGGAGAGAGCCTGTTGGGAGGCCTCGATGCGAACCATGTTCTGTCTATGCCTCTTCGTTTGTGGATAAAGCTTGCTCGATGTGCCCGGACGGCGGTGAAGGCTAAGGCTGCTGTGTTTTGAACGATGCCGGCTCTTGCTCCGTTCGTGTGACAGGGGCAGAAAGTCAAAGCGGGTACTTGTAGGCAGCGGTGGCCACGCGCATGCGTCGTTCCGTTGCGGTCGGGGTTCTCGGTGACGTCGCTGTGTGTCACAGAAACGGGATCTGAGAGCTTTCGTAGCGTCTATGCGTGCTTGACAATTAGCGGATGAGGACTTGTGTTTTCCATTGCAGTTTACGCAGTGAGCCTCGCATTCATGGGGCGTCGTTGCGGGGTATACGTTTGGGGAAAACTGCTTGCCGCAGTTCGCACATCGTACGTACTCATTTTTGTTTGGGCAAACACTGCCGCAATGTCCTATTGCGTGGCAGGGGTGACGCTGTTTGCTCTGAGGTTGTTGCGGGAAGATGGGGTAAACGCCGGAGAAAAATGTAGCATGTGGGGGCAAGCTACGGACTTCAACTGTGATTAATATGGTATTAGTCATCCCTACTCTCCGGGCAGCTAATATCTTGCGGCCTGAAATGTGAAGCTCTGCACGCAGGGTTTCGTATGCGACGTCTGTGAAGCTACCATGAATTACCTCACGAGCATTGGAGGCGTCATTTGTAACGTAAGATCTAACGCCACGGCACTTGCCGTTGATGTGGCCTTCTTGCATTGAATTGATATTTTGTACAGCAGTGTGGCGGTATGTGTCGATGGCAAGAAAGTTCTGTGAATCTCGAAGCTTGACAAAGGTATCGTTCCTTTCTATCAGCCCAGAAGTTTGAAGTATGGCATGGCATAGATGAGCGAAGTTGAGTGCAGATAGATTGGTATTATCCAGGAATTTAAGAACCACGGTGGTGGACGTAGCTTGGCGAGGAGCCGTAGTAGCGAACTGCCAAGGATGGGGGTTGGTGCTAGCCTCCATGTCATGCGAGGCGACATTCTGGTTTGTAGAATCCCTAGGGATGGTAGAGTCCATGGAGGCGGAGACCGGGCAACAGCCGCTCCGCTGGTGCTATGGCTGGAAGTAAGGCTTTCGCGGTAGCTTTCGCCGAGTGGTGCTTCAGTTGTCGGTTTGTCGAAAAATGCGGGCCACTGGGCCGTGATTTCCAAATCCCGATGTGCAGAGCTCGATCATTTGCCTCTGTGATGAGTTCGGCAGGGCTCTGTTGGGAAGAAACGGGTCGTTGAGCAGTTTGATGCGGAAGCCTAATGAAAGCGCGATCGCTGGCATCCAGATCATCGTCTTCTATATCATAGGACGAAGGGCTCTTGCTGTGTTGCTGTGCTTCTCTTCGGGCCCATGCTCGGCCCTGGCTCTGCCAGTAGTTTTATTTGGACTGGTTAGGAGTTTCTTGTGGCGCACGCCATGCCGAAATCATTGGCTGGTAGAGGTGGAAAGCTTTGCTTTAAAAGCACATGGGCCGCAACATCCCCGCCCTGCGTCGGCTCGCTCCTACACATGAGTTCCACAACGATCATTGCGGCTGGTTCTTTAATATCCGGTGGAGACCACAACGTGAACGCTAAAACATAATGTCTACTCCTCGTGATTAACTTGGGCAGAAGAAAATACTGAAACACAGCTTGATCTACTCGGAAAGTCAAGCACGTCGCGCAGCAACCGTATCTGCTCCACGCTACTCCACAACAGATAGCTCCCCACTAAGTTCCTGTATATAGCTCCCCTAGGGGAGCACAGTTGGGCATCCATCCGCCATCTTGAGTTCCAGGTGGTGCGGGAAAGCCACCCTTCTCGTATGTAGGTCGCCGCGCCAGCGGCAGCGGTGAGGAGGAGTGGCGAGGAGAGGCCGGACGATTCTCCGCTGCTTATCAGCTGAGCCGCCGCACCAGCCGCCGCTTTCACAACCGCCACTGCTCATTTGAGAAGAACTGATTGAATGCGGGTCTTGTGCGCAGCACTGAAAGCGGGCTTTCCTGTCGAACTGGAACCCGCGGCATGTGGCAATCAGACGCGCAACTTTTGCGCTGCGCGATATACAGGAACTCTACCCGATGATGATGATGATGCTTAGTGGCTTCCCCTTTGTAACGGGGTGGCGTTGCACAGCGGCCTTAGTCGCAACGCCGCTGTACAATCACCTCGCCAAATATTACAACCAAAATAAATAAAAATTATAATATCAAAATAAACAGAAACTACTTTTACGAAATTTCTGTGCTACTCTCACTTCTTTGTTTACATGTCTTCCCAGAATGTTCTCTGCTCTTTTACCAACAATATTCTAACCTTCTTTTGCTAACCTATACTGCGGTCCAATTCACTTTTCCGATAATCTTAAAGCCAAGGGCTTCCGGATGCTGGATGGCTCCATCACTGACGACTGGACGGATGCTTTTGCACTCCGTTACAATATGTCGCATCGTTTCTGGTTCATTTCCACAGCCTGCGCATAGTTCTTCCTGTACAGGCTCGCAGATAAGCGTTTTTGTCTGCAAGCAACCCCCCTGTCCTTCAAAAGCAATGCACTCCCTTCGGTATTATCGAATAATTTTTCCTTGTGATCTCCTCCTTCCCGATCCTGTAAATATCTAAGGACTTCTTCGCATCCATCCTGTTTTTCCAGGTCGTTGTCTCTGTTTACTTTCACTTCATTTTTTATTGCCTTGGTCGTTTCCACTGCACTTCCAGGTTTCATATACTTCGTCCTGAGCCTTCTCGTTCCTTTCCGCCACCGTGCGTCCACGCTTTTCAAGTAAACATACCGTAACACTTTGAACTCCCATCTCTGATCATACATATTTCTAATTCGTTCTTAAAAACATATTTTGCTCTGTGCTTATCTCACGTTGAAGCACGGATCCTATTAGATCCGTGCTTCATGAATTGCCCCACCAATAATCTAGAAGCTGGTATCTTAATTTCAGCTATAAGTGACCACTTGCCGATTTTTATCATTTTTCCAACTCATTCTGCACGACCTAAACGCGACACAACTGCCGCGCCTCTTGTGCGAAGATTAATAAATGACGACAAAATCGCTGTGTTTTACCGATTAATTGAAAACGTAGATTGGCTTGTGTGCTCAATATGCAGAACGCCTCGGATTGCTACAACTTGTTTATTAGTAAAGTTAAAGAGGTCTACAATGTGGCATTTCCCCTTGTACAAATTAAGCAATGTAAAAAAACTAGGAAGCCATGGATTGAAGCCACCCTTCTGAGAAGGATCAGGGAGCGTGATAGGCTATTGGCAATATTTGTGAAAACAAAAAAACCCAATCATTTTACAGAATTCAAAAAAAGTCGAAATAAGCTAAACTACGATATTAAAAAGCGCGCTGTTCATACTATGAAAACAAATTTGCTAGTGTAATTAACGACCCTAAAAAAATCTGGACTACTCTGAATAGCTTAACGATGAAAAACCAAAGCAGAGGAATTTCAGAGCTACAGATGGATGGTACAATATTCAAAGGAACTGCGCTTGCTGATAAATTCAATGAGCACTTCCTGGTATCAGGCGCAGCTTCCACCACCAATGCAGCTACTGATCCTGAATCATACATCAAAATGAGTATATAGAATTCTATATACCTATCCCCCGTTTCAGAATCAGAGGTCTGTAATATATTAAAAGCGTTAAAAAATAGTAAAGCTTGCGGTGAAGATGAAATAAAAGTGGAGCCCATAAAGGCAGTAGCTCACTTTCTTTGCCAACCACTATCGCACGTTTGCAACCTGATAATGAGTACAGGTGTTTTTCCCGACAAACTAAAAATTGCCAAAGTTTCTGTTATATTCAAAAAAGGAGATTCAAATGATATGAATAATTATAGACCAATCTCAGTTCTTCCTTTAATGTCAAACGTTATAGAACAGTTGATTAATATTCGAATATATATGTTTTGTAAGGCAAACAACGTAATATCAGAGCAACAGTACGGTTTCCAAAAAGGAAAATCAACTGAGTTAGCACTGTTGAACATTAAAGATAAAATAATTGACCACATGGAACAGAAACTATACACAATAGGTGTCTTCATTGATTTTAAGAAAGCGTTTGACTCCATAAAGCACCACATTTTACTGCAAAAATTAAGTAGGTATGGAATTAGAGGGATTTGCTTGGATCTAATAACAAGCTACTTATGTAACCGTTTTCAATACATAGAAATCGAGCACGCAAGATCCAAACGAGGAAAACTGAATTTTGGAGTGCCACAGGGATCCATACTCGGCCCGCTCTTATTCTTGTTATACATAAACGACATCGTACATATTTCTTCCACAGCAGATTTAATCTTATACGCCGACGACACGAACATATTCTTTTCCGGCAGTGATCTTGCTCCACTCCAGACATTAACAAATGCCTGGCTTGAAAAATTATCGGTATGGCTAGAAGCAAACCAGCTTTCATTGAACACAAATAAAACTAAGTTTGTCGTTTTCATCCTAAAAATAAGGGTATAAGCCACCAAATTTCAATCACATTTCGGGGCACGACCATCGAACAAGTTCCTTCACACCAATTTCTTGGTGTGACGTTTAATGAAAATTTAAATTGGTCAGCTCATATAAATAGAATTCGAACCGATGTGTCACGCTCTGTTGGCGTCATCTATAAACTGAAGCAGCTTCTGCCCACGTGGTTGAAAAAGCAGCTGTATTTCGCGTTAATACACTCTCGCCTCAGTTATTGCTCGCTTGTGTGGGGAACAACTGCAAAGTAAATTTAGATAATCTACTAGTACTCCGAAAGAAAGTAGTACGCTTGATAGAAAATGAATCACCTGGAACCCACGCTGCCCCACTCTTCACAAGAATAGCATACTGACTATTCAAAACAGCATAAACAAAAAAATGGCTTTGTTCATTTATAACCAGTTCAAAAATAATTCTGATGCCTTCCTGGAACAATACGTATCGAAGAACCACGAATACAATCTACGGCATGCGAGCTACAACAAAGAAAGAATCCGCACTAACTATGGGTCGCAAAAGACAACCTACATAATTCCCGACTTTTTGAACAACACCCTGTTATTTTACATTGATACAGTCTTCTCTTTCTGTACAATCTTTCAAAAAGAAAGTTGATCTGTATTTGCTGGGGCTACAGTGAACAAGCTATGATATAGATAAGCGTGATATTACCGTTGATTATCGCTCTGTATTTCTACTTTGTGATCTTGTTTATACTTGCAATGCCAATTCTTAAGTAATACAAATTCTACCTTTACTTGCGTTATGTAAACTTTGTATCAAATGGAGTTTGTTTTCTGTATTATGTTTTTTGAGCTCGAAAATTTTGTACGTTGTCACGTTGCTGCTGAGTGGTGTGTAGGGGGGGAGGGGGAGGGGGAGGAGGAGGGGGGGGCGGGGGATGTCACTTTGTCAGGTAATTCGTTTGCCTTTTCGGCATCCCCCGAAGACAACCGCTTCTGTTTAATCGGTAACATCTCCCCTGTAACTTTTTTCGGTTGTCTGAAATAAAACATTCACATTCACATTCACATTCACATTCACTTCGAAGATGCCCATCCCATGTCTCCCTGCACTGCCTCAATTGTTGTTTTAGTGTGTGCTCGTAATGCCAATCGACCTACGGTCCTCTGATTTACTTCTAGCTCATGATTGAATCTCTAATTTGACACACACTACTGCGTTTGAAAAGGTGAGTGCTGGTACCATTACTACCTTCCAGATTCCTCTCACTACTTCATGTCTGTTATATCCCCACAGTGTCTGTGCTTCATGATAGAGGCGTTTCTTCTGGCTTTCATTCTTAAATGCTCCTCATGAGTTTTTAGATACGCCTGATCTTCGTTTAACCATATGCCCAGATATTTGTATTCCCTTACCCACGGTATAGCTGCTTTTTGAACGAATACCGATTCGTTACGGGCGTTGTCATTAAAAACTAGAACTCCCGACTTTGCTGTGCTAAACTCTAACCCCAGTTCAGTCGCTTCTTCCCCGCAGATATCTGTGAGCTGT
Source organism: Haemaphysalis longicornis (assembly GCA_013339765.2). Classification (NCBI taxonomy): domain Eukaryota; kingdom Metazoa; phylum Arthropoda; class Arachnida; order Ixodida; family Ixodidae; genus Haemaphysalis; species Haemaphysalis longicornis. Next base: position 106,546,012 of record CM023453.1, read on the forward strand.
TGCAGACACTGTTTGCTATCTGCTAGTAGTACTATGTCATCTGCATATATCAGTCCGGGATATGTTGTTCCACTTCCTGTCCTTTGCGGCTATAACATAGATTGAAACCTGTTTTACTGTCTTCAAGATTTCTTTCTAGTCTAGCCATGTACAGCATGAACAGCAATGGCGACAGAGGACAACCTGCTTTAAACCTCTATTTGTGACTACCGGTTCCGTGGACTTTTGGTCCTCCCAGGTAATTTCACCTCGCTCTCATTGTAAATTCCCTGTAACAGCTGTATAAAGTCCTGGCCTAATCCCTCCCGCTCAAGTATGCTCCATAGAAGTATCTACGTTGTCGTAGGCTCCCTTTATATCGAGAAATGCTATCCATAGTGGTCGCTCCTGAGCCATTGACACCTCTATGCATTGGGTTAGAACAAATAAATTGTCCTCTAATCGTCTGTCTCGTCTGAAACCATTTGTAGTTCTCCCAGTATGCTGTTCCCCTCTATCCACGCCTGTAGTTCTGCTTTTATGGCTTGCATTGCCAGCCTGTATGCCACTGAGGTAACTGTAATAGGCCTGTACGAATTGGCATCAGCCCTGTCTCCTTTACATTTATATATCATCTTCATCCGGCTCTTACGCCAATTGTCCGGTACTTGCTTAGTTTTTATCACTTTTGGGATTGCTCGAATCAGTTGTGCCTTGTTTTTGGACCCAGTAGGTTGACCAGCCTTATAGGAATTTCATCCGTCCATGTTGCCTATAAGCTTGAACATTTTCTTCTGCTTTTTTCCACTTTAGATTCTCCAACTTTAGCTCTCTATCTCTACGCACCTCAGTTGCCTCAATCTCTAAATGCTGTAGTCCTCTCTCCGGTCTTCTGAACTTCTCTTGTATCATTGAGCGTATGTGAAATACCGCTTCTTCCCCTTTTAGAACCTGGCCTTCAGCGTTCATTACATGACGTTGTACTTCTTCGGTCTTTTTTCTTAGCTCCTTTACATGATTCCAAAACATTCTCTTCACAACTTTATTCTTTGCCCGTATATTCGAGACCCATCGCTCACTTTCTTGTTTAAGTTTTTGCTGTACAAGTTTTTGTACTTCCAGCTTCTTAAGGTCGGTACCAATTACACTTCAAAGTTATTTCCTCTGTTTGCATTCCCACTCGCTTGGCCTCCCTGTGCTCTCTCGATGTTTGCTGCCTTTGTGTTATAGCTTCCTTGATTTCCTTATTCCACCAGCTTCTAGGTTTTCTTTTTCCTTTCCAGTATTTGCGCTCTTTCGCGTTCCTTATCTTTCCTTGAATGAAACCAATCAGTTCGCTGTATTCCCAATCTTTCGTAGGTTTTCTCTCGATTTCCGTCTCCAGGCTTTTGGCAATATTAGCCATTTGCTGATCGTTTAATTTCAAGTCGTGTACTACCGTTTTCTGGTTTTGACCTTCCATTTTTCCAAAAGTCAATGTTATCCGCTTATGGTCACTTCCTAAGCTGTGGGCACCTATTTCATCTACAGTCGAGTCCACTTATAACAATATTGAGGTCCCATGAAAATATCATTGTTATAAGCGGGTTATGCCTAAATAACAAAGAAAACGTGACAAACAAGAGCATTTAATGAGGGGAACATGATAAACAAGAGCACTTAATGAGGGGAAAGTTGCTTAAATTTAAAAGTTGCTAAAGGTTAAGCACCAGACTCGGAACACGTGCAAACGGCGGAGCTGGAGACGTGGCCAATTTAGCGAAGAATAGGGTAGGTCGGCACAGTGCACACAACGCTGCTGCTGCGGCGGCTTAGGCGCCCGGTGCTTTTTCTACAGGCGGCGCACCCTAAAGAATGGACTGCCCCACTGCCCGTACAGGCGCCCATCCGGTCCTCCTCTCCCTTCCTCCGCGTCGCCGCGGCAGGCGAAAGCAGCGGTGGCATGCGAGCCTCTTCGGCGCGCACTCGCCGCGTGCGAGGCCGAGTGCGCTATTGCCTGGCCGCCGCGCGTATGCTCTCATGCCCTTTTGCGTAATAGGCGGGGTTGAGGTGGCATTGTCGCAGCGTTTTTGCATTTTTTTTTGTTCAGGGTTGGTTCCAGTGCCCACATTTAATTGTTATAACCGATATTGCATCATGACAGCATTGTTATAAGCGGTTTATTTTGCCATAGAATACAATTAAAAGCTGACGGTGCCGCGGCTGTCCATTGTTATATCCGATATATTGTTAAAACGGTATTGTTATAAGTGGTCTCGAGTGTATTTCCATTACAGTCAACCTTTCATACACTCCTTCTGAAAGGAGGCTGTAGTCTATACTGGACTGCTTTTCCCCTCGTTCCCAAGTAATTTGTCCCTCACATTTATTCTCTCTGTTTACTACAATGAGATTACGTTCTTCACACATATCTAGTACAAGTTTGCCTTTGCGGTCTGTGTATCCGTCCAGGTCCTCAATGCGGGCATTCATGTCTCCCACTAGAATCACTTCTCCCGATTGTCTTAACTGATCGAGGTCCCCTTGTTGCATCCTACCAGTTTTTCATTCTTTTCTCTAACCTCCCTGTCATCCCCTGACCACAGATCAGGGGATAATCTGTGGTCAGGGGGATGACCACAGGAGATGACACGATTGATGATGATGATGATTTCTATTGGTTTTCCCCTTTGTATCGGGGAAACCACCCCACTCACGCGCAGCGCCACCGCGCCGCTGCGGTAGGCGCATGTACTAGAGGCCAAACACGATCTGGTGGCGTTCTCCGCCGCGCCGTTCCGCCAGTGTCAGCACCTACACCTTCTTACACGGTGACCACACGTGATATTGACACCATCCCATTCCTTCCTTCCCGGTAACAAACGGGCTGACGAGGTAGAGTGAGATTTCTGCTGTGGGGATACCTCGGATGCTGCTGCTCTACCATTGCCGGCACAGAGGGATCGCCTGTTCACTTATAGGGATACTACGGAGCATCATCGCCTCAGTCAGACACACTTTGCGGCCAGCTCCTTCAAAGCGCAGACAATGTGTTCAGTGGCGCCGACTGCAGACTAACACGTTCCTGCATACTGCGTTGTGTCACATTCACTTCATAAAGCGAAACTGCCACACCTGCCCATGGTGCGGTGCGCCTCTCGCTTCTCTCTACCATTTAGTGGACACTTGCCCGGCAATCCCCCCTCCATCCTACTATATACCAGCCCCTTACCACGCTAGAGCAGTGTGATGCTACGCCTCTAAGCTCCAACCTACAAGTTCAAGTGTGTGTGATCCAGCTGACTGAACTCGCCGCTAGGGCCAATGGGCTCCTGGCCGTCGACTATGCGACTGAAGTGGGCCTGTGCTACCAGCCGGCGCCTCTTCTTATTCATCTTTGGGTCTATAAAGTTTGTACTACCACCACCAGTACCTGTATTCATGGAGAACCTTCAGCGGGAAGTTGTGAAATAAATTTGATTGATTGATTGAAGGGTTTAGCGCCGACGCAACGCAGGCGACGCAAAGCAGACGCAACACGTCGTAGTTTAGGCTCCGGATTAATTTTTACCCCCTGCGGATCCTTAACGTGCGCCGAAATCTTGTACACACTGGTGTTTTTGCTTTTCGGCTCCACCAGAAGAGCGGCCACCGCGGCCGAAAATTGAACCCGCGGCATCCTGATCAGCAGCTCAAAGCCTTAGCCACTGAGCCACCGCGGCGGCTAGGTGTGAAATAAATGTTCGTTATTTGTTTGTTCCCTCGCTGGCTCACACGTTCGCTCCTTCTTTAGTTCGCTTGAGCGTCTGCGGCTCAAATGGCGTGCGCAGAACGGCTTTCCAGTTCGCGAAGCAGGTTGCCTCGGGTTCTAGCGCGTGCTAACGAGGTGCAGCTTGGGGTGGAGAGACAGAACAAATGGCTGTGGCTTAACTCCGTTTTGTCATGGTGTGCCTAGCGAGAGGTTCGGTTAATGTTATTGTTTAGCTTGGTTCTCTGTACGGGTACGACGATTCTCGAGGCGTCAGGCTCGTTCTTCCTGCGTCTCCTCGGCTCGCTGCCACCTTTTGGTGTCGTTCTTAGGACGAAGCCTGGCTTCTTTCAGTATCTCCCACTCACTTTCCATATCTCACGACGAAAATCACAGAGACGCCACTTCTATATTGTGAAATATAGAAAAAGAGAACGCCGCTGTCTTGAAGGAAAAACATTTATATGAGAGCGAACTTATGCTGCTCTGAAAACTCAAAGAATGCACAGGCGGCGAAGCAACAGTCAACACAGCGAAGTTCGCAGGCAAGTGTCGGCGAATAGAATGCCGCGGAGTCGCCTGTTGGGGCATTTATCTTTCATCGCCGGTGTTTCTCAAACCGTCTATTTAAATCGCGAACACTGTAGATACAAAAGACTATTCTAGGCTAGTGGCGTAATGGCGAAGCATTCTCCCCATCAAAGGAGATAATCCATGCGGCATAATGAAGAAAGAAAGGAACATTACCGTCATTTACGACAGAGATAACCACGACTGGCGCAGCCTGGCGGTAAAAGCAAAAACATAAATAAACATATCCAATCTATCATTCGCGGCAATATATATGATGCAACGCCGGCTCCTCCTCCGTAGTTGCACCGCGGTTTTACAGACTCTTATCCAACATCATGTTAGATGGCGCGGCGAGCGGTGCGGCCAGCTGCGGAGGTTCCTAGACAACCGCTCAGATCACGGTGCGGCAAGCGGCCACAGCAAAACAGCCAGAATACGGCCATTGTATCCCGCTGCAAACCATTTTAATGAGGTTAAAAGTGAGAGTGGCACTCTAGTCCGGGAATGCACGCGCTGCCCTAGCCTGTTGTGTAACACTGCGGACAAAACTATCCTTGGTGTCAGTCATGAACAACTTTCAGCAGTATATTCCGAAATCCATGTGAGGTGCACTGGCAGGGCCGGACCTCCGACGAAGGGAGACGCGCCGCAGTTCTCATGGTTCTCCAGCATTGCACCACTAGTGCCAGCTGTACCACTTTTTAAAGCAAAGCTTTCTAGCTCTAGCAGCCAACGGTACTTTGGTGGCGTGCGGGACAACCAAATCTTAACGCCTCGGAGGCGGCAGCGGGGGGAGGAAAGGGGGCCGAAGGGTTTTCCTCACGGAGCACTTAGAGATGGCGCCGTGAATTTGCCCAGCGCTTCCCACGCGGGAGTGCCTGCTAGCCGGCGGTGGCGTTGGCAATACGGCATTGTTGTCTGCTTCAGCGGCGGTTGTTTTGGCCCTGTTTTGGTGGAGTTTCGCGTCCACTGCGCAGTGGTTTCGCACCGTTTGATAAAACTTGTTCAACAGCACCTCGGGGGTAACTCTCGGTGGCTCCTCTGCGCGCTAGACTGTAGCCGAAAAAAAACAACAAGTGTCCTCTCACGCGGACGCAACATCCTTCAGAGAGCGGACGCACATAAGGTGCGATTCAAAAAGACGAAAACTCAGGGCAATTCCGAGCGCTCAAATCGTGGCTGTCAGCGCGATAAGTGGCCTGTAGACGCATGAATTTTTAAATGCAGAGCATTTAAGTAACTCACGATATCACCCGCGTTGACGTCCGTAGTCGTAGTGCGCACCCCTCCCCGTACACTATATATAGAAAAATACTATTCGGCGCCTGGTTTCGATCCCTCGACCCTGTGGGCGGAACGCAAATTACATGGGGCTCTACCCACTGCACCACAAAGCAAACAGAATGGGAGGCTACGAACGCGCCTTATATCCTTGACTCATTCAAACTACGTCAAGAAGCTGCTGATACAACGCATTCACTACCACCAACTCCCCAAACACTCAACGTTAACGGAATACACTCACCCCCTATGAGACGCATTTACACGAATCCCCCTCGCGGGGAGATGGGCCCAATTACGATGGCAGTGCAACGCCGGCATGCGCGGGGAGAAAAGAACAAAGAGAACAAAACTCCCGCTGGCGCAGTTCCAGGCAGGGGGCGTGCGAGCACTGCGAAGGCGGGAAATTTGAATTGCATGGGGTGGTAGCAGTCAGCCGAAAACGGCGGTACAGACCACTATGGCGAATCACTGCTCTGCAGTTCCGACAGCTTTCACATTGAGTGGAACGGCTTCTAATTTTGTTCATTGCATTGTTTTCAATGCAAAGCTTTCTAGCCCTACAAGGCCAACGATTTTTTCATGGCGTGCGGGACAACAATCTCTTAACCCGTCGGAGGCGGCGTTGGGGGGAGGCGCGGGGGGGGGGGGGGGCGGGCGAAGGAGAGTTTCACTCACGGCGCACACTACAGATGGCGCTTCGAATTTACCCAGCGTTTCCCGCGCGCGAGTGCCTGCTCGCTGGCGGCGGCGGAGGCGGTACGACTTTGTCGTCTGCTTCAGCAGGGGTTGGTTTGGGCCGGTTTTGATGAAGCTTCGCGTCCGGTGCGCGATGCCTTCCCACGGCTTGACTAACTTGTTCGAGAGTACTTCCAGGGTAACGTGCACCCGATGGAATTAAGTGGTCGTACGACAAACATACGTTAAGGATTGGTTTAGAGGGCGGCAAAACAAAATGTTCAAACCGCATACAGACATGTGGCAGCTAGAGAAACGCTACCTTTTCCGCACTGCTTGCCACGAATGGGACTCCGTTTTCTAAACTGGTGATTACCATTTGTATTGTCTTTTAAGAGGTATTACCAAAGTCGAAAGTACTAACAGGTTCTGATAAACAGGATTTATAAAAGTTCTTTAAGATTTCTCGCAATTCTCAACTTACTAGACTAACTTATTTCAATTTGTATAGATGGGAATCGCTAAGTTCATTAGTGATTCCCATCACATATGTGTCGTGCGGTGGTGTAGCCCCGAGCTAGCACATCAGGATGGCTAGGTTCCGCCGTCCCACCCTTCCAAAGACGCTCCTCTCTGTTTTCTCTGTCCCGACTCACAGCTGGGTTAAAGAAGCGGCATTCGCCGCTCTAGCCCGGCTTTGGCCGATGCTGCTGCTGCGTTAGGGACGCCGCCCCCGGGAATGTTAGGTAACGGCATGCAGAATGTCTGGTTTCACTCTTTGTAGTGCCACGTGTGTGAATTCAAGTGACTTCGCAAGGGCAACTGTTGTGGGTGTTGTTTGAAGCTTTGCTTTCCAACCACATTCACAGATTGCATTGGGGCAAATTTTTTGTTCTACATTTGGCGAACGGCCTTTGGTAAACTGGAGAATAACTAATAAAGCATTCTGTAGCCTCCTTTTTTGGTAATCATTCTTCCAGGCCTCTAAGAATAGTTTTAGAGGAGAGCTATGGGTTGCCAGGTGTTTGCACGTTTTCATACTGCACTGCAAATAAGTTTTTGTAGAAGACTGTGGTAATTGCTTGACTCGAAATGTCAATCAGGTTTTTCGTACTTCACTGCCCGCAAGAGTAAATTAGTATCCCGCCTGTGCATACGAAATAGCTGTATTACCCAGCAGCTTGTTGTTGTTGTGCCCCAGTTCTGCGGGCGCTTCGCGGCCTGTTTCCTCTGGAGTTGTGTATGCACCAGCGTTACCAATGTTGTTCCTTTAGGCTTAAAATACGCTTTTCATCTTCCGCTTTCTCTGATATTTTCTACAAAGTATCCTTCACCTATTCCTCGAACACGCAGTTAGGAGCCACACGGATACATTGCAATACTATATTTCGAACACCTGGCCTTATTACTGCTTGCCACTGTGAAATACGCCGCTTCTGCGGACTGTCTAATACTCTTGTCGGGTTGGTTTCAAGAACTTGCTTCAAGAAAAGAAGTTTCCCTTTTAGAGACATCCCTTTTTTATGCCTTCATAGCGTCGACAAAGATACATTTTAAAAAGCAATTTCAGCTTCTTCGGCGTCGCTACCTTAATAATGTCGAATGAAACCTTGAACCTGTCCAAAGGCGACTTCCTCCCACCATTTTGCTGTGGGTTAGCCGTAGACATTTTACTAATCAACGTTTAGCTGCACGCAGTGATGAGAAGGATGGTGGTGCGATGCACGCGAAAGGGGTTTTGCCAGTCAGAGCGCCAGGCTTGTCATCAGTAGCATTGTTCCTTGCTGTAAATTTAATTAAACTCGCCAAGAACGTGGTTTATTCTTTTAAACATGTTCTGAAATGTTGTGAAGCTGAAGACTTGGAACGACGAATGAATTACTCGTTAGGTTTGGTATCTCCGTGCATTATTTCCAAGACAAGATTTCTACTTCAACCCGCCAAGGGTTCGCTCATGTCGTGCGGGACAAGAAACTCCCACCCCTGCTGCGGAAGCGGACGGCGCTTTTCACTAACGAAGCACACTGTAGATCACGAGGCGATAGGGAGCTATTACCCAGATTTCCCCATGCTCACCCGCCGGGTGCGTCGGCATGACACTTCCGTTGACTTGGTCGTCTGCTTTAGCGACGGTGTTGAGCCTGTTTTGGTGCAGCTTGGCAACCATTGCACGCTTACTTCGCACGGCTCGATTAACTTCTCCGACAGCACCTCCTGGGTAACCCGAACCCGTCGGAATTAAGTGGTCGTACGGCAAAGGTACGTTAAGGATTGGTTTGCAGGGTGGGAAAACAAAATGTAGAGAACACGTGGAGACATCTGGCCGCTAGAGAAACGCCAACTTTTGCGCACTGCTTGTAACGAATGGGACTGCGTTTTCTAAATTGCTGAATTGCAATTCGGTTGTGTTTAAGAGTTAATAAAAAGACGAGTGAAGCCACTGGTTCTGATACATAGCGATTATAAAAGTTCCGTCAGCTTCGTCGCAATTCTCAAACTTACGAATATATTTAGTTTAAATTTTCATAACGGGAATCACTTAGCTTGCATGCCAGATTATTTCGGTGGCTGCACTTGGGTCGCGTGGTGCTGTAGCCCCAAGCTAGCACATCAGGATAGCTGGGTTCCGCTGTCTCACCTTTCGAAATCCGCTCCTCTCCGTTTTTTATTTCCGACACAGGGCCGGGCTAGAGCGGCGGCGTCCGCCGCTCTAGCCCGGCCGTGGCAGACGCTCCTGTGTTCGGCAAGGCGACCTCACGAATCCCAGGTAACTCCTGGCAAAATCTCTGGTTTCACTTTTTCTAGAGCCACGTGTGCGACTTCAAGAGACATCGCTTACAGAATTGTTGTGGGGGTTGTTGACAGCTTTGCTTTGCAACCACCTTCACAGCGTTGATTGGAGCCATTTTGTGTTCCTTCCACATCTTGCTTTGAAGCTCAACTACGTGCTGATAAGCATGCGATGACTGCAGCGCCGTCTCTCTATGGCGAGCACCCAACAGAATCATTCACACCATGGTGGGAAGATGGGCGATTGAGTATATACTAAAAAGAAAAACGCGAACTGTTTGGTGCAGCTCTGCGCGTCATATTCCGAGAACTACAGAAACACCTGACAAGGTTAAGGGCAGCGCTGCTGTCTCAAACTTCTATATCTGTGTTGCCGTGAAAAAGCTTTGTTGGGACTTAAGTAGCTTTAGACGAACAAACACCACGTCCACGGAGAGCGAAGTGCAATAAGCCATAACCGGTGTAGGTTGCGAGCAAAACCATCCGTCTTGTAATAATATAAAAAGATATTAAAGAAACGCCACAAAAAAGCAACACAATAGAAAGCTATAAATGACGCACCACAAAAAGCAGAAAATTCAGACTTTTCTAATGCACTGCGATAAAAATATTTACTTAAACAAACAGTTGAGTAGTGCTGGGTGCGCAAAACGAAAAGCGCAAGCAGCCCGTCCATAGTTACTATTTATGCGCACGAAAGGGGTACGTCTAGCACGCTTGGTTGGTCGGTGCACACAAGAAGGTGAAGTCGTTATTTATTGATAGGTACTTGTGCTGTTGCTCAAACAAGCCAGAGGGCATGCCCAAAAACTGAAACGGTCCTCTGTGGCAAGCGAATAGAATTTTTTCCTGGGTGTGCACCGACATTTCAATTTGGAAATACACACGTGAACAGTCAATGGTAGTGAGGCTCATTGCACCAGATAGTGCATAGGTTATTTCCTGAATAGGCAAAGAAAGGAAGGCATCACTTATTGTCGTATTCATTTTTCGCTAATGTACGCAAATCCGTGAGACCCGTCCCTATTTTGTAAGGGCGATATTTGAAACTCCAGCTGTTTTTGTACGGTAGCCATGCCTACTAAGCACGCAACTTGGGGTTTTCCATTTTCTTGAATAAAAAAAATGGCTCTAGTCCACGCTGTGAAAGTGGTTGAAAAGCAAAGATTTAAATGACACCCAAAACAATTGCTCTTGCGACTTCACTTGAATTCACAAACGTGGCTCTACAAAGAGTGAAACCAGAGATTCTGCCAGCCGTTACCAGGCATTCGCGGGGGCGCCGTCCCGAACGCAGCAGCAGCATCGGCCACGGCCGGACTAGAGCGGCGGACGCCGCATCTTTAGCCCGGCCGTGAATGAATGAATGATTGTATGGTTTAACGCGCCGACGCAACGCAGACGATGAGGCGCGCCGTAGTGGGGGGCTCCGGATTAATTTTGACCACCTGGGGATCTTTAACGTGCGCCGAAATCTCGTACACACGGGCGTTTTTGCTTTTCGCCTCCATCAGAAAAGCGGCCGCCGCGGCCGGGAATCGAACCCGCGACCTCGTGCTCAGCAGCGCAACGCCGTAGCCACTGAGCCACCGCGACGGGTCCGGCCGTGAGTCGGGAGAGAGAAACCGGAGAGAAGCGTCTTTCGAAGGGTTGGACAGCGGAGCCTAGCCATCCTTATGTGCTAGCTCGGGGCTACACCACCGCGTGACACAAGCGCACACACCGACACAATCCGGCATGTGAACTTAGTGATTCCCATTTTTACCAATTTAAACCAGTTAGTTTAGTAAGTTGAGAATTGAGAGAAAGCTGAAAGAACTTTTATAAATCCTATTTATCCGAACCTCTTAGTACTTTCGCCTTTTGTAATGCCTCTTAAAACACAACCCAATTGGTAATCACCAGTTTAGAAAACGGAGTCCCATTCGCGGCAAGCAGCGCGCAAAAAGTAGCGTTCTCTAGCTGACACATGTCTGTATTGGGTTTGAGCATTTTGTTTTCCCGCCCTGCAAACCAATCCTTAACTTATGTTTGTCGTACGACCACTTACTTCCATCGGGTGCACGTTACCCTGGAGGTACTGTCGAACAAGTTAGTCAAGCCGTGCGAAGGCATCGCGCACCGGACGCGAAGCTTCATCAAAACAGGGCCAAACCAAGCGCTGCTGAAGCCGACGACAAAGTCGAACCGCCGACGCCGCTGCCAGCGAGCAGGCACTCCCGCGCGGGAAAGGTTGGGTAAATTCGCGGCGCCCTCCCTAGTGTGCTCCGTGAATAAAACCCTCCACCGCCCTCTCCCTCACCTGTTGCCGCCTTCGACGAGTTAAAGGGACAGACAACCGATTTCTGTCGCGTATATGTTCTCTAGCTCATATGAAAGCCAGCATTTTATATAGCCCAGTAACCACAAGCAATTTCTAAACAAACTGGGGAAAATAATTTTAATTTGGCAGCAAACTTCCTGAAATCGGAAGGGTGGCGGTTCGTAGTGTCGAAACTTGACACTACAATATGTGTCCCTGTCACGTGACCTGCAAACCTAACAGCTACTGTGACTGCTGAAACGTTTATTTACGTATTGAAAACCTTTTAACACAAGTATTTGTACAAGGTTAAATAGTATATGTATTTCTAAACATTACTTTGAAAATTCTAAAGACACGCCGCCCGCCGCCGCTGGGTTGCTCTCAGTGTGGCTAACTGAGCCACCGTGCCCAGAATCAACGGCAGCGTTCAGTGAACAGACCCAGCGAAGGAGCTTTGACGATTCTGTCCACGTCAGGGGCGTTTGTTCTGCCAAAATATTTGATTCCAGTTTCCAAATACGCCAACGGCAGCTTAAAAAAAACAAAAAAACATCGCGCCCGGGGAGAATCGAACTTCCCGCGCCTCCACAACGTGAAGCCAGATTCTACCTATCGTCTATCCCAACAGATGGCGCATTCGCGCAAAATAAACCGTTGCATTAAAAACACAGATAAAGGAACAGGAAAGCCTGTGATTCAAACTTTTTTAGCTGGGACCAATTTTATAAATATCGTTTTTTATTTCGCATACAGACAAAAGTATGTCCGAGTTACTCTATGTCATGGTTGCCAGCATTACTTTTTTGGAGGGACACATACGGCTCGTAGATCAAAAAATTCGATTTAAAAAGTTCTAGAGCCTTATCAGCAAAACCGTTTCTCGTCAAGGTGCTTTAAGTGATGCCCTTTCATTTGGGATAGAGAATATATACTCGACAAAAATCGGTTGTCTGTCCCTTTAAGAGTTTGTTGTCCCACAAGCCACGAAAGAACCGTTGGCTAGTAGAGCTAGAAAGTGTTTCTCTAAAATAAAACCTCAAAAATTGTTTTTGGGGCGTACGCTCGTGAACTATTTGCATTGTTTCCATAAGTGCCAAGGTGTCACACGCAAAAAAGAATATCATAATGACATTCTGTGAGGGATACTTTCTGGAAGTCACAAAAACTCACAAACAGTTAGGTGATCAATGCCCCAGGTTGTATGTCGCAAAGCTACAAGAGCAAAAATACTCTTCCTTGTGATATCTTATGACACGTTGGTAGTTAAGAAAATACACTAGATGATAATTCTTTAATTTTTTGTAGAGTATGCCAGAGTAACTGGTCAAACCCACCGGGCTAAAAATTGTGTCTAGAGTTTGGTCTTGGGATCTCTTTAAATAAGTGCTAGAGGGCTTCTGTACAGACCCTTTTAAAGTTTTTTTTGCTGTCTAAGAACCGGAAAACACTTTTGAGCGTGGAATTAGCTGGGTGCTAATCAAGGTATATTCTATTCTATATGCACCTGGTGCAGATATCCCGACAGTGTAACTTCAACTTTGAACTTCTGCAGCATTATGGGACGAATATGCCTTCCATCGCACTGCAATTTCCATTTATAACCACGTTTGTTTCTGACTTGTGGTTAACAAAATATTTCAGTAGAGAGCCGGGCTTGCTACACACCGAAAATGCTCGGCGATAGCCTAAGCTATGTCTGATAGATTGCCTTCAACTGTCTCACAAAACAGAGGATGAAATTATAGCTTCCTCGGATGGATTTATTCAGCTCCATAGTTCCTACGTACCGGTGTATGGCGCGATCAATGAGCACAACGAATTTGATCTCCTTTTTGTAATGCGATGGACTCCTGTGGTATTTCTCTGTGTCCATTTGCAAATTACACGTTTTCTACAGTCGGACAGACAGAAAATACACCCCACACCTTATTCTGTTCCCTACGCGCCCGCCTACAATATCAAGTTTCGGCTCCATAATTATAAGGAGATAAGTTTTGGTATTGAAGTTTTGTTCAGCTCCGGTTATGTGGATGGTCAGAGTATATGTGGCTTCACCTGTACTAATATAGCCAATGAGTGTACAGGGAGCGGAGAAAGTTTATAAATGTATTTAGGCTACAGCAACATACTTGCATTTTGGTGGGCGTGAGAAGTTGCAATGTTTATTGTGTAAATGTTGAAAGCTCTCTGGAAAGCGATCAATTTGATAGAAGTATTATTTTTTCAATAAATTACTGGAAGCAGATTCCGGCAGCAATGACCATCACCACGCTAGGAACCGAACGATTTTACATGCGACATGTAGTAGCATTCTATGTTGGGTCTTGTTGTTGGGTATGGTGGTCTCTGATAAAAGAAATTTTTCAAGCAGGCATCCAAAATATTAGTGCACTCTGATGTTCATGATGGTCGGCGAGGAATACAACTACCAAGCTAACAGATAAATCGTTGGAAGCTGCTCAGTTAATCAACAGATTTGGTCAAGTGAATGCTCGTCAATTATTCAACAAGCCTGAAAGCTGAACAGCAGCTCTCTGCTATTTTAATTCGACGATGTTGTCAGCCATTGAAGTTACTCTTAACAAGAATTGAGAGTTCTGGTTGTGTTGTAGGGTGTTTTGACTGAATATGTTGACTGTTAACTGTTGCACTTTTGTGTTATCATCATGTTCCTTCGTTTGACACTTTCCTGGGAGCAGCGGTCCTTGGGGGCGTTTGTTTGGTTTGGTCATGAGAAGTGCCGTGCCGTCTTGGTGTCTGCCTAATCCCGGATCTTAACGTTTTGCAAAGGCGCATTGGCGGAACCTCTGTAGCAGACCTAACTGGGAGGTACGATGCGGCATCATTCTCAGTCGATGGCGGCAATATCATGACAAATACCTGCCTAGCGTGCTTGTCAAGGCGGGTAGAGCTAAAATCTAAAACTTCCTTTGTACCACGTTTCTTCGTCGTAACAATCAGGACCGAGGACAGTGTGGTCTGTACTGCTTTACCAGAGGGCCAAATAGGTAATTCTTATCGAATGCGGCAGACCGGCAATGCTCGTATGTGCAACAAAAGCATTTCGCATGCTTCTTTTGGAGCACCATCTCGTTTTTTTTCTCGAGTGAGTGTACGCTGCATGCTCCCACTTACCATTTTGAAAGTAAGGTGGAGAGCCATAGGTGTGAGATGTGTGGACAATAAAGCATTCCTTCGAATATCCTACCTTTCTTCCTTAGCTTGATCAGCCATGGCAAAACCTCAGCGAGTTGTAACTACAGTGAGTGTTCGAATTTATGGACGCAAACAGGTCTTCATATGTGTTCTGCTTTAACAGATTACGGTAAAACACTGGTTCCGAAAGCGAAAAGGAACTGCTTGTTCGGGATTTCCTTTTCACCTATACGAATATTGGTTATTTGAACAATAGGAATGTTTTTACCATCGAAACCTTTTCTCGGATAGACATGTTCCCGCAGCCTTCTTCATATATTGCATAACTCGCATAATTTACACATTTGTGAGGTGTTACAAACACAGGTTTGTCTTCTAAATCAGTTAGTTTGGTCAGTTAGGCATACTGTTTCACATATCAGACTTTCAGTCGCCAGTTTTTTGCTTCTTGACTTCATATCCACATCGAATTATGTTTGTTAAAACACCAGCTAGAATAAATGGGAACAGGCGTTTTATTCTAGTGCTTCCGTCTCGCAGTAAGTGACACGAGATTTTGGAGTGTTTCTGGTCTTTAAAAGGAAAAGGTAAAGTGCTTCTAGCGCCCGCGTGTTGGAGGTCAATAACTCAAAAAGGGCTTTTCGTGGCCACAAGAACAAATTTTTGACCGGTGCGGCTGGCCTCCCATTATCGAGGCAAACATGGGGACACAATCGAAGAGCGGTAAAAATAGATGGCTCCAAAGACCCTGTGTCCGTGTGTGCGAGGTTGATCTTTTCCAGTGGAAAAGCGTATAAATTAGAAAGAAACAAAAATACAGGGAAGGGGTGGCAAGGTACATAATAAAATTAAAAGTTCAAGGAGTTACCACAAAAAGGACAACGCGACTGTCTGGTTGCCCCACGGGGTGGGATCACGGGTACAGTCTGCAACAAGCACAGAGCCAGTCGCGTGTTGCCACAGCCCGAGCCCAGTGACGGTGCGAAACAACCTTGGTTTTAGCTCAGCCCCCTGCAAGAGATTCTTGATTAGCACGGGCACGCAATGCCCATGGACTAGGGAATGTGTGAGTCCAGCCCACGTGTGGCCGGGGTGGTGGTTCTGAAAACATTTATGGCCGGGATTATGGAGCTACAAACCACCCATCGGGGGGCAACTCACCAAACACCTCTATTATTCAAGAAGCCCTTGGGTGTTGAAGGTCGTTAAGTGCTTTCAACATAAAAGAGTTACAATTCCTCTTACTATAATATACTGCGACATCATATCTCTGTCTTTCTAAGTTTATTAAGCTGCCATAATAAAAATCTATAGGCTCTCAGTACGATGGTCTGAATGACCTCCAGTGTACGTCTACGCTCAAGTAATGAGAATTGGTCAACAACTCCGCAAGTATCATTAGTAACGCATGGCTCTTTCACCACCTCCCATTTAGCAAGTAAAACGACTTGGCCATCTACAATATATGTCTACTTAGAGCGATTATCTCGAGATGAGAGGTGCCTCCAAATGCTCAGTGCCGATTTACACATTACTTTATCATAATGCATCCGCATGTCAAGCGCGTGGAGACATGCCCCCAGGCATTTACTGGCTAGAATAAATAAACAAATAAATGCCAGCAAGCGCCACCTTGACCCCTTCGGAAAAAAAAAATCATCGATTATAGCGCGGGCGCGCCCAGGTGGTCCGCGAGTGCAAGCACGAGAGAAATTAAGATGAGGCAGTGGTAAAAGATGCACCAGTATTATATGACTTGGGACCTTGTCTAACGCGAGCTGTCATTGTCCCGCGTTCTTATCACGGGTAGTTGGCGTGAGTTGTGAACGCATTCCACTATGCTGTGCATTTGGATTTTTAGAGGAATCAGAAATGGATTTGCTTAGAAAGGAACGACTGTATTTTGTTGCAAACTGGCGAACCTTGTAGTGCTGCCTTAGTCCCACCAGCGCTATTGGTATGTCGAGCAACGAGAGCTAGCCTGGTGGCCCATGCCGGAAAGCCGGTGACGTTGCTGTTAACCGAAACTCCATCTTGTAGTTCTCAAATAGGCGCCCCGTTTTAGGTTAAAGGTAACGTTGATAGCTAGCCAAAACCTTCTCCAGGTTATTGTGCCCGTCGGAGTTCTGGTTCGTGGTGTTTAGGACCACGACACACCAGCACTTGCCGCATGCCCTTCATCAAGTGGAATGCGGTTAGTACGGTTGATACGGTTGCTGAATATTGGATGTGCAACTGAAGACTTGGCTCGCAGTGCTCAGTCCAAGAAATTACATTCATGAAAGTACTCGTGCCAGTTGTCTGAAAGCGGGCAGTGTACGGCACCTGGAAAAGCCGCGCTACGATTGTTTAATCGGGCGAATGGAGAAAAATAAACAGCTCCCTACGTACTGACAGTCGTGTATTCAAGAAGGGGTTAAAAGAATACACATGCAACTGCAGCATGAGTTGCTAGATACGCCGCTGAAATATGAACGAAGTAATCACTGAACGTTATAAATAATTAATAAATGGATCAATTAAAGGGCAAGAACTAGCAGCGTAGAGGGCAAGAAAGTTTGCTGGTACTTTGAATGTTTGGAAGATATCTGAAGCCAACCAAACTGTTAAACATAAACTACCGCATACACGGACACGGGAATAGTACAACACTCATAAGTGCCAATTTATGCTGCTTTCGCACAGCTTTTCGTAGGTAATATATAATAGTTGCTGGTACTTTTTTTTTACCAAATATTTTATGCGCAAATTTTGCAGTCCCTATATGAAGCCCTACCGTGGTGCAGAATTTTTTGACGCTCGAAGAATTGGATGTTCTCGCTTTAATTCTCTAGAATGTCTCTAGTAGACATCTGAGCGGTACCAGAACAAGAACGATACAGTAAAAGGAGCAAGTTTCCTTAATTGTAAGACAATGCTACGTCAAATCCACCAGCGGATGCCGGACATGCAAGCTAGCATTTTTTCTCTATACCTATATCAGGTAAACAAGGTCACCCGTAACTGGTCCTCGAGCACGCAGAAATCCGTAATTAGGTTAAGTTCCCTTTCCAACTGATGCAATGAAAACTTCGAAAGGAAATATCCTTACAGGAGGAGTAAATTGATGCTTTTACAGTGAAGCTTTTGGCTAAGACGTTGGTGGGAATGTTTTTAACCTAATCATTGTCGTCTATGTAGAAACATGAAAAGATAAGTGGCGTCCATTAAAGCGTTCCAAAGGTTAGAAGGTGCCATAGCGCATTGTATGGTAGCTGTGTCGAAAATAGTGTGTGCATCCTGTCCACAAGAAAACAAGAAAATGAAGTTTGTGAGGACAGAGGTGGTAGTTCCTCTTTATCTGTCCCTGCATCAGTGAGTGGTCTGTTATGCGATTTCTCTTTTTCCGAAGGCTTTTCTTTTATTTCCTCAAGCAAATCGCTACGACGCTGCGCTGGGCGATGAGCTTTCAAATTACCACATCATAATTGATAGCGGACCATAAGGCCAGAAGGTAAGAAGTATTGCATTAAATTCCAGCCTAAAATATGTTGCCGCAGCGAAGACGCCGACTTAAAGAAGCTATGAAGAGACAACAAAAGTTTGTTTTATTGGAAGTGCCGGGTGTTTTATAGTGTCCCAAGTGCTTTCCCGGAAGCAAATGATGCTTTATTCACTGAGAAATAAAGCAATTTCAGCCAAATCTTAAATCTCCCGCTAAATTGCACATTTCGTGACGAGAACAATGAGGTCATACGTGCCCGTCCATAAAACAGATACTCAGTATGTCGACTCCATATACCACCCACACGCGGGTGGCAGGCAGGAAACGGAACTCTTGCCGAAACTGAGACGGCGGCCATTTTAAAAATACTAGTAAAACCTAGTGCACCCGCAGCCCTCGTCAAGGAATCGCCTGATTCGGACAACAAATCCTTCGCCGAGGAGCTCGGGCTTGCATTTAACCCTCTCACACCACTTGAACGCTCAGTGCTTCAAAGTGCACGAGTGGCAGGAGTTGTGAGATACACGGATGGACCGGAAAGCGACCATTCCGCAATACCCACATCAGACGAACGCCCAGCCATCGGCACCACGGCCTCGTCATCCCCGTCGCGACGGACGCATACAGACTGGTACGTGTTTGCCGTATTTTTATTACGGTTAATAACAGTTCAATTTCAGTAGCAGTATCACTTATCCCAGTTGGCAGGTGTCGTGTATGGAAAGCCGTTCGCGCGAGCTCTCTGTTCCGACCAGAAAGATACGAGCGTCAATGCGCGGTATGTACGGTAATATGTTTCCATGCTCAGAGCGGTTTGACGGCGATTTCACGAAGTCGGCGACGAGTGGTGGCATGTCCCAGGAGTGAGATAACGTAAGGGTCCCTGCCGCAATCACTTCGTCGGAAATGAAGCGAGCGCACTCGTACTTCCTTTAGCTCTCTTTCTCCTCCTTTTGCAATTTTTTTGCAAAGTTCACAAAACATAGCGACTTGCTTCGCCGAGGTTCGTCGTTGGGCAGCACATGAAAGGAGAGCTCCTCACCAGCTGAGATGTCGCACTCCCTCGACGATTTGCCCGTACTACATGGGCAATTCAGGACGCAGCAACAAAATTTTATTGTAAAGTACTAGAACAAAGTGAAGTTTTCAGTGGTTGTAAACTGGAAACGAGCTCGTAACGACAGCAGCAAGCCAACACCATTCCGAAACTTCTGCGACAACTTGCACTATCTCGTCGCTGCTTGCTGTTCCTTACTCCCCTCATTTCTATTTTTACTTTTGCTGGTTAGCGATATGACGCCCAACCTCCTGCCAAAGGATTAAGATACCAAGCAAGGTCGCGGCTGTGCGTGCTGGAACGGTTCGTTGGCCCCGAAGAACCTCGAACTCGAAAATTCGTTTGCGCGACAGGGAGATGTCGAACTCGCCGGGCGGTAGTTTCGTACGCATTGGCGTACACGTTTGAGTGTTTGTTCGGAACTTCAACCGTTTTCTCCACCGTTCTTAGCGTCGTAAAAGGAATGTGCAGTATGCTTAACCGGCGTATAGCTCACTATTAAAACTGGTAAGCCCTGCCAAACTTTCGTTTGCTTTTGCCGGCCTCCACCAATCGCAGAGCATTCTAGTGTGACATAAGAGGTTCTGTTGCGGGAAATGAGCTGGTAGGTCGCATGGTCCTTCCCTTTTTTCCTAATTATGTAGCTTATTTGAGCGAAGTTTGCGTTAAAAGTGTTGTCAGTATGGTTCTAACAAGGCAATCTTTCGAATGAACCTACCTTGTGTTTTCTCTTCATGGCTCCTTTAAGGGATCGTCAGTATTAGATATGGCCGCGCTAGGTTCGCGAAACTAACAATGATCACCCCAAAAATTTCGCCGGTTTTCTTTCTTCTGATTATTCAACTTTTGAGTTTATATACAAATAAAATTGTATTCGCCAAACTTTTTTGGTGGTGAAAACCGTTATGCTTTGACTTACCGTCGTATGGGCGCACAAGGCTTTTTTTGAGGCTTCTTCCAAAAAACTGGGGAAGAACAAAACCGGCATATTCATTTAGTTTTGGAAATCTAAGACATCATATGAATTTTTGTTTGATAACTACGTGAGCTTCATCATGCCAAAAAATTTATTGTCTATACCAGTGTATCGGCAATAAAATATTTTGTGAAAAAACTAAGTGGACGACTTTTTTAGTGTTTTTTTCTGCTATTGGCAATGCCACAACCTGAAATTACCAACTCCACCATTTACCTCAACAGTCACCTTTAGAGCGCCCAAGTTTTCTTAAATAAGTACGAATTCGCTCGCCCTCAAAGCCGATTCTGCATTGCTTTTGCACTGAAATGGCCCGGCATAAGAAACTCCAAATTAACGCACCTGTGCCTATCCATTTTGCCCCAATACTGAGAGGACGATCATGTTTTCATCGAGCCACCGGTCTAATGTTGAGCATCAGAAAACCTAACCAACTTCTTCGGGTATAAATAAGGGTCGCATGAACGAGACAAAAAAGCCGGATGTTTAGAAACAGCCTCAATGGATTAAAACGGTGAAGTCAGGAGGGACCTCGGGGCTCATAATTAGATATACATATGTTATACCTATTTATAGTTTAAAAAATTATAACAACCAAGTGGAATGCACAAGAACATTTCTAAAAAAAATATTTTAAGGTCTGCGCCTCAACTCACCGCAATTATCATTTCGAACCAGAAAACGGGTGGTTTTGGTGAATTTTTCTGTTTATGAAATGGTTCATTGCAAACATTAAGCTGTTGCAACGCTTCCTTCGTAGGCAATAAGAAAATGAAGATAGTGAGGAGGCTTTCTCTGGAATAGGGAATGCGGAAGGGACTGTATTTGCAAAGCTTGGCTGCTATGTTCTGTAGTGTGGCGAACATAGGCGCGTCGTATCTTGTTAAATGGAACTACGAAACACACACTCACATGAATATATATATATATATATATATATATATATATATAATATAATAGATATATATATATATATATATATATATATATATATATATATATATATATATATATATATCTATATATATCTATATCCTATTATATATATATAAAGGTAAACAATTAGGCTAGTGATGGTTAAATAGTAAAAAGGGGCGCAATAAAAATCATAACAAGTTTACTTCGAAAACATAACTTTACATCGACGTTTCGGATGGGGACCGTCCTTTATCAAGAGCAATATTTTACAGAATGGAAGCGGTTTATATACAGTTCAAGCACTTGAGGTTCCGGGGCGGTGACATACGTTTAAGATTGGAACCAAGGAGGAAGAGAGAAAAGCGCATTGAAACATGAGAGAAAAAGCCAGCAATAAAGAAGCTCAAACTTGAAAAGCATAAATATGTGAGAGAGGGGGATGGAAAGGCAGAGGTGGGGAGGGGCAAACTAAAAAGAACCGAGAGGACACGACAAACAGAAGCTTAGGAGCGATGGGAGACACGTAATTGCGTGGTCGACAGGGATGACCCACAGGGGCGGCGAGTTGTACCTGGCCATCGCAGGGTTGTTGTACGCGCGCCGCTTCCAAGACTCCCGTGCCAGGAGCGCGTGTTTTTCGTCGGCCCTGAAAGACACACCGCCATCTACTTCCCCCCACCCTTCCTGCTCAGTTCGCGGAAGCCGTAATGTGTCGCCGTGTCGGAGAAAACCGGGAAGAAACGGGCCGCCCCAGTCGCGCCGGCGAGAAGACAAGCAATCGAAAGTCCGAATGAGAGTGATTATGTCTGAGTGTAGAGACATGAATCACGTTGCCTGCAGAGACAGCGAGAATAGTAAGTCAACGTGAGCGATAGGGGGCACATAATTGCGTGGTTGACAGGGGTGACGAGTTGTAAGCGCCCGCGGTCAGCGCCCGTGAACAATATGCGAGGGGTGTCCTACGTCCGCGTGCCCTGAAGACTCCCGAGCGAGGGGCGCGGGGTTTCGTCGGCTCCCGAAGATGATCCCCCATTTAGTTCCCTCCACCCCCTCCTCCCAGTCAGTGTCGGCGCCAGAGTCGTAAAGTGCCCACGTGTTCGAGAAACCTGAGAAGAAAGGAGGCGCCCCCCGTCGCGATGGCGATAAGAGGGCTAAGCTGTCGAGTGATAGTAATTATGTCTGAGTGGAGAGACAGTGAAAGTAGTAAGCCAACGGGGGAGAAAAAGAGAGGGATACCGGTGCCACAAATCAAAACAGAACAGGGCGAAGGTCAAAGGCAATAGCCGCGCACACACGCACACAAGTACAAACACGCACAAACGACCAAGTGGCCATGGAAAGAAGGAAAGACGCCAATGGCTTGACCGATTGACCCAAACAACGAAATCAACCGAGTGGCCGATAAAGCAAGCAAAATAAACAGTGACAAGACAGTTTCTTTTGATACGCGGGTACACTGGGTGAGGCAAAACATTATCAATGGTGTCAAGAAGAATGACGTATAGAAACAATTCTCTAGAAATGAGGTATAGAAACAATGTTGTATAGAAACAAGAAGAATGACGTGTAGAGACGTTCTTACACCATTCTGTGCTTATAGATACACACGCGTACACGGTCAACTCCTAAATAACACAATGTTTATACATAATTACAATGAGCAGATTTTTCACATCACCACACCCTACCGATCAGAAAAAAAAAAGCAGAGGTGTGCTTTACGGGGACAAAAACGAAAACCTCCCCTGTTGTTCATTTATTCCACCTGCAACTGTGTTTTAATTTGTGGATTAGAAATGATTCAAACATCTCTCTTTCGTGGTGTGTTCTAAACTTCGATTTTAGCACGGTCACCGTGAATTTGTCAAAAGAGTGACCAAGGCAAGTAACGTGTTTTGAGCTGCAGGAAAAAAAACGTAAAAAGCTTCGCCATGACGGCGTACACTCCACTACTGACAGTCGATCAGAAGCAGCCCTTACATCTTCGTGCGCTGCCCATTCGATCATACCCCAAACTATTGACAAAAGTGAAGACCCGATTGTTAACCTTTCAGATGTAGAACTATCGGAAGAAGAACATAAAGTTCTTTCCAAAGGCCTCAACTTCTGCCCTGCTACAGGCTCCGTCAATGAATTTCAGCTCTACAGAGACGTAAATAACTTTGCAAGATTGTTAAGACTCAGCGAATATTTCCTGGAAAAGCCGCAAAACACGCATGGTGAGGCAAAACTCCCATCTAGTCGTCAATAGACACCTCCGTCGCAAAGAGACAAATGCCTTGATATCTACATTAGGGCAGTCCAACGTGACATCGTGTCATCATATAAGAATCAGACACCCTACCGCAAAAACCTTTCCCGCGGGGAAGAAAAGGCACTGGAGGCTTTAAGCAACCGTACCGACATAATAATAAAGCCAGCAGACAAGGGAGGAGCGATAGTGGTCATGAACCGATCAGACTACATAGCCGAAGCCCAGGGACAACTGAATAATACTTCTTTTTACAAATTATTGCCGAACGATCCAACCCCTCACTTTAAAGATACGATAAAGAAAAATCTGGACCACCTTGTGAAAGGACAAAAAATAACTGAATCGGTGGCGCGGTCTCTTTTACCACTAAGTCCAGTGGCTGGGAGGTTGTATACTCTGCCTAAAATTCACAAGGAAAACAATCCAGGACGACCGATCGTGTCTGGCATAGGCACAGTGTCCGAATACATATCCAGTTTTGTGGACGGTTTGATACGGAACATACCATGCTCTCTTCCCTCCTACATTAGAGACACCACCCATTTCCTTGCCCAAACAATTAACCTCAGTATACCTGAAAATAGCCTTTTAGTGATCCTGGATGTGGCCTCGCTATACACAAACATCCCTCACGAAGATGGCATAAACTCAGTAATACTTGCTTATGAGGAAATGGAGCCGCTTAACAGATCAATCGATAGTCAGACGCTTGGGGAACTCCTGAAAATAATTCTGGAAATGAATAACTTTGAGTTCAACAATAACCATTATGTGTAAATCAATGGCACCTCTAAGGGCACAAAGATTGGTCCCAATTATGCCAACATCTTCATGGGAAATTTGGAAAACAAGTTTCTAAGCGACTACCCATTAAAGCCGCTCTCCTATAAGAGATTCATTGACGACATATTTCTGATCTGGCCTCACGGAGAGGATGCTCTTCTTACGTTTATTGAAGCATTCAACAATGTCCACAGCGACATCAGGTTCTCTCACTCGTACTCTGCCTGTAGCATAAACTTTTTGGACGTAACCGTGCAAATATCTGGCGGTAAACTGACAACATCACTTTTCAGAAAACCCACTGACCGACACCAGTACCTAAACTTTCACAGCAGCCATGTTCGCCATTGCAAAACCGGAATTCCTTACAGCCAGTCCATCCGATTCAACAGAATATGTTCCAACCATCAAGACTTTGCCGCCAACTGTGACCAACTACGCAAAGATTTAACCCGCCAACAATACCCTCTTCCCGTAATAAACGATGCCATTGAAAAATGGAAAACACTGGACAGACTTGAACTAATAAACAGCAGCAGCAACGTCCAAACTGATAAACCTCGAACCTACTTGGTTCTAACATACTCGGCCTCCGCTCCGAACGTAAAAACAATTTTGCGAAAACATCACAACATCCTTCTGGAAAGTGATCGAATGCGACGTGTCCTCCCTGAACCGCCCCGCGTCGTATATAGGCGAGCAAAAAACCTGAAAGATATCATAACTTCTTAAAAAACTGCAACTTCCCAATTTCAAGGCTCTGGACCATGCAACAACCCCGCTGTAAGCTTTGCCCCATGATGCCAAAACTCTTGTTGCTAAAAGCACTGCCACTAGCTTCTCCTTTCAAATACGCGGAACCTTCGATTGTGATAGTGCTAATGTTGTGTACCTTCTTCAGTGCACTGTATGCAGCGCACAGTACATCGGTCAGACGGAAACACCACTGCGAGTACGAATTAATAACCACAGATCACACACCAAAACGCTGCCTCACCTCCCTGTCTCAAAACACGTTACTTGCCTTGGTCACTCTTTTGACAAATTCACGGTGACCGTGCTAAAATCGAAGTTTAGAACACACCACGGAAGAGAGATGTTTGAATCATTTCTAATCCACAAATTCAACACAGTTGCAGGTGGAATAAATGAACAAGAGGGGAGGTTTTCGTTTTTGTCCCCGTAACGCACACCTCTGCTTTTTTTTCTGATCGGTAGGTTGTGGTGATGTGAAAAATCTGCTCATTGTAATTATGTATAAATATTGTGTTATTTAGGAGTTGACCGTGTACGCGTGTGTATCTATAAGCACAGAATGGTGTAAGAACGTCTCTACACGTCATTCTTCTTGTTTCTATACAAGATTGTTTCTATACCTCATTTCTAGAGAATTGTTTCTATACGTCATTCTTCTTGACACCATTGATAATGTTTTGTCTCACCCAGTGTACCCGCGTATCAAAAGAAACTGTCTTGTCACTGTTTATTTTGCTTGCTTTATCGGCCACTCGGTTGATTTCGTTGTTTGGGTCAATCGGTCAAGCCATTGGCGTCTTTCCTTCTTTCCATGGCCACTTGGTCGTTTGTGCGTGTTTGTTACTTGTGTGCGCGTGTGCGCGGCTATTGCCTTTGACCTTCGCCCAGTTTCTGTTTTCATTTGTGGCACCGGTATCCCTCTCTTTTTCTCCCCCGTTGGCTTACTACTTTCACTGTCTCTCCACTCAGACATAATTACCATCACTCGACAGCTTAGCCCTCTTATCGCCATCGCGACGGGGGGCGCCTCCTTTCTTCCCAGGTTTCTCGAACCAATACCTTCTCGACTGCAGGCCGGAGGGCTGCTGACGTCACAGTGGTGGTGACGTCACGGGGCGTAGGCGGTCGCCCCGCGGCTGCCGCCGAGCCGGAGTGGGAGGCGGCGAGCGGCGGTGCAAGGCGTTGTGGTGGGCGCGGAAGTACGCTGAAAGCATTTTTCTCCGCCAGTTTTCATCGCGGACCACTAGATGGCGGCACCATAGTACAACAAAAATTAATTTTCTGAATCGTGGTGATATTTCAAAAGACAGGAAAGCAATTATCTCTGTGGGTGTTCAAGCATTGTTCATATGCACTGATATTCTAACAAAACAATATTATGCATCTGGGAAACGTCGTAGTGAGAGCGCACTATATTTTACTGCGGAATACAAGTAGTCCCGCAACAAACCGGTCATGTCAGGTTTTTCCGGCGCACATGGGTGCACGTGCGTACACGTTGTGCTGTGATTTTATTGCTTTCGTGATTGCGTGCATTTTGTGATTTAATTGTGGTTATCAGCCGTGTTGTGGTGATGTGTGGAACATAAAGTTTGAAGAACCACCCTGCTGAGTTCGCCATGCCGTACAAGTGTTGTGTGCCGCAGTGCCGCGGCAATTATGACTCGACACGCAAGGTGCGCGTTTTCCGGTTTCCCCACGACGAGGAACTGTGCAGGAAATGGGTGCGCGCTGTACCGCGAGAGAACTTCAGTCCGACACAGTATTCCAGGGTGAGTTATCCCGCAAAATTTTCTTTGTGCTCTAGATTGCAATTAAAAGTACACAACATTTCTTCTTCAAAAAGCCCATGGCACTAAAAGTTTATGCAGTGAAAGGTTGAAGTTAAAGTACGACTCGTTTTTTATAGGTTTGCGAGCTGCACTTCCAACCCGAAGACATAATGTACGAGACTTCGTACGTCGACGATCGAACAGGGCGTACGGTAACGGCGCCTTTGCCCAGTTCCCGCATTCGTCCTGGTGCTGTGCCTTCGAAATTTCCGGCCTGCCCATCATATTTCTCAAAAGAGAGCACGAGCAGAGAAAGCCCGGACTCGAAGCGGAAGCGGTTTGAAGCGGAAGCCCTCCAGGCAGCTATTGCAGAATCCGCAGAAACGTCTCTCCGCGAAGAAGAGGCCGACAGAATAGCATGCATTAGAGATTTAGCTTGTCACTTGAGAAATCGAGACTCAACATTCTGGCACATCATCGAGAACAAAGAACGGCTGGTCATAGTCCACATCGTGGAAGACGAAGCTCCTTGGATCAAGTATTCGCTTGTTGTAAAAGCTGACATGGGGACAACTTTCCACTTTATGAAGAAGCCGACAACAACGTTAGGGCGCGATTTGTGCGTCCCGGCTACAGCAGAAAGCAAAAGGGCCGTCATGGAATTCCTCGACGGTGTCCAGGCATGGGACTCCAACACGGACTCACCATCGAAAGAGCACACTGAGGACATTATTGAAGCCATTTGTTTTTTGCTCAGTGCATTGCCGCTGGGGGAAGAGGACAACGCCGGCGCAATACGATTCTTGACAGAGCAGTTGAGGCTGCTTTCTAAAAACAAGACGCGGAGGCGGTACTCACCGGAGTTCACAGTGTTTTGTTGCCTCCTGTACACAATATCGCCACATGCGTACAAATATATGCGTAGTTATGGTGATATCACAATGCCACATCCAGTAACTATCAGGTCTATATGTTCCTCCCAGGGAATGAATCCACAGGCAGAACATAAGAGTTCTACTTTCTTGGGTTACATGAAGACAAGGATATCTGGCCTGGATGAGCGTCAACGCGCAGTTACTGTCATGGTGGACGAGATCCACATTAAACCGTTCTTCGATTACAAGGGCGGTAACATCACCGGCATTGCGCAGAACACCCACGAGGCCGCTACTAGCGCCATGGTTTTTATGGTGCAGAGCGTTGCCTCTAGTTTTAAAGAAGTTGCTCACATAGTGCCTCTCCGCGGCGCCACAGGAAATATTTTGCACAAATTGCTCATGGAGGTCATCTGTGGTCTTGAGAAGATCGGGTACAAAGTCATTTGTGTTGTGACCGATAACAACAGAGTGAACCGTAACGCAATGGAGCAGTTCTCATCAGCGCTAACCAGCGATTCGCCAGCTTTCGTGTACCCGCACCCTTGCGATCCCAAAAGGCCTTTATTCTTTGTGATTGATCCAGTGCACATTCTAAAGTGCGTTCGCAACAACTGGATAAAACAGCGCAATCACCAACGCTGCTTCTATTTCCCAGAATTCGAGCAGCAAACGGCTTCGGAAAGACGTATGCTGTCGGCATCGTTTGGCACCATTGTAGATGTGTACAACCTTGAGGTTGGCCAACTACTCAGGCATGCTTACACGCTGTCGCGGAAAGCCCTGTTTCCGTCAAACCTCGAGAAGCAGAATGTGAAACTTGCTTTGCAAGTACTGAACGATACTGTCCCTCCCGCTGTTCGTGAAATTGGGGGAAAGAACAATCTCTGCCATGTAGAAGGGACCGCCACGTTCATTGAAATCATGGTGAAATGGTGGAAGATCGTGAACGTGAAGACCCCGTCTAAGGGAGCCAGATTAAGGGACGAATTTCAAGAGCCCGTGTTTTCGCTTTCCGACAGAAAAGTAGATTTCCTCTACAACCTTCTGGACTGGATGGAGGAGTGGAAAGAAAGGACGAAGGGTTGCGATAGTGGTACGCTGACGAAGGAAACCCATGCTGCTCTGTACCAGACTACGCAAGGTCTCATTGAGATTTCCAGGTACTGCTTAGATGAACTGAAGCTTACCTATGTGCTGCTTGGCAAAATACAGACCGATTGCCTGGAAGACCGTTTCGGCAAATACAGACAGCTAGCTGGCGCTCAATACCATGTGTCGATAAGGCAAGTGTATGAGTGTGAAAATAAACTCCGCTTGCAAAGCACGCTGCCGACGGTTGTCAATACTGTAAGCGTCAGTGACCCAGACGAGCAATGGCAGGATCTTGACAGTGAAGCTAACTGTTCAGGGCCCGGCTGCAACGTAGTTGTCACAGAAGAAACGCTGTCAAAGATGAAAGACATTATCCCTGTACTGGTGTATGTGGCAGGGTATGCAGCCTATGCGGCCTTGAAGAAACTCAAGTGCGACAAGTGTAGGGAAGCACTGACACTGAATAAGGAAATTTCAGTGTCAGTTGCTGACAAGCATTACGACCTCATCAGATCGATGGATCGAGGAGGGCTTGTGCACCCAGCAATGTCGGTTGTGAATGCTGTGGCACATAATTACGCCGTCGTGGAGCAACTTTCACAAAACGAAGTGTTTTTGAAACTCTCAAACCAGCGGCAAGTTGTTACAAATCTCACGGTGGAGCTGCTGACAAACGACGAGTCGTCCGATTTCGACACTTGCGACGATGGACACACCAGCGAGGTAGTTCTGAAATATGTGTTGTGGTGCAGCACAAATATTCTGCTCAAAAACTTCTGCAGAAGAATGAATGATGACATTTTAAAAGCGCATTCTGACGCACAAAAAAAGAGAAAGTTGCAAACACTCAGCAAGAAATAGCTGTCGAAGTGGCTTTGTAAATAAACTTGTGTGTTGTAAATAAATGTGCTGTAAATAAGTGCCTGTAAATAAACTTGTTCAGACAAGATGCTATTCGTCTCCCAACCTCATTTATAAAGCATTCTAAATGCCTCGCAATCTGTGTAAGATTTGCTCTGGAATTTATTTACTGCCTGTCCATAAATGTATCGCCCGCTGGCAGTCGCAACTCACGAAGGGAAATGTTTCGCAAATTCACATTAACACCCGAAAGCAGTCAACCTTTTATTTTTGCTAAATGGCAAATGCTAACGCTCGTGTACGAGTAGTATTGTTTTGAACCATTTGAACAGACCGGAATGATTTACATGTAGGTACTTATTTCCGAGATGCGACCTTAACTATCCGTTCGGGCTGCTTTTTGTTGCATATATCAATGAGACTAAAGATCCTGTTACCTATGGGATACGTAAACAAGGATAGACAAGAATTGATGACGATACCCTATGTACGAGTTCACTATCGCGCTGGAAATGTACTGCTGGTAGCTTGACTAACGACATTTCCGTGCGCTTGCTAGTTCTTTCTCCCAAACACGCTTTTTTGCTGGTTTGAAACGAAGAAAATGTTACATTGGGTGAGGTTTACTGGTCGATAAATATTTGCAGCTGTAAACTTCCTTTTTAGCGGCGGGAACAGCCTGTTCATTACTTCACAGTGCATGCTGAAGGCACTCCTCCACGGCGGCCGGGCGCCGCCTTCGCCTCCGCTCTGTGACGTCACGGCGGCAGCCTTCAGGCCTTAAAAGTCTAGAGGGTGTTGCTCGAACACGTGGGCACTTTACGACTCTGGCGCCGACACTGACTGGGAGGAGGGGGTGGAGGGAACTGAATGGGGGATCATCTTCGGGAGCCGACGAAACCCCGCGCCCCTCGCACGGGAGTCTTCAGGGCACGCTTACGTAGGACACCCCTCGCATATTGTTCACGGGCGCTGACCGCGGGCGCTTACAACTCGTCACCCCTGTCAACCACGCAATTATGTGCCCCTATCGCTCACGTTGACTTACTATTCTCGCTGTCTCTGCAGGCAACGTGATTCATGTCTCCTCACTCAGACATAATCACTCTCATTCGGACTTTCGATTGCTTATCTTCTCGCCGGCGCGACTGGGGCGGCCCGTTTCTTCCCGGTTTTCTCCGACACGGCGACACATTACGGCTTCCGCGAACTGAGCAGGAAGGGTGGGGGGAAGTAGATGGCGGTGCGTCTTTCAGGGCCGACGAAAAACACGCGCTCCTGGCACGGGAGTCTTGGAAGCGGCGCGCGTACAACACAACCTTGCATATTGTTCGCCTGCGATGGCCACGGGCAGGTACAACTCGCCGCCCCTGTGGGTCATCCCTGTCGACCACGCAATTACGTGTCTCCCATCGCTCCTAAGCTTCTGTTTGTCGTGTCCTCTCGGTTCTTTTTAGTTTGCCCGTCCCCACCTCTGCCTTTCCATCCCCCTCTCTCACATATTTATGCTTTTCAAGTTTGTGCTTCTTTATTGCTGGCTTTTTCTCTCATGTTTCAATGCGCTTTTCTCTCTTCCTCCTCGCTTCCAATCTTAAACGTATGTCACCGCCCCGGAACCTCAAGTGCTTGAACTGTATATAAACCGCTTCCATTCTGTAAAATATTACTCTTGTAAAGGACGGTCCCCTTCCGAAACGTCGATGTAAAGTTATGTTTTCGAAGTAAACTTGTGATGTTTTTATTGCGCCCCTTTTTTACTATATATATATATTATATATATATATATATATATATATATATAATATTATATATATATATACAGAAAGATAGGTCCGCAGTCTACAACGCCAAAGAGGCATAAAGGTGTGGTTAGGCTCTTTTTCTTTTTCACTACAGTTAATTAGGTAAACATTTTTTTAATTATACAGAATAAAGAAAGAAAAACACGCGCCCAGAGTGGTCCCCTCTGGGCGCGTGTTTTTCTTTCTTTATTCTGTATAATTAAAAAAAATGTTTGCCTAATTAACTGTAGTGAAAAAAGAAAAAGAGCCTAACCACACCTTTATGCCTCATTTGGCGTTGTAGACTGCGGACCTATCTTTCTGTATTTCCTCAACGAGCCCCTCATTTCCTTACTATATATATATATATATATATTTATAAATATCTATATATATATATATATATACATATGTATATATATATATATATAAGACAGAAATAAGAATTGGCAGTCAGAAAAACCCCGGAAAGCAAAGGGGAGGATGTAGTAGCTCAAGATAAAGAATTTGGAAAATAAGAAAGTGGAGGAGGAATGCCCGCCAGGTGGGATCCGAACCCACGACCTCCAGAATACCGGTCTGGAGCGATAACCACTACGCTACCGGCGGGGCTACTTTAGCCTCCACTTTCTGGGTATTTATGTTCAGGTGTTTTTTGTTTCCTGCGCTTGGGGGTGGTAGCCAGCGCCACTCGGACTACTCTTGGTGAAGGGGACCATCTTTTTAACCCCCGGGCCGTGACTCGAGAGTCTACGACATGTCGAGAGTGGTCGACCAGCGGTGAACCCTCTTAAGCTCCCTATGGCACCAAGACTGCCAGAACAGAGGCCCTCGCTATGCATGTAGCGAATCAGAATAGGAAAATGAGGGGCTCGTTGAAAATAAGACAGAAATAAGTATTGGCAGTCAAGAAGACCTCGGAAAGCAAAGCAGAGGATGTAGTAGCTCAAGATAAACAATTTGGAAAATAAGAAAGTAAAGAAAAAATGTACGCCAGGTGGGATCCGAACCCACGACCTCCAGAATACCGGTCTGGTGCGATAACCACTACGCTACCGGCGGGGCTACTTTAGCCTCCACTTTCTGGGGTATTTATGTTCAGGTGTTTTTTGTTTCCTGCGCTTGGGGGTTGTAGCCAGCGCCACTCGAACTACTCGGGGTGAAGGGGCTTCACCCCGGGGCTTCACCCCGAGTAGTCCGAGTGGCGCTGGCTACCACCCCCAAGCACAGGAAACAAAAATACTTAAACATAAATACCCCAGAAAGTAGAGCTGAAAATCGCCCCACCGGTTGCCTAGTGGTTATCGCACCAGACCGGTATTCTGGAGGTCGTGGGTTCGGATCCGACCTGGCGGGCATTTTTTCACCATTTTCTTTCTTTCTTTCCAAATTCTTTAACTCTTTCAATGACCTACCACATCCTCCCATTTGCTTTCTGAGGTTTTCTTGACTGCCAACTCCTATTTCTGTGTTATTTTTAACGAGCCCCTCATTTTCCATTCTGATTCGCTACATGCATAGCGAGGGCCTCTGTTCTGGCAGTCTTGGTGCCATAGGGAGCTTAAGAGGGTTCAATGCTGGTCGACCACTCTTGACATGTCGTAGACACTCGAGCCACGGCCCGGGGGTTAAAAAGAAGGCCCCCTTCACCCCGAGTAGTCCGAGTGGCGCTGGCTACCACCCCCAAGAACAGGAAACAAAAATACGTAAACATAAATACCCCAGAAAGTGGAGGACCAAGTAGCCCCGCCGGTAGCGTAGTGGTTATCGCACCAGACCGGTATTCTGGAGGTCCTGGGTTCGGATCCCACCTGGCGGGCATTTTTTCTGCACTTTCTTATTTTCCAAATTCTTTATCTTGAGCTATACATCCTCCCCTTTGCTTTACGAGGTCTTCTTGACTGCCAATTCCTTTTTCTGTCTTATTTTCAACGAGCCCCTCATTTTCCTATTGTGATTCGCTACATGCATAGCGAGGGCCTCTGTTCTGGCAGTCTTGGTGCCATAGGGAGCTTAAGAGGGTTCAACGCTGGTCGACCGCTCTCGACATGTCGTAGACGCTCGAGTCACCACCCAGGGGTTAAAAAGAAGGTCCCCTTCACCCCGAGTAGTCCGAGTGGCGCTGGCTACCACCCCCAAGGGCAGGAAACAAAAAACACCTGAACATAAATACCCCAGAAAGGGGAGGCTAAAGTAGCCCCGCCGGTAGCGTAGTGGTTATCGCACCAGACCGGTATTCTGGAGGTCGTAGGTTCAAATTCCACCTGGCGGTGGAATCCATATCTATATATATGTATATATATAGATATTTTGTAAAGGTAAACCAATTCTGTAACATCGGCTTGGCAAAGTGGATTGGACCAGAGAAAGGGGATGCGGAAGGGGGTGTATTTATGCGGAGGAGACCAGCCAGAAAAGAGAAGTGGTCGCCTGGCCAAGAAGAGCTTAAAACGTTGGCTCGAAAAACCGCTCTAAAACCATGGTGCCTAGTAAAAGATGGAGGGACTCGTCACAGGGGGGTCAGGCCTTGACGACGGTCTTGTTGATCCAGTGGTACTCGTCCGCCTTCTAGCCGGGTGCGGGGGCGGGTGGCAGGCCAGCCGCGGGTTCCACAAGGGGCCGCCAGAGGAGAGGAACAGCGGGGGGCTGAACGAAGGCGAGGAATACGAGCACGGCCTCTTGGGGTGCACCATGGGAATGCCCTACGGGGAGCCTTTTAAGACATCCAAACGTGTCATGTCTGAGAATGCAGCGAGCGCAGTGGTGCCTTGTATAACAGTAAGTTCTTCAGAACGCGAAGAGCGTAAAACTACGCGTTTTAAAAGACCAAAATATAGATAACAGATATAGCACAGAATGCTGTTACCATATGGCACACACTTTCCCCATTCGCAAAAAACTTTACCCCCTACCTTGCAGGCGCTACGTATTTCGTCTTGGATAAAGAAGGCACACCAGAAGTATACGACACATGCAGAACGGCAGGCTGGCCCTGCATTATTCTATTTGCCCTGGGTTAATTATTTGCGCCTTTCCTGCTGTTTTGTGCTTTCTGGAATGCCTTGTTTTCGTATATGTGCTTCACTGACTATTCTAACTCCCTGCTCTACTGCTCCTGCTACTGGTTCCATTGGCGGGCGATACTGCTGTCCAAAAATTAAAGAGCGCTTCCCCAGGGTTGTATGCTGATGAGCTCCCTGCTGAGCTCTATAAATTTCCCCGTGCCCTTCTTTTCTTTACCTTTCCGTCAAAGCACAACAACAGCGTCTGTTTAATGGCCCCTCGGTTAGTAATCACATAATCTATTGTAAGATTCGGCAGCTTAGTGGGCGGAATCGGGGGATTGTCAGGCGTAAAGGGGACGTAATAAATAGTGACGCACGCATCCGTAATGAATGCTTAAAATGCATCTCAGTGGTTCGAGTGATAATAAGTGACTGTACGCTAACTGAAACTCACTTTTAACGAAATTTTACCTGACACCCTCGAGTAGGTGACTGCTAGCAAATTATTTGTTTGCCAAATAATCGTGTTCATAGGTAGGTGCTACCTGAATGGTGATGGACTATTTCTCTTGTGGTACAACTGATCGAAAAGCTACCCTGCTGGGATTTAAGACCACCCCTGAAAATGTACCGAAGAGACTCGATGGCCCCCAGGCCTAAACCTAGGGGCTTAACTTTCAGGCTAATGGGAGCCAGCGCCACTCCGACTACTCGGGATGAAGGGGGCCTTCTTTTTAACCAACGGGCCGTGACTCGAGTGTCTACGACATGTCAAGAGTGGTCGACCAGCGTTGAACCCTCTTAAGCTTCCTATGGCACCAAGACTGCCAGAACCGAGGCCCTCGCTGTGCATGTAGCGAATCAGAATGGAAAATGAGGGGCTCGTTGAAAATAACACAGAAATAAGAGTTGGCAGTCAAGAAAACCTCGGAAAGCAAAGGGGAGGATGTGGTAGGTCATTGAAAGGGATAAAGAATGCACGGCACCACAACATCCCATCCCTTTGCCGCTTCCACCATGGGACGACTTCATGGTCGTTAACCCAAAGCCACTCCCAGTCACCGGTCCTACGCTTCGCCACTCCAACAAACACAGACGCACATCTGAAATGACTGAGCGGTTTCCACATAGCGCTGTTTATACCGACGCCACTTGGGACCCCACCACGAATACTGCCGGATTAGCGGCCATTCACTCGACATTTCAAGCCGCCTGTCAACAAGAATATCCAACAGCGCCATCGTCTACCCACCTCCAACTCGAAGCGATATTACTGGCTGTCCGACAACTTCAAATTTCTCACTGGCCTACCAACCAGCCTCATGCAACTATCTTCACAGCCAGCCAGGAGGCATTCCGCGCATTGCGCCGGCTGCCTTATCAGAATTCTATCTGTGCGTCCATCAAGAAGCTTGCACGAAGGCTACATTGTACAACAGGACTACAAATTCGGGTAGACTGGGTGCCAGGGCACTGCGTTAACTCCACCAAGGAGGCCGCGCGCGCCCTGGCGAGCGATGTTCTTTCCACCCGCTCCCACCCAGTTTTGCCTCATCACGACCCCAACTTGGACCCCTTTGAAGCCCGTGCCACCTACCAGCGATGTGCTAGAGCTCGACTCCGCAGCCACATCCCTGCCAATGACTACCCGCTACCTACAGGACTGCCACGTGGCCTTCAGGTTCTCATCCACAAGGCTCGTGCTAGGGCGGCGCTTACAGAGGACATCCTTTTCAAGTGGCGTTCTTACATACCAAAAAAAGGGCGACCACCCATTCTCCCCGGCGCTACGGCAAGCAATTCACCTCCGCCGGCCATGACACCACCCACGTGCGTCACGTGCTCTTTAGGAGCCACACCGACCATTGAACATCTCCTTTGGACGTGTCCGGGTCTGCACACAGAGCGCACGTCTTGCAAACACAGCAGCATTACGTGTTTGACGGACTGGCTCTACCCACCCGCAGCCACAGCCAAGAAGGTGTTTGCCTCCTTGTGGGACTTCGCTCTGGCTACTGGCGTTCATCTGAGAATGTAGTTTTCCCGAACTGACACCACCCTCCCCACCCACCCCACATAGGCCGAGTCGCCATCCTTGTGCCAATAAAGTTTCATTCATTCATTCATTCATTTAAAATACTCCTGACCCCAGTTCAGGGGTCGTAGCAGGGCGGAAAGAAGTCTGATACATTTACCAGTAAAACAGTAAAAAGAACACATAACATAAGTAAAAAAACAAGTAATTACTGGTTTCCAATTCACAGTGGCGCGATGATGAGATCTGTCGAAGGGCACAAAAAAAGAAACCTATACACGCATCGAAAAAACACGAACTGCAAAAAAAAGAGTGCACACCAATGCCCGGCACACACATTACACACCGAGAGCCAGAACACGTTATGCCCTTATCTAGTGAACAACAAGAAAGAAAAGCTTAAAGTCAACTAGGCTTTAAAATTTGTTAATATCAGTTTGCTCGACAACACGACTTTCAAGGTTATTTCATTCATTCACTGCTCTTCGAAACAAAAATATTTAAAGACATTGTTTTTCGGCTGGAATGTGGTAAAAGGAGTACTGACACCAAATTTCAAAGCTAAGATAACTATATAAATTGCTTCCTTTTTGACAGGAGATATCTCCCAGAAAGTTTCAACAGCAACCGTTTGGCGTAACAAATTTTAAATCCATTTTAATCTTCGTCCGTACGAGAAAGCCCAGAGCGGGCCAACATGACATAATCTGTTGCTTGCCCCAAACTGCCGACGTCGGGGCTCCCGTGACGAAGCCGACGCGCTGGCTGTGGTTGGCGCGCGCTGCTCAGGCGTGTGTACACGTCATGGTTTTGGGACTGACGTCATGCTGCCTGGTGGCGTGGGGACGGGGAAGACCTAGTCGGGTCTGGGCGCGCGCGTGCGCTCGCTGGTGCGCACGTCCAGAGCGGCAGCACTACGGCAAGAATGGTGCCGTCACGTGATACCTAATGTCAGGGTGGCGTGTTTCCGTCTCCCAAACGCTGTAGTGGCAAAACGTCCGGTGACGTCACACAAAAATAAAAAACAAAGAACAAATACGCAAAAGCCTTATGCATTAGGCAGTAATAAGAATGATCATAAAAAGTAAAAATATTGCTGCGCGTGTAAGCATTTGCATCCAAACGTTTCACGCATTAACGAAATTGGTGCGGATGCGCCACGACCGCCTTCTAGGGGTAGCAGCAGTTATAAAAAATAATAATAATAAACAACGGGCGATCGCAATCGTACAGGAGGCGATAGCACGCTGCTTGTGTTTGCATTCTCGAGTGACAATAGTTGTGATCGCATTGTTTTTCAGCAGTATGCCAAGCTTTTCACATCGACCATTTCAGTGCGGATGCTTCCCCAACACCTGTCGCCGATGCTGTAATTATGGATGTAATTATTAGTGGTATTTACTAATTAACACTGAACGGTAGCGGTTGGGTAAAAATGCACACAGACTGCCCTCACTGCGAGTTGTGAACGGGGAACGGTGTTTGGCGTTCCGTCTGGATGGAACGATGAGCAAGCGCTTTTTCGAAATCCCTCACTTTTTCTACGCTTGATAAAGAGTGCATCCTGCACCTGTAGTAACTATTTTTAGTCAATCCACGTTTAGTTTTTAGCCAAGTTCACGAACAAAAAAACAGCCTCCAAAAAAGTTGTAGTTCTGGGTATTGTATTTCTGAAATGTAAGGGCGGAAAGTACATTGCACGATTTCTTTCTCAGCCAGCTAACAAACGGTGATATATTGACAGGAATAATATTGGAATACTGCAGCATCTGATGTTGGGACTATTTTTACGGGGGCCGTGCTCACATTTCTCCAAATTTTCATTTCCCCAGAACGCGTATGTGTCAAAATTGGAAGGTTACCGGCAAAAGTAGATAAAAAGAGCGTTCAACTTGAACTGCACGTGTTGACTGTTATTTGCGAACGGTTTTGTTTATTGTCCGTACCAGTTAACAGTGGTTCAGAGACCAGAGTCACGTCACTTTGTTGGTACAGTGTTGGGTATGGGGCATATCATAGCACCATTCTCTAGTAGGCTGCATTGCAGGTGCTTAAAATTGAAATTATAGCCTACATCTGAGAATGTGAGTCGCAAAAACTGTGTCACCGAAATCATGCAGGTGCCATTGACAAAACCTTTTTCACTTATTCTCTACAACTGCAATGCCGCAATCTACCACCAACTCAGCTCCAATTTTTAAGATTTCAGTAATTGGCGACAGTGCCAGTGTTTCAGTAAACTAGTTATGTACTTTATTGCCGCTTTCTAGTTTTTGCTACAATTTGCGTAGTCTTCTTGTCCCATTAATTGCACTTTTTGAGGTGAAGATGTGTGCTAGCAATCCCTTTTTCTTATATTGATTTGATCAATCGTGTGGCCGCACAAACAAAAAAAAAATGCACTTTCCAGCCACTTTATTCCATAGAGGTGATTTCCTGTACAAGCTGGGTCAACTTTTCAAGCGTTGTAGTCACACTCCAGGAGCATCTGCTAGTGGTAGCAAGGACCGAGTGCCAGGCTGAGGAGTGGCTTGTACCTAATTTACCTGTAGGTGCCTGGCACCTCCAAGGCACACGAATGCACACGGTGACTTCCACAGCTGCGCTCTATACTCTACTCGGTAACCGCCTGTGGTAGGACATGCCGCCAAACACTTCCACCCTTCGGCAATGCGGTGTTGTAAAAGGCCGGGGCCCCACCAGATTGACAAAGATCAGAAGCCTCTCGCAAGGGTAACGACAGCTTTCCAGGCTTGAGCTATCCTTTCAAAGGTCCGCACTCAACCAGGGACACCTGTACCCATAAAGAAACCAGTTTGTGCACGGTAGTGCGCGGATTTGAACCCAGTACTTCCCCCATATGAGGCTAGTGCAGTACCTCTGAGCCATCGCTGATGAGGCATAGCCACATAACGTTTCTGCAGTGCGCTGCACAAAAGTTGTGTACACGTAATCCAGGAACACACTGACCGCCAGGCTCATAGGTTAACTGCAGAGGGTTTTCTGACACCAGTTGCAGACACCGCTTCTGACACCGGTTGCAGACTGCCTCCTTATCAAGTTTAAAAGGCAAAACCCAAGTGCAGAGGCCCAATGAAAACAAGGTGAAAGTGATGCCGTATCTTCATAAGCCGTCGCACAACATAAAGAAAATTGTTTCATGGCACGGTGTTCGAGTAGTGTTTTCCGCGCCATAAAAGCTGTCCTGGCTGTGCACGCACATTTAAAACGCCAATACTGGGACAGCTTCAAAGGTGATGGCGGAGGTGTGGGTCCTAAACAAGAATACACTGGTCTGTACATGAGAAGCACCAACTTCACAGTCTGAAGGCCTGGCATGAATACTTTGTACCACAT
This sequence comes from Haemaphysalis longicornis, assembly GCA_013339765.2. Taxonomy (NCBI): domain Eukaryota; kingdom Metazoa; phylum Arthropoda; class Arachnida; order Ixodida; family Ixodidae; genus Haemaphysalis; species Haemaphysalis longicornis. The sequence goes on from CM023453.1 coordinate 106,585,510, forward strand.
TATATAAGCATCTTCAACTCTCACCGCGGCTGTAAACAAGAGTTGTGCTTGAGAAGCAGCGGTTCTATAGCCTGAGGCCCTCACATGAATCCATTCCAGTGTACTACATAAGTCAGCAATTCTTGCTGTAGCCGTCAAGTCAGAAGCAACAGCCCACCTTTGCAAAGGAGCAGCATTAGCACCTCGAATGACTGACATAAATTGATTGCAGCCTGCTGGGCAACTGGCTCCTATTCTTACTGCAGCTGTGCAGCCAGAATATTCTTGAAAATCAACGACATGAAGCGCTAAGGTGCTGAACTATTCTGATATGACGCATCATTTTTTATTCTTACCACAGCTGCATAATCAGATACAACTGTGCATGCTTCAAAATCCGTGACACAGCACTCTGAAGCCCCTCCAACTCGTCATAGTTGCTAGAACAATAACTTCCAAGTGTGTGGAAGAGGTGTTGAATTTAAACCAACTAAAGATATATGGGAAGTCTGTGAAACAATTGTCCCACTTGGTAGAATAACAGATCTATCATTGCAAGGGGATGGCTGACACCTAACTGTTTGCCAATACACTTTGTAAACTCCTTTGGAAAAATTTATACCCTACTGTTAAACTGCACAAGCATCAAAATGTAATCCTGAAACTTCGGCCATCCCCATAAAACACAATTTCAAAAAAAAACATTTTTATTGCACACCAAGGCCATTCTACAAACAGTGGAGAAAAATAAAGGAAAGATAAATTGCTGGGTTGATTCCTCAGAAATGAATTGCACGATTCCAACATAACTTTAAAAGCTCACAACATTTGAAACAGAATCCAACACTGCCAACGAAATAACAGCAATTTCAGATCAGTACACCCCTAGTCGGTCCCTTTAATGCCACCTTCATTAGCAACGGGAACAACGAACCAGCAGCGTAGCAGGCATAATAAAACATTGCGTGATGTGGATTTTTAAAATCAATTTATCAAAAACAAGTGTAGTAATGCCGCGGGGCCACATACTTTCACCTTTCGGCAATAACGGGGTCCAAATCCAGCAATGTCTTTGGTACCGTTCTCACAACTTGTAAAGAATACTACTGTAGTTTATTATGTAGTGGCACTGTCGTCATGTACTCCGGAAACACAGCCGCGTGTGGAAATTTCGGCGCACAAAACTGCCAACTGTCTGCCTGTGAAGCACGCGGTTGAACCAGCTTCACGTGTGGCCGCCTCGAGGTCACTTTCAACAGTACTGTCAAAGTTTGTGTTCCACGCCCTGCCCGAGTCGCCGAAATTGTTCCAGAGGAAGACGCTGAGAGTGTTATAAACATTCTTACTGTTCACACTGACGATTAAGCGTACGGGTGTCTACTTTGATGTCGGGGTTCAACATGTTTCTCTGGCATCACCCCAGCACATCATAACATTTTTAGTGGCCTACATGGCCGACACATGAGAAGTTCTTTGGACGTCATTGGTCAGCCGACAGCTGACTTCAGCACAAATCCTTCACAGGAGATGAGTACGCTAGGAAACATAGGCGCAGAGCGTGAACAAAAAGTAAGGCATACGCTGAGCAAGAGCAACCTGCAAGGGTCCCCAAGTTCTAAGTTGGCACCTACATACGAGTTCCTGGACCATAGGACACTCCAAGTTATGGACCACTATTAAACATCCACAAAAAGTGGCCCCTGGTCCTTCTATCTGGAAGACAGTCGAACTTGGAATGCTTCACAACTATCAGCGGTACCAAAAGAGGCATCACCAGGGCAAGAAACTAACAAGGACAACTCGTGCACGTACAACATGCCCGCGTTGACGGACTACCAAAGTAGAGCTGCACCATCGAAGACTTGGATCACTGCACCTGGGGGTCTGCCACAAGCACAATCTGCGAGTTCATCCGCAGATCAACTTGAGTCTCCACGCGATGTACCACCACATGTGCCACCGAGCCCACCACAGCCGCAAGGTTCGCAGCCACAAAGTCTGGCTCCAGGCTCTGGCACTGAGAAGTGCAGTGTACCGGTAGAGGGAAATGGACTCGATGCCGGGGCCACCACCTGGCTGGCCCAGAAAAAATAGCAGACCTCCAGTGCGCTTCCAAGAGTACGTGCAGTCATTTGACAGCTGTCAGGGCTCATACAGACAACGACTGTATTGGTGATTGTTTTCTGCAGACAGGGTTGTCTAATGATTGTTTGTTCCCAGGAATGGAACGATGTAGTGGCCCACAAAAGCACCAGGCACACACACACACACACACACACACACATACACACACACACACACACAGACACACACACGCGCGCGCGCACACGCACACGCACACGCACACGCCCACACACACACACACACACACACACACACACACACACACACACACACACACACACACACACACACACACACATATACAATGTGTAGTGCAGTGAATCTGTACAGCCGACATAACTACTTATGCCTACTAACAACCATAGCCCATAGCAGCCATTAAAGGTGTTGTGCCACCAAATTTTAAGTCTGTAAAAAGCCTGCTGTAGGCTTCCTCTGCATGCAACGACCCTCAACACGAAGTGCTGGGTACAGCAAGCGCTTAATATATATTTTAATTCGCTTCTAAAAATTACCTAAATGCTCTTTTGGAAATCGGGACCCATCGCTAGCGCCACTAACCATGACGTCAGTGAATTGCCAGCGCAGCAAATTTTGTGACGTCATACAACGCTAGCGACTCGAGCGACGTGAACGTGAACTCCAGTTACCACAGTTTGTTTGGTCGCTTGGTCGTATCGACACACTATACCGATACGACGGCGACGACGACGCGACGGCCGACGAGTCGTTAAAACATCGGCCAACTGCCGAATTGCCAGACCGCGTTGTCCACAACCACGCCGACGGCGACACAAACACGTCGGCCGATGGAATTCGCCGTAGTGTGACTGACTCGCCGACCGAAGACGCCAACAAAACCGGTCGCCTGACTGTCGCACGACGGCGTCGTCAATCGACCGAGAAGCGAAAACTGCGCCCCGACAACATTCGTGCCGCAATGAACGCGGCTCTATTTTGTTAGTTTCTGGAGGGTAATAACTCAGTAAGTTCCATGAAGCCCATACAACTCAACACTAGCGCTAATGCGATCCGTATTTTGGCGTTCGACGCTTCGGCCGTGCTCTTCGGCGACGCCGCTACCCCGGAATGCGTGTGCGATCGGCTCGCCTGTAGAAAATATAAGGTCAGTTTCGTGCAGAAGAACAGTTACGTAGGGTAATTTGGGTAAATAGAGATCAGTATCGGCAAAGGTTTTTAACGTAAAACGTAAAACCAAAGTACGGCAAGCACTATCACCTTCAGTGCAAAATCGCAGTCGCAGCCGGGCACACTTATTTTTGCGAGCGCTTTCGCAGAAGAGCAGAGTTGATGGCGATAAGCTGTCGCGGGGGGCCTTCGCGGAACCTTGCTGCGCAAGCGCTATTTAAAAAATGTGAGTTTACAAGCCAGATTCTGTAAAGCTAGCTAGTAAACAACCGACGTACGACTCCAAGGATGGCCTCCATCTAGTACAAACCGGCTATATCGCGAGTGGAATCGTTTGTTCGCTGGCTCAGTGGTCTCGCGCGTTCCGCCCATCCGGTCAACGTTGCCGTTCGATTCGCGCGGGAGGCAGCTTTTTTTTTTTTTTTTTGAGCGTTTTTTAAGCATTTTTATGGTTTGCAAATCCATGGTTTTCATTTGTCTGCATCCGAGGATGCAGACAAAGAATCCGCGTCGGAGCTGTCGCGGCTTGACGTGACGAGTCAGCGTGTTTACTTCCGTGGTGAAGCACGTATGTGGGGGAGCAGACGCCGCAGTAAAGTCGCAACGTACCGCAGCGCCGCCGTGGCAGAGCCTCCTCGCAACACTGTGACGTCACTGCTTGAATCGGCGCCCAGAAACCGAAACCGAATCCTGTTCACATGAATCGTGCGATAATAAATTTTTCACTCAGAATATGTGCGTGTGAGAGCATGTATCATGTTTTCTAACGAATTATAAAACGTTTGCAACAAAGAATGCACAAGCAACAAATTTGGTGGCACAACACCTTTAAACACTCTGTATATAACGCCAGAGCATTTGATTACCTGAACAATATTCGCGCTCGTTCATACTGCTTTGTTTGTAAGCTACGCAGTCTCAGACGATTGTGTACAACCATTTTGTGCTCCCCACATCTCTTCAATGATGCCGTAATCACGACTGTTCACGTCAGGATAAAAACGCATCGTTGCGCCAACTGTACTACCGCCCAGAGCAAACTGCGAAACAGCTGCGTAAAGGATACTTCCGTTGTCAGTAGAGTGAACTAGAATATAACACCAGCTACGTAGGCCTCCCGTTTAACATCGAGTGAGCCCTTGTTCACAGCCAGAAAAAAGAACCCTTGCAGCTTGTCACCGCTGCTGTCGTAGAACAAAGCCACGCATCAGGGAGATTGCGTTACACAGACACGCATCACACCAGCAACAAATAAAACCAGGACGTTCTTGGCAGGAAATGGTGACGACGCTACGAGTAAAAACAGCCCACCACGACTTTTCGAGCCTTATGATGCACTACATTCGTAACAGTTCGTACACAAATCGCACACCATTGTTTCTTTTTTATGGGTGCTTTCTGCCACTAGAAGGCGCTCGGGGCGCATCCGCCCCACTTTAGTTAATGCGTGAAACGTTTCGATGTAAATGTTTACACCCGCAGCAATACTTTTACTTTTTATGATTATCCTTATTACTACTTAATGCATAAACGGCTTGTGCGTATTTGTTCTGAGTTTTTTATTTTTGTGTGACGTCACCGCAAGTTTTGCCACTGCATTGTTTTGGAGACGGAAACACGCGTTATGGCCGCCGCTTGGCGTTTGTTTGGTCGAAACCGAAATTGGCACGAATAAATGACGCCGTAAATGAATTTTTACGCTGCGATTGACCGTCTTATGTGTCATTCTATGATTAGTGGGCTGGTAGTCAGGCATAGCAGCGAAAAAAAGGTGACACGAAAAGTTCGTGTCAGTACTCCTTTAGGTTCAGTGATTGACGGTTGCGGGATGAACGACCTGAAGAAAAATACGTAAAGTAATGATGAGTGTCCATTTTGAGAAGGTTCTTCACAATGTTAGGAAGAAAACGTAGGCGGCATAATTTATTTCTGGCCACAATGTTCAATGAGTGAGTGAGTGAGTAAAGACTTCATTGAATCGCCTGCTACCTACTTCATTGAATCGCGGCCTACGTCATCCCGTCAAAGACCCTCTACTCGGCAGCCGCCCCTCTACTCCCCTCGAGGTCCTTCAGCTGCCCCTGAATGGGGGCCGAGCCCTCTTGGCTTTCGACCGGCTTCTGCTTTTCAAGGGCCGCCAGGATCAGCTGGGCGGTTTCAAACGGTCTGCTTTGCTTTCTACACGATGTAGTTTAGACAAGTACCCACCGTGAAGGGGTCCCAAATTACATTTCCATAATCGGGATTGGTAACACGATGCCCTTCTAGGCTTTCAATTTTGTGCTTGTTCGAGCATTTCTAAGGGACCTTTTCAACTAGTGAAGTTTATACATTGATTGATTAGGAAAGTTTGTAATGTATATATCGCAGAGCAAGTTGTTAGATATATGCAAACCACGATATGTATACTCAGTTACCCGCATTGCACGTTATTATCGGCTGTGTAATCAAAAAGATTGATTGAGAGGACACATTATTTATAATTGACAGACATCTGCCATGTGTTGCACTACTGAATGACATCGTTCTGTTTTAAATTAAGGTCAATCTGACCTTCTAAAGAGTCCACAGTAGAATAAATGAGACAATCATCAGCGGGCAACCTAATTTTTATGTCATGCTCGCCAACAATATCGTTAACAAAAACAAGAAATAGCGGACCCAGAACAGAACCCTGGGGTACACCGGAAGTGACAGATAATATTTTAAAACGAATGTCGCTGAAGATGACATATTGGTAACGTAAAGTAAGGTATGGTTGAATCCAAGTGCAAAGTTGATCATTTTTAAGAGTGGCACGTAGTTGATCATTAGTTTTACATAAGCTATCTTGTGAAACGCTTTCGCGAAATCTATAAATATTACATCTGTTTGTTTACGGTGATTAGTCATGGCGAAATCATGTACTGTTTCGAAAAGTTGGGTCACATTAGAAAAGCCACGCCCAAAACCATGTTGCACTGAACAGAGTATCGAATGCGTTGTTAAAAAATCAGATATGTATTTGTGAACGACATGTTCTAATAATTTATATCAAGTGCTGGTTAAAGATATAGAATGGTAATTTCTAACTGACTGTTTATATCCTTGTTTAAGAAGGGGCTTAATTTTGGACACTTTCCAATCTTCCGGCAGGAATCCAGTTGAAAGAGACAAATTAAAAATTATAACGAGGAATTTGGGGCACCTTTCCGCGTATCTCTTCAGAAATGCATTGGGTATATCATGAGGTCCCGAAGACTTTTTTTTATTTAAGTTAAAAAGTAAATTACGTATACCGGGTTCGGTAATTATAACATCCTTAAACAAGGCAGCATTCTATATTTATCGAAGTACGGGGCAGTTCTGTCGTAGCTGCAAATACGGACTTGGAATTTTCGTTAAATGAATCTGAGATCACTGTAGAATCTGAGGTACTAATGTTATATATTACAAAACTGCTAGTTACCGAGTGCTTAGGGGTTATACTTCGCCAAAGTTTGGAGGGCGATTCTTTAATCATGTTACTCAAGCGCTCAGTATAGAAAGTACGACGCTCTGATTGCATTAAATTTTTTAGTTTATGAGAGAGCTGGAAAATTTTCTCCTTTAGGTTGGTATTAAGATTTATTTTGAACCTTTTGTTGAGGAGATTGAGTTTTCTTTTTAAATGAAAGCTGTCTCGGGTGATCCATGGATTTGAGGGATTTGCTGGTCGATACCAGAAGGGAACATTGAGGTCAATGCATGCGTGTGCTGTGTTCTTAAATGTCACCCCAGGAGAGTTAGTACAGCACATAGTGCTCATAGAACTACTCAAAAAACGATCATACATAGGCTCTAATCTTTCTAGTGTTGAAACATCGTTAGCCCCAGAAAAAATGTTACACGATTCGTTTTCAGTCTTGTCTTTCGAAGAGAGAAACGAAATTGAACCAAGACACACTTTTGATCTGAGAGTCCAGCTAGTACCTCACACTCAAGGTCACCGTAAATATTGGATCGAACAAAAACAAGGTCCAGTTGATTTGCTCTATCCGTGAATACGTGTATACTCATGAACTAGTTGAACCAAATTAAAACGAAATGCAATATCAATCAACTCCCCGTTGTTGAAAGTATCATGAGTACCAGAAGAGAAGGTGGGCCATTTAATGCCATGTAGGTTGAAGTCGCCACAGAGCAGAAGTTTTGTGTCTTTCGCTATCTGAAGACCAATGTATTCCTTTAAATACTGCAAAGCATCAATTCTAGTAACAGGGGGTCGGTAAACAACACCAATGCCCAAGCACTTTCCGTCCCGACAAATCTTAAAAAATAAGGACCCAAAACCAATGGGGTTGGTCATTCTAGCATTTTGTATGTTATTAACACGAAAGTGTTTTATGCCGGGATCCACCAAAATCCAACTAACGTCATATCCGTCACGGAAATGACGTCCTCAGAAAAACGTCAATTAACGCGGCGGAGCCTGGATTCGATCCATGAACTCTTCCGTCGCGACGGGAGGCACGAAACGCGCTCCCGACCAACGTTACTAAAATAAACTCAGTTTCAAAACTCCGCCGGAGAGGCGGTCCGCATGGCGGGCGCGAGAACTAGTGGCGCTGTAGTTGAGTCTTGCGCTACTCTCAGCGCGTCGTGTGCTACTGCGGCGGGCCGCCGCCCCGACGTACCACGGCGGCTTTCTGGAAGTGCTATTGCTAAACCTAATCATTTATCACCTTCCCGGTCGACAAGCTTAAACATCTTCATCCTTCCAGTCGACGTTACCGCATCCCATTTGTGCACTGTTTGAGTAGATATGCATACGATCGTCTGTATGCATTGACTTGCATGCGTTGCTCATTGGCTGGCTAAAAATCGACGGTGGGCCTATATTTGAGCTGTGCAGATTGCGTTTAACTTCCATGTACGGGAGTTTCTTAGCGAGTGCGCATTTTCAGCGTAGTTTTGATACGTACTGAGTTGTCTTATCTCGACAAAAACTGACCCAACACGTTTGTAAAAGCCGTGCCTTTATGCCTGTGCAGCAACACGACAGTTTTGTGAATCTCGTCAGTGCGAGGTTCCGTTAACCAGCTTCCGATGTAGAGTTCCTATTCTCAAATTTTATATGAGCCGGGCTTGTCACACCTCCTCCGGCATCAGCGTTGTTTGTGGTGCATACGAGACAATACATCACCAAAGATAAAAGTTCGCCTACAGTTCTGGCGCGCAGTTCATCTCTCGCAGATGCACTTGACTTTTGCGAAATCACGTTAAAGCTTTAATCAACAATTTAAAGGCGTGGATTCTACGCCTAAGTTCATAAGGATCTTTGACCGCCTTTTTTGATGTTTTGAACTCAAGAAATCTCTCCACCTGATCGTACAAGGCACTTCTGCGAAAGGCGAAGAGGCTTCAATGAGGACTTTCTTTAAAGACTGAATTGTACATAACAGGACTCCAGGATGCACTAGGAAAATCAGCATTTGAGGGCCTTAAAAAACCGTATTTTTAGGACTCCCCATAAGTATGAACAGTGTCATGGCAACTTTGGACAGGCTTGTGGAAACAGAGAAGCTGAGAATTTGATTACACACAAGATGTCTCAAAACCACCTCAAAGCTTTTGGTTGCGTAAAAGGAAAGGGGTGTCAAAATACAACAACTCTACTACCTTCCAAAGGAGCTGCATAAAGCAGTTGTTTAAGCAATTCCATAATATCCCCACGCGATTAGATATGATCGAGTGCGCATTCAGCCGTTCGCGGGTGTAATGCGTATTCGCTTAAAACATTCCAAAAGTCAGGTACTGCGTCGAAGCAACAAAGGGGTATATGATTTTTATTCACCCGGGGTTAATTCGAAAGGCCGAAGAAGGTGAGACCAGCCGGACGCACATAAAAATTGAGCGGAGGAACTCTACACCGGAAGCTGGTTAACGGGACCTCCCACTGATGAGGTTCACAAAAACTGTCGTACTGCCATGCGGGCCAGAAAGACCACCCTCACGTGTTTTGCCTGAAGTCAGGCAAAACACGTGTTGTTTTGCCTGGCGAGCGTCGGCGTCAATAGCGGGTGCCTACTTCACTCCAGATGGTTTTAATTACGCTCGTCGGTGCAAGTGCGCGTGCTTTGCAGCGACCAACATAATTTCATTCTCTGACGAGAGTGACACGCAGTACTCGCCCAACTGCAAAAATGTTCAGGGCATGGTGGTTTACTACCTCTATGGGTACGTTCATAGGAAAATAGAAAAAGTAACAACGTGCACAGAGTGCCTAGTATCGCTCATAACTACGCCTGGGAAGTATAAAGCCGCGCACAAACCGCATGAAAGTGCACTCACTCAACTCAGGCCTTTCAAAGAAGGCTGCCTACGCCATCCCTCACGCAGCCTATTTTTCCACAATAAAGGCTATTGAGAACGCTGCCCAAGAGATCTTCGATGAAAACGCCATAGTTGGTGACCTTTTTTGGATTGTCCTTGAAAAGTTGGAGTGGTTTTCACTGCCATCTTTGGGCTACACTGCTCATGATCAAGATATGATGGCTAGAGTAGTTCAGTTTTACATTGTGATGCGAATATTCTTTTTTTTTGCAAGAAAAGCAATCAGGAACTACAGCTGTCTGGAAGATGCAGCTGTGGGAAATGCCTGAAACAGCTGTCTGAAATGCCAGGAAGAAGGTGAAGTTGCTGTAACATTTTGCACTCTGCTCTCGATGGATAATCGTCGCAAAAACTTGTAAAGCATTGTAAAATAGTGTAAAATAGTGTAAAGCACGGTTACTGTTTTTCTATAACGTCTTATTTGTAAATAGCAGGAAACATGAATATTTTTTTCAACAATGTTCTTGAATATTGTGTAAGTCCACTTTTTTGCACATATCCTGTTTGTGCCTCTTGCCTCCAGTACATTGTTTTGTTGTTAATTCATTGTATCGCAGCCTATTTTCTACAATAAAGGCTATTGAGAAAGCTGCCCAAGAGGTCTTCGACGAAAACACTATAGTTGGTGACCTTTTTTGGATTGTCCTTGAAAAGTTGGAGTGGGCACCGGCTGAGAGCAATATACACGCCCTCCTCTTCGCAGCTTTGTCTACTCGTTCTTCTTCTTCGGCGGTTCCCCTACGGGAAGATGACGACGGTGGTTGAACGCGAACCTATCTCGTGATGGATTCTTTGGTTGGCCAACCCCTAGGGGCATCCTGCCACAATCAGCATCAGAGGCGCTGCGGATGGGGCTGGTTGAGCTGCAAGGCGCGTGGCGCTTCCCGCCACAGCTTTCCCATGGGAAATTCAGCATCCCCCTCTAAAGTTTTCAGTTCATCGTTTCCGCTGACGTTCAGCTTCGCGTGCCTTCGTTGTATCAGTAGCTTCTTGACGTAGTTTGAATGAGTCAAGGACATAAGGCGCGTTCGTAGCACTTGCTCCTGTCCCGGATTTGTAGCGTAGTGGGAAGAGCACCGCGTACCTCCCATTGGGTCCAGAGAGTCGTGGGATCGAAACCGGGCGCCGCTAACTGTTTCTTTTTTTTTTTAAAGTGTAGTATCGCGGAGCTGTGGGTGTAAGGAGGAGAGTTGCGCGTGCGCAGTGAGCGTGTGGACGTCGCCGCCATCAACGACGCAGGACAAGGCAAACCTAAGAAACGCTCCGCATTTAAAACAGCCTAAACAACCATCCCAAAACAGGCAACCGAGCGGCGGCAAAACGGTGGTCGGCTGTAGTGCTCCCTCGCACTCCTCATCAACCCTGCACCAACCCCCCTCCTCTCTCCCACTTGATTCAATAAGAGAGCTCTCTAGCATCATAGCGGATATTAACCTGCTCAGACAGAAGAATTTCGCTTTGCGTCAGGAAAACTAAGCCCTGAAATCGCAAATAGAAACCCTCACTCTAGAAGAACCAAACACAACCCCCCCCCTCCCCCTCCTCCCCATTCCTCCCTCCCGCAAACAAACGCAGGGCAGTTGGTGAGACCTCCCAAGCTGGATTTGAGAACGCCACGTCGGATGATCAGCATGACAAGAGAATCACTACCCTTGAAGCAAGCGTCTCGTCAACCTGGAAGCTCCTGCACAAGCAGAAAAAATAGTGTGTGTAGCTCCGCAACACCACCAAACTCTGCCGGCTAAAATATTAACTATTTAACGCTATCTCCAAGGTAGCATATATAACCCCCGCGCTGCACTGCTCACGTAAATAAGACAGGTTCTCAAAAGCGTCAACAACCTGTGTGGGCACGTTCCACAAATTTGCATTCAAAATGAACCAGCCCTCAAATAGTGGCTCCATGGCCGTCCGAGTCAGGCAGTGTAACAGTAGGGCGATTCAGTGAAAAACGAAGCAACGTGCAGTTACACATCCAGTCGGTTGAAACACCCCCAGACACTATAGCCCTCCAGCTGCAGGTCAAAGCAGTTACTCTTACCAGATAAAAAGCATTCCAAAATGAAGCGATTCCGAAAACAGGCGTACTAATCGAAAAAAACATCCCGGCGCATAGAACCCAATTCGATAATGTAGAAACGCCCACGATCTGATCACGGTACTTTCCATAAAAATGGAAGGATATAAAATTTTCACCCTTGAAGTATATGATAACCCATGGGCGCAGAATCACACATCCCATCTTCTGTTTTCCCTCGCCACCAGAGAATACGGCCCCAATGCCCGAATTCTAGTGGGTAGTTTCAGTGCATCGCATACGGCTAGGGTTATTCGAAATGCTTAAAAAAGGGAAGAGAACTTTCGGACCAGGCGCAGATCCACCATTTTGCATTAGAATCAGACCCCAGTGGTCCAACCCAGATATTCAACAGTGCTAAAAAAATTAGTGCCCTTCCACTCTGTGAAGACGGATGCCCCGCAAAGCTGAAAGCAGTCCACGGAGCGTACGAAACAAAAAAAAGTTAAATTTGCGATGGAGCATACTTTATGGCCAGTTACGGAATGAACCTCTAAAAGAGCCCAGCTTTGTCCTGCCAGAAAAACATCGAGCTGCCTGTGTCCCTGCCGCGGTATAAGCATCTTACTGTTCGTGTAAGGCCGGGTTCAGAATATTGCAGGAACTGTCGTAGTAACTTTAAAGAATGATTTAATTTCACATCTCAGGCGAATGAACGGGGATACACGACGTTTTTTAGGTGCACAGATCACGATACGGCTTTTGTTTGGTTAGTTGCAACATAGCCTAACACACAAACCGAATCCGCTCTCCCTCTAAGGACTCCGGACAGGTCCCACTGGGCTGTTTAATTCCCATGTTTGAACCTCGCACCAGCACAATGGACATGCAATCCATCAGTTCGGGCATGAGCCTATAGCTTCTCGTCTACGCCCCCCTCATCCCTCCCACTATTATCCTCTACAAACCTGCGCACGCATAAACTGGCAATCAGTCATGTGCGCGTGCTTGGAAGTGACATCCCCAGCTTTATAGCTCAAACTTCCGTGTTATCAGGTATCTAGTGGAACCACCGCAGGAAAGTGATATTTCGCACAGAGCAGAGAGACGACTTGGACATGCCCATGGTCAAAGATGGCCCTAGAACTCTAAATAGTTTTTGTCCTACCCTCTGTCAAATGTTACCGCATTCAATGGGATAGTTTCCTTGGCTCTGGAACGTAGTAGAATGAGGGGCAAAACATAAAACTCAGAACGATGCAATCTGTTGCCCTCAGTAATAGTAGTTACAAAATTCTTTCTATTACAATAAATAACTGCACGGTAATTACTTCTGGAAGAATTGCGATGAGACGGAAAGATGTACATGAGATGCGGTCTAAAATGAAAGCCCTCTGAAGAAGTGATATTGGCTCAAGCCGGCGTTCCAAGCGGACAAGTTGCTGTTCATCCTAACGGATTCGGCGCTACTCGACGAGCTGAACTTCTGGCCGTAACGGCGGCGCCAGCAGGTTTGTGCTGTTTTTGCGCTCTTTTGCGCTTCTGTTCCGGACAACGCTTCAGTTCTTGCTCTCCTCCTTCCAAACTAACGGCATGCATCCGTTCCATAGAGATTTAAAACCTGGAAGCACTTGAGCTCTATTCTCCCGTAAAAACATGTGGCTGTCCGTTTTCCTTCCCCCTCGTGTGCATCTTACTGGTTGTGTATGTCTGTGTTAAAAATCAACATACCCCCACACCAATCGGTTAAAAAGGACAGCCTACTAACCGCATTCCGCCATTAAATTTTGACATACAAATCTCCCACCAGCAACACTGGCATTTCATCGGTAGCGGCAGGAAGCCTAGCTGTTCAAGCACGCCCTCTTTTTCTACCCGCCAACCATGCACGCATAAACCGGCAACCGGTAATGCCGCATGCGTAGGCGTGAAAGATACCGGCTATAATGTCGCTCGGAAGCCCTTGCCAGCCGAAAAATAAATATGTGCTCCAGCCGGCGTTCCAACTGGGGAAGGTTCTCTTCCACCGGGAGGGATTCGCAGCTACTTAACGAAGTGAATTTGAGCGGGAACGGCTACAGCTGGTTGGGGTCGTTTAAGGGGGCAGCCCTTTGGCAGCCATTACCCGCGCTTCGCAGGCGTGGCGTCTGTTTCTGTCCTCGTAACCTAGTGAGAGAACCCAGAAGTGACGAAAGAAAGCAGATAGAAGCGTCTAGCGAATGGTGAGCTGGAGTACGACACGTGCGGCTACGGCTTGTCTCTTGCGTCGCCAGTATGGAGCGCCCTCCCCCTGACAATTTCCCCAGACGCTGCTCCGTTCTCCACTAATCCAAACCACGTGACGTTTCCGCGAGCGGTTCAAACACGATATGCTACAACATGCTGGCTGCTCCCTTGTGCGGGGCTAATCCGAACCAAGTGACATTTTCTCGCGAGGATCAAATACGATTTGCAACATGCTGGCTCGTGGTGGCGGTGGTGCACTGCCATGTAGCAGCAGAGCGAACGGCGCGAACGCCGCCGTGCGTTCGCTGATCACGCGAACACTTCCTGAGACGCAGCAGACATACGCCGTGACGGAGACGACTGCAGCTAGCACTGTGCAGAAATTTTATATTAGGGGGTGTAGTAATCGTCACTGCATTTTTCACGGCCATCCGTGCTTCTCTTTATTTTTCGCAATCATCTACTAACCGGCCTACCGCCATTAGCTGCCGATTGCGCAACTTGCCAAAGGGGCATCGGTGAAGGCGAGGGGAATATAATTGCGAAAGAGGTGTCGGCTGTGGTGAGGAGGAGCCCCGGAGCGGAGCCGAGTAAATCGGTGACACCGAAATGAAAATTGGGGGGTTAGACATTTACTGGTTTGCAGAAAAAGACTCCACTCCAGATCTCAATTTTACACTCCATGTCAAAAACGCCAGATGAAGCATCACTTATACGACGCTTGGAAGCGATTCTTTCTTCATCTAAACTGATCTTACCCCTGCCGACACCATTAGGACTCACCCCCGACAGCAGAACTTCGCAAACTGGGACGGGTTCAGCAGTTGTTGAGAAGCCCAGAAAGAAACATCGGTACCATATGCCCTATTAGATCTCCAAAAGTGGGTAAAGCAGCTGGTTGCGGACCCGCGAGCCGTAACCAAAGCAATCGACTCAGACATATCTTCGGGGACCATAGATCCCCGTCTGCAACAGCTCTGGCGCACGTACAAGAGCATGCAAAAACGTGGGAGACAGAACAAACATAACCACAGGTTACGCCGTAAATTCGAAGAACTGGAAGCGAACCTAAAAATCCACACTACGACTCTGTCGGGATCTATTCGGCATAAATCTGCGGCCATATGCGGAGCGATTTGGGGATGAAATGGAGATGGCACCTTCTCAAGCACCTCCTGAACCAAAACCAGTCGAAAATGTATCAAGCCTACTTTCTCACTTGCATCATCCAGGGATTCCCAGGCATGGATACAGACCTAGCTATACTCGGGGACAACTCTCTGTGGCAATGGAGAGAAAGCTACGGGAGGGGGGGTGAAGTGGCCGGCCGAACCACGACATTTCGCTGCGCAGTCGGAAGTAGTTCTACAAACATTATTCAGTGCGCATAACCTATGCAATTCAAAAACATATATTTCTTTTTTTCTAGCCTTGCATTGACAATGCCAATAAATCGCCAGAATATAATCGCCAGTAAGGGTTACTTTTTTTAATTTTCTGTTTTGTTTGGTTGCGGAAATTACCACTGGTTGCACGACGGTTCTCTTCAGAAAACGAAATGGCGTCTTCATCGAGAGCAGCTACTTTTCCGTCCGATAGCCCACCAGTTAATTCGCCCCAAAGAATTTTCAAAAAGCTTCACAGCCAAAAGCTGTCAAACCAGACTAAGCAAGTTGTCTGCAACGTGTACATCCAAGTGAGACTGACGCAACCAGGACTCTCTGTCGTTTCCGCATTTCATTAGGTTAGCCAGCTTACCGGCGTAAGCGAGCGTACGGTCGCACGGCTCAAGAATGAGGTTTTGCGTGGCACCCCGAAGTCCCGAAAGCGCAAAAGGCTTCGTTTTTCGACAGCTTCACCCTTGCTGCTCTCCGATAGAAAGTGCATCAGCACATCATTCGCAACGAGGCGCCAACTGCAGAAAAGATCCTCAGCGATGTGACTAGCGACCCCTACATAGGGCTGCCGAAGCTGAGTGTCAGAACGATGCGTCGGCTTCTGAATGACATTGGATTTGCTTTTTGGAAGCGAAAACGTAACTCTGCGCTTCTGGAAACGGATGACATCATCGTGTGGCGGCGGAAATATCTGCGTACCCTTCCAGAAATGCGAAAGCGGAAACGGTACGTGGTTACTGATTCAATTTGGCGGACAGATAGGTAAATGTCAATTCCGGCGATTGAAACAGAATTTCGTATGCAACATTATTTGACAGTTGAAATGTAACAAGAAAAAATAATGATGGAAGTTCTCGTACAGGCAAATATTTTATTGCTGAGAGTTACTTATCAACACCGCTCCGCAAGCATACTGGCGTTCGCTTTATTTTTAGATGCGACGCATCTCTTGCTCTGAGGCATGCCCCTCCTGCGTCGGCGTCAGCGGCGTCCCCACGCCACCTGTGCATGCGCGACTCTCCTCCGCTCTTCTCTGCGACAGCTGTGCACAACACTCTCAGTCCATCTCATTACCATAAACAACAGCTGCGTGCGCGCGCTTCGCTCGCTTCACTCCGCTCCCGTCGCGCAAGTGCGCGTATGCACGACTCTCCTCAACTGTCTCCTCTCCTTCAGGCGCCGTGAATATAAAGCGGGTAGCGCGCTGCGGCGGTTAAGTGAGCGCTCGATCTCGTTCGACTTCGCGTCACAACACGTTTCACCCGATTTAGCGAATCAACCCAACGGAAACACCAATTGAACCCCCCGATGCGTCGCATCACACCATGGTTCCCTCGCGGGAAGATGGGCGTAATTTTTTCATGGCGTTTTTCTGTATCCCTGCCTCTTGTTCGTATTTTGCATTTTATTCTGGTCCAGCAAGTGAAGGAACAAGTAAGCATCGACATGTTATAATAATGTATGGATAGCACTCGCTGACTGCATTTCGTTAGCCATGTGGGCGGTGTACGTTCTGCGAACTTTTTTTTTATTTTGGTGTTTTGCGGTGCCACCAAAAGCTAAACATACTTGCCTGCGTAGTAGAATGATGCTAGGTGAAAGCAATAAAAGCCTTCTCTGTCTTTACCAACCCTTCTCCCCAAAGAAAAACTGGCACGTATTCCTTTCATTTTCGCAGGACTATGTACTACCTCGACGAGACTTGGGTCAATGCTGGGCACACCAAGGGCACGGTGTGGGAGGACACCACTGTGTCATCCCGTGAAGTCGCCTTTCGCAAGGGCCTAACTACTGGGCTTCGTGCACCAAGTGGCAAAGGTGGCCGGCTCATCGTCCTTCATGCTGGAAATGAGAAGAGCTTTGTGGACGAGGCATGTCTCATTTTCCATGCGTCAAAGAGTGCTTCCACTGACTACTATAGCGAAATGGATGGCCCATGCTTTGAGAAGTGGTTCGCAGAACACATTCTACCCAACATTGAGCCACGCAGTGTTATTGTCATGGACAATGCTCCGTACCACAGTGTTTGGACCGAAAAGCCACCCTCGACGTCGTGGCGCAAGGCCGACATTCAGTCTTGGTTGACTGCAAAAACCATCGCGTGGTGTGATGGCCAGTTGAAGCCCGAGCTCCTTCGGCTGGTTAATGAGAACAAACACAAGTTTTTTGGATACCGGATTGAAGCCCTGGCCAGAGTTGCTGGTCATGACATTGTTCAGCTTCCTCCTTACCACTGTGAATTCAACCCTATTGAAATGGTGTGGAGCCAGGCTAAGGGGTATATTGCTGCCAACAACACTTCCTTCACTCTCGCTGAAGTTGAACGACTACTCAACGAAGCTATCGCCCTCGTGACTCTCGAAAACTGGGTCCGGGACTGCACTCATGTGGAGCGTCTTGAGAAAGAGGCCTGGGAGCGGGATGGTGCAATCTATACCAGAACCGACAACGTCGTGATTCCACTAGGTTCCGACTCCAGCAGCTCTAGTGACTGCCGTGACAGCGAAATGAGCAGCGTAGAGGAACTGTATTGAAACCGTTGTGCGCTGACTTATGTGGTGCTGGTCGTGCGTGGCGATTAACAAGGTGCTTTGTTTACGTTTCTGGTGACCGGAAGCTTGGAAGTACTCTCGGTTGGTGCTGCTTTTGTGTGGAAACTTACAGAGCCCCCTGTTTAACTTTCCGATGCCCAGCAGCTTGGAAGTACGCTTTGTTGGTTATGTGGTGCCCGCCTTGTGTGGCAAGTGACTAGGCGCTTTGTTTTCCTTTATGGTGGCCAGAAGCTTGGAAGAACGCTCTATTGGTTTATGTGGTGCTGCTTGTGTGCAACAACTTACAGGACACCTTGTTTACCTTTCTGATGCCCCGCAACGTAGGAGGTACCTGCTCATACAGTGCTGAATTTGTGCAGCTCCAGGCAATCATTAGGAGTGCTTATTGTCAGTACGCGAAGTAAAAGACCTTTTCCGGCTCAAATAATTTGTTTTAAATGCGTGTTTACAAGGTAAATGGCGAGGACTAATACAAATCATCAATGGCTCACTTTCAAATGTCGATACGCCTTGGGTTTCTCTGATACCAGCCTTAGCTTTTGTAAAAATACTAGCTTCCCGAAGCCCTCGGGTATGAGGTCGAACACCCGAAAGGTAACGGCATGCTCTCATGAAACAGAAGTTACAGAAATGTTCACAGCCATGGTGATGGGCAGTGTCACTTTGTCATTTTGGAGTGCAGTGTCTGGTACATCTATGTTGTTTTCACATTTATCATGAAGAAATTACTGTACACCGTAGTCAGTGACTGCGAATAACTGCTAACAGGGCCAGAAATGCTTGTTTGGAAATACGTGGCTGCATGAATTTCAGTGCTCAAGTGGGCTTAAAAGTTGGGGCCACAGCTTTAAAGGTTTACTCCTGTGACTGGCGTTCGTGTGCATGTTTGTGGTTGTGTGACTAATTGGAGTGGCTTCCAGATTTTGTCCAGCTGATTATGCACGAAATAAATAAATGAAAGAAACCCATTCTTTCTTCTGCTTCAATGTTCACGTAGCACACATTATTCCTGCTGCCTACAGTCAAACCCGTTTATAGCGAACTGCAATATGCACCGTGATTAGTTCGATATATCCAACAGTTCGATATAGCCGAACCCGCCTATAACGAGCTTATTGTTACGAGTTCGCAATCCGCGGGAGCCCCCCGTCCGCGTATGCAGAAACAAACGCAGTACAGTAGCCATTACCATACCAAAATAATCCATTTATTGAAAGTAATAATGCTACTTTCTGCCTTAACTGCCCACGTTGCAAAAAAAGAGTGATTTTTGTTCTCACTTTCGTTTTGGCGGCTTCAACTAGCATTGCATTCTCTACACAAAACATTGTTTGCACCAGTTCGAGTCCGCGTCCTCAAAAATCTAAGAAGCAATTGGCGGAGCACATCGACTGCCGAAAGCGCTTCATTATAAGCGCTGGACGGATTTCACTCGCGACATCATCGGGAACGCTGGCGAGCTCTTCCCACAGTCCGCTGCTGCTGTCTTGGTCCGGACTCGCTGACAGGGCGGGTTCCTTCATGAGTCCCGCGCGTCGGAAACAGTTACGTAAAGTATTACGTGTCACGTCGCTCAGTGCGAGGCGCAATATCTCAGTCGCAGCTTTTGCTTTGTGGTCGCGGCCAATCCAGATCTCAATCTCCGCTCCGAGATCATGCATTTCGGCGGCCATTCTAGGCGCCACGAGTTCGATATATCGGATGTGAACTTCGTTATAAGGAATATGTTTCCCATGTATTTCCGTAACTGAAATATTTTTGTTCGATATATACCATAATTCGCTCTATCCGGTTTCGTTATAGCCGGGTTTGACTGTAATGCTCACAGTGTACCGATGTCAAACGGTTTGCAATTGGCGGTGGCAGCCCTGAGTGTCGGAGTTTTTCTGCTGGTTCTGGAATTGTGTGTGCAAATTCTGGCCATAGCCACAAAATCGTACACTTTTGCGAAATTTTGGAGCACTTTAGCCATGGTGGGGTGTCACGTCGCCGCCAAATGAAAATTGGTGAATTGGACGGACAGGACCACCACTGTAAACCCACGTGTTGGGCTTGGGAACAAGTAAGAGCAAGGGGAGGCCAACATCAAATTTACAGCCATGAATACCAGTCAGCTATTTTTTAATGTAGAGCCAGCCATGCTCCCACAACATTGATGTAAGTGACAAAGAAAGGAGGCTGTTGCAGCCAATTGGAATGTCGATGAGGAGTTAGCGGATACACGCAGCCAACGCGAATTCTGTTGCCTGGTTTGGAAGCCAATTGAAATTTTGCTGACAGGCCCAGTTGCCGTGTTCTGGATACGGTGCTTTTTTCTGCAAGTGAGCCAAGAAGTGTGCGAGTGATCACACATTAAAAAATGGAAAGGTGTGGCTTAACCACCAATCTGAGAACGGCTCGATATTTTGGCGTTCGGCAAAGTTAGCTAATGCAATGTACTTTACGATGTCAGAGACGACATTACTGTCAAAATGTTCAGTGACCAATTGTTTTTAAACTTTACGACCAGCGCTAACTGTGCAGGTGTTTATACAACGTTACGTTTTTCATCCGTCCAAGTGCTGACACGCCTTTATGCTGTAAATAGGCAACTGTGTACGACTGCTGTACGAGTGTGTGCGACTGCTATCCTAAGGTATGAAACCTGCACCACGTAGTATAGCGAGACACGCCCGAAAGCCTGCATGATGTCCATCAAAGATATTTGAATAGTAAGGCGTGGGGGTTGAGCGCAAGAGTCATGGGTTCTGCAGCGCGAGCTTCTCCTATACGCTTTCCGAGTTGCGGGTCACCGAAACTTCTTGGGGCCTGCCTAACTCAGCGCATTCCAAATGGGATTTCACTTCGTGCCGTAGTGTGCGCGTGATGCCGTAACGGTACATATAGCGAGCCTGCGCTATGTAAGCACAGTACACGTGCCCGTTGTTCTGCCCAGTTTCCGGCTAAAGAAGAGTTTAAATATCAGTGCCTGCCCCCAAAACTGCCGCGCTGACAAAATTGATGGCGTTTCTGGGCGGTTCAGAGTTTGACAGTACCGTCCACGCTATAATATATTAGGTCGGTCCGAGTTCTCAAGTGAAAGCGTTGGCTTTAGCTTAGAATGAAATGAAACGTAGAGAAGGAGACGTCAATATGCCTGCATGATTGGTGATGGTGGTTCAGCGCACTCAACCAAAGAGCTCATGCGAAGAAACGAACTGTAGCAAATGCGTGTGCGTCACGCCTAAACCGAAACTAGTTTACAGGGAACTACTTTGGCGCAGTAACACAAAGCAGTTTGCTCCCCCCCCCCCCCCCCGCGTAGCTTTGTCTCCATTACCACAGAAAGTTGTCCCCGAGTATAAAAATGGCAGCCTCTCCACTCCGTGAATGATGGCGAGGGTGCGGAGTACGGTGACTCGAAATGACATCCAAGTTGCGCGCTGAGTTTCATCCGATTTGCGCCCCGACCGTCACTCGATTTCAGCCGTGAGTTGCACCTTGATTATTCCCTGATTGAAACTGCAACTCACAGCTCAAATCGAATTTTGCTTGATTTTCGGTTGATGTTGGTTTGCGCACGGATGGACGCGGAGGTCACTTGGGAGGTTCTAAGGCACTCCGCACCGTCACAGGTGAGGGAGTAAGCCGTTTGACTCTCGGGTACTAACTCACGCTCATAGCCCAATGGTTAAGACGACTGACACTAACTCTGTCTGGTCTATCAGACACTGGCTCGAACGCTGCCAGTGCCTGTGTGATTTTTGCGATTGTAAATGCTATGCGCACGGACGCGGACCTACATTGTGCGGTCCTAAGGTACTCCGCACCTAATAAGATAAAGGACATGTATTTGCCGAAAGGCACTAGCCACCCTCTACCCCCCGACACTAGTCTATTAAATTCGTATATGGACAGGGATCTGAAGCAGAGTACGACGAGCCTTACTCAAGCTGCAATCGGGTTCGGCCCCGGGCCCTGATCAGGTAACCAACAAAATTCTGAAGAATCTTTCTCTCCATCAGAAACATTAGAGGTTAATTCAACCATTATCCGGAACAGGGCACGGTGCCACAATCCTGGAGACATGCTCAAATCTCATTCATTCCCAAACCAGGAAAACCCCTTCTTTTGGAACACCTTCGACCTATTTCCCGAACTCATGCAAGGGAAAGCTGTTTGAGGATATCATTCACGCACGCTTGGTCGCCCCCTTCAAAATTTCTATACCCTCACCGCTCCATGATCTGTTTCCGTTCGGGCCTGTCCCCGCATGACATCCCCCTCCAAAACTCCTGCGAAGTCGTAGTCACCTAAAACAATTTGAACACGGTGGTTATGATTGCCTTAGATTAGACCAAGGCCTTCGAAAATGTGTCCACGACGCCATAATGACC
>CM023453.1:106607783-106704876 GCA_013339765.2 Haemaphysalis longicornis
GTGCTTCATAGTATATGTCGGCACACGTTCATGCCGTGACAACGGAAAGTTATGTGATACAGTACTTTCGAGCTTTCGGCATGGCAGCAAAACCTGTTTTGCCTTACATACGATTGCCAGGAATCGTAATGCCTTCTGCCAAGGCGACAGAAGGCTTGGGATTTGTTTTGGTTTCGTATTTTCGCTGTTGTCGGTTTCTAGCAGCTGGCTGTTCCCTTTGTTCGAAAGATTGTTTACTACATAAGGTGACGCCTAGCTCCGACTCTTCGCGCTCCGCACAAGACCGGCTTTGCAAGGAATGGGCGACGCCCGACAATGTTTTTTCCGTAGCGGCTTCGAAAACTATATACATACTTTAACTGACGCCGTGAGATAGTGTATGCGATTTTAAGTCTAATACTATGCTAAAAAATGCGCACGCAAAATGTGGTGCGGACAAGCATCAGACGTCAACCAAGCGCAAAGAAACAGCCCGGAGAGCGAGCCAACGTGAAGCAGACTAGAAATGCGAGAATCCCTAAGCCGACGTCAAGGAGGCGCGCTTCGGAGCGCAGCCCGTGGTCGCGCTCACCGCCAATTGCGTGCGCTGTGACTCATGTTTAAAGGAAATAAACGTTCCTCACATGTAACCGTTACTATGGGGCAAGTTTCAATTCGAAAAGCCCAAAATGTAGCAACAGTAACTATCAGTACCTTTCAAGAACTTACTAGCATTCCACAGTAGAGCCGTTGGCTGCCATCATCTTCCTCCTCAGCTGCTCCTGTAGATCTACACAGCAAAAAAGAAATACGGCGATTTTAACTTCGCTAAGTGAGCCTACGCCCGCAGAACAAAATATGTATAGATGTTAGGAAGTGAGTACCAACGTATTCATCGCACTGCGAAGCAACATATAGCCGGGAAGAGTGCTCATTAGTCAATTTCTTTCGTTCTTGTCAGGCGAGCGTAGCTGCTGTATATTAATATCGGATGTTACCCGATGTGGCATCTTGACTGCAACAAACTAGGCTTACAGGGTACGGAAACCGCGCGCAGCAGTGGTTCACAAAATGCAGTGATGTGATTGGGTCGGGTCATTTTGGAGCAGCTTTTGGAGCAGCCAAAAGTAGGATTTGGAGCAGCAAAACGGCTTTGGGGCATTTGGGAAATATTGCTACAAGGGGAGCAACACAACCGAGAGGAGCCCCAAAAGCAGCATCCTGGGCACACAGAAATATTTAAACAAGTAAAATGCCTTCGGTGCAGACGAGTTTCTGTCGCACAGATGTCTTTTAGCAGTGACTATGAAATGCCTCAAGACAAGCACCAAAACCGTTCGTGCGAGTGTATGAATGCATTCACTGCATGATCAAACGGATCATAAAGGAACTTGAAGTTTTATTTTAAAAAATGACTATCGGGGTAGCATTCCAATCGGTAGGCTACAGTAGCCTACAGGTAGGCTACAGAATAGGTTACACTCGGTAGGCTACAGAACAGTAGGATAATGAACGGAGCACAGTTACACGTGACAGAATATACAGCTGAGGGCAATTTATGTAAAAGTTTCTAGCGTCCGGCGTAAATGTCGGTTTCTCTCCGGGTTCCCAAGACGAAGTCACATGCTATATGTCCTCTGCGACTTGTACACTCGTTTTGCAATTTGCAGGGGACTAGGTTTGCAACAACGGCAACTCTCTGGCTTTTTTCAGCGGTAAGACTGTCTTCATAAATAACCCACACAGCTCGTGAAAGAGGGTCACCTATGATGATCATTGAGTAGGTGGACCAACGGCTAACTATATTTGAAACGAAGACAAAAAAAATCAGTGAAAATGTCCACCACATTTTTCACGAAGAGTAGCTTTGCAAAGAAAGTTTTATCATAAAATGCGTTCCTGAAGCGCTCCTGTAGCGTTCCTCTTGAACGACATGTTGAGTCAGGCAAGATCACTTTCTTTGAAGCTCAAAACTGTTCAATGAACCGGCTTACAGCCGGTCCCAAGTTCAGCCCATCTTGAACTTTCGTCCTTTTCCCCTGTCCCGCTAGCTACCATTGCAATGCCCTCTTCATCGCGACCCCTCGGAGTTAGTCACGTGAATCCCTGCCAAGCTTTCATCATCACCATCATCATCACCAGCCTATCTACGCCCACTGCAAGGCAAAGGCATCTCTCATTAATCTCCAATTATGCCGGTCCTGTGCTAACTCGCCAAGTGTTATTGCAAAACATACAGTAAAGCGTGAACCGCATGGCACGTTTTTACACGCGATTCGTGCGCGTCGGCGTTGCGAGCGCGATATTTTCACGCCCGCATCGGCGATATCGCGCCCGCGGCACCTTCTACTTCGGTCAGAAACTAACGCGCGACGCCCGCGACAGTGCGAAGAGCTTGTCGACTTGCCCCAATGGGGATGCGCGCGCCTCATGGCGGAAGTTTAGAAGCGCTCGAGGCAGCCAGCTGGCTCAGAGAGAGATGTTTAGGCTTACCACCCCGTCGGATAATGCATGGGCGCTTTCACTAGCGGCGCGGATGATGGTTTATAGTACCGTTTTTGCGGTACTATAAACAAAGGTGTTCAGCTGTTCATTTATTAAGGCCATTCATGCGTGTGTATTTTCGCGGGAAAGTACAAGACATCACCTCATACCCTCCTGAACCACATCGTAAGAAATAATCAAAAGCAAAAAAAAGTTGTTCGTGTTGAGTGGTCGCTCGTTTCCATATACGGTGCACCTCGTAGCCCAAGTTTAGCTTGGACACGTGAAACACCAATTTGAACTTTTAAAATAAAAAAAGCAGTACATACACACTAAACATTTTACACGCTCATTGCCCAAAAAAGGTGTAGCATAAGTGCAATAAGGGTGTTTGGAAGTCATTCCGATATTTTTCTTAGGTTCCAACACCCTAATTAGTAGCTTGGCCCTCTTTTCTTTCGGGAAGGGGTGTTGACCGACTGCAACATCCTTGGTTTTCTGTAGGGTGTTTAATGGGCGCAAAGCAGGCGTTCAATTGGAGAAAAAACCAGCGGAGTTGGGGTCGACAGATCTTCCTTTGCCGCTGTTAAGTTTTGCTTGGTTTTGCAAGGCTTTGCCAAGTTTTGTTAGGATTTGCGATGTTCTTGCTAGGCTGGACTAAGTGCTGAGGCGGGAGACCAAGTTCAGCCGGATGTTACAAGGCTGTTCGAGTGCGTCCCCCACACTGTCAACGGATCCAAGGAGGAAACAAGCAAAGTGGACCCCCCCCCCCCCCCTTAGCTCCGCTGTTCTTCCAGCCTTGCTCCACTAGTTCAACCTGTGCCATTTTTTTGCGTCTCAGTAGCCCAAAAAACCAGTGCTATTAAAATGCATAGTAAGACGTTCGCATACACATGTGCCCCTTGTGCTGATATTCTAACAAACTCGAAAGCCGGCTTCACTGTTATAATACATTACTTTCGGTGGTTCACCGTTTACAGGCGGAGCAGTTCTTTTTCTTGGTATTTTTAGCTAACCCCACCAAACCTACCGCAAGGTTAAGCAGCTCCCCTGGTAATACTCTATGCCTGTTCATCTAGTATTAATCATCTTAAGGTACAAAACATCCTTCCCCCAGTTGTAGGAAACGTTCGGTCCACCCGTGTAAACGGGTTAAATTAAACTCCAAAGCTGGAGGTTGTTTACATCCTTTTTCGTAAATGGGGGTCTTTCAAGCACTTTTTCTAAGTTTTGAACACCTTAATTTTTAGCTTTACACCCTTGCGGGAAAAATTGTTTTGAAACAGTCGACACCCTTCTAGTCAGTGTTCAAATGGTGTGGAATATGTGTTTGGTATTTAATAAAATTATATGACTTATTGAACATACAAACCACCTCGAGATTAAAAGGTCTTCGCAAATTCGCCTGCTGACTTATATTTGCTGAAATTAAAAAAGGTAATTCCCAAATTACTGCTAAAAAATCTAATTTTTTTGTGACAAGCCCGCCGACTCTATCGGAGGACTTTCCTCTGCTGGCTAGAAAAGCAAGAAAAGCAGATGTATTTCTAATTAAGTAGGAAATCGCTCGCGCCATGCATCCCGTTGGTTTTCTTACTCAGCAGAGTTTGGGTTTGGGCTAGTTTGTAGCGCTAATACATGACTTCATGTAGCGCAAAAAGCGGACGTCAGACGGAGGCGACGGGTACAAGCACTAACTTTCAAACGGCACAAGCGCTAACTTCTAACTCATTTCGAATTTAGCGTTTCTGCCCGCCAATTCCTTCAGTCCTTGTTCGATTTTTGTTGACACGAAGTCATGAATTTTTTGCGGAATTCATTTGTGGACCAAGTGTGACTTGTGCATGTTGACTCTGTCATGGCGGGGCCGGTATGCGTAGCTGCGCTGCCCACATACTTATTTTTTGCGGTTATAAAAACTTACAACCTCATTTTAGGGCGTTCACAAGCACACCCTTTTTTCATCCTTACACTATTTTTTACCCAAAACAGCTTTAAACGTGTGCGCCAGGTACAAGTTTTTTTACACCGTTTAGGCCAGAAAGCTTGCAAAAAGCTTGCAATGGCAGCACCTCCACTCCGTGGATGATGGCAAGGGTTCGGAGTACGGGGACTCGAAATGGCATCCAAGTTGCGCCCCGAGTGACATCCGATTTGTGCCCCGACCGTCATTCGCTTTGAGCCGTGAGTTGAACCTTGATTATTCCTAAATGAAACTGCAACTCACGGCTCAAATCGAATTTCGCTTGATTTTCACTTGATGGTGGTGTGTGCACGGATGG
Source organism: Haemaphysalis longicornis (assembly GCA_013339765.2). NCBI lineage: Eukaryota > Metazoa > Arthropoda > Arachnida > Ixodida > Ixodidae > Haemaphysalis > Haemaphysalis longicornis. The sequence continues at coordinate 106,612,529 of CM023453.1, forward strand.
TCGCGGATGGACATTGGGAGGTCCTAAGGTACTCCGCACCGTTACAGTCAAGGGAGTAAGCCGTTTTACTCTCGGGTACTAACTCAAGTTCGTAGCCCAATGGGTAAGACGACTGGCACTAACGCTGTCTGGTCTACTAGACACAGGCTCGAAACCTCCCGGTGCCTACGTGATTTTTTGTGATTGTAAATGCTGGCGCACGGACGCGAACGGACATTGTGTGGTCCTAAGGTACTCCACACCTAAAAGTTTTGTCTGTTGGCTTTTCATGCAGCTGCCAAGCGCCCCCCGTATTGCTGTCCCTTCTAGTTTATGGCACCCGCCCGTTGCCCTCGACAATACCATTTGCTTGGCTCCGGTCACTTTCCGATTTCACGAAGAGGTCGCCACGCGGACCGCCCACTTTCAACGCATGGGAAATCTTCGCAGCAATCCGAGCCACCAAAACACGGAAGGCGAGATCTCATAAAATATATCGCTTAGTTAAGTTCCGCGATTGTAATGAGGTGATAATTTGGACTCCCTTTAGCACGCCAAGTCTCTTTGAAAAGTTTCTTCACAGGCACATTGGTCGTTGTGTCGTCGTGGATCAAACGTTTCCGCAAAATAATCGCATATCTCCAGGTAATATCCCAAAAGACTGTCACTGTCATGGAACAGGCATAGTGCGTGACTTCCGCTTGATGCTTTTCAACGGTCCTCAACTTTAACCGCCTGCGGCCGGGTGGCAGCTTTCAGCCGAAGGGGAAATGTCGAAGCATTCACGGCGTGCTTTAGGGACACCTATTTTACTAAACTTATGACACATTAATGAGTTTTGTAAGGTAATTCGGCACTCTATACGGCTGAAAACCTACTTTTATAAAAGATGTAAATGAAAAAATGGACGCTCAGTAATTCCAATATCACACCTGTAGCAGTTTTTTGTTGAAAGTTTAAGAGCAAAATGAACTCGTCACACGAGCCGTAGCCGATCCGTGAAGCAAGTAGTAAGAACGTGGCGTCAAAGCATAGGCTGCCTAGGCGAGAATAGGAAAAAAACATTTTTTTGTGGTTTAAAATGTTCCTAGGAGCAAAAGCTTCCTAACGGTAAGAACGATGGTATTTTGTTATACTGATCAATCGTACTTTTCTTTTTATGTTGGTCTGCAAAAGATGCCCATCAAGCATCTACAGGAACACCCACTATTGGATGGGCAACGCAACAGTCAGCAGCACTGTAACGATAATGGTTGATTACAACAGCAGCAATGCCATTTTCGTATTGTTGTTGTCATAAAAACATGTAATCGCATGCTACATATGTGATAAACAGAGTGAGTGCTCATCGACTTGGGGCGATATAGATGCAAGCTTAGCCTTCAACAAATATTGATATAGAACAGTAACCTCAGGTTTTATTGGAGCTGAGGTGTAACAAAACATTCATGGTAGAAACGTTGTTGCAGGTAATGAAAAAGATGCGTTGCTGCTTGATATTCACTGTAATCATCCTCAGAATGTTTTGCCCAAGTGTGCAACAAAGGGTTTCCCAAATTTTTCAGTCAGTCAAACGTACATTCGTCTCGTATGTAACATCTGACAAATGCTATAATGCTTGCAACGATAAACCTTGGAGTGCGTTAGTAAGTTCCGATTCGCGCCATTTATTGCACCTGAAAAACAAGTTTGTTAACTCGGAAATTACCGTGTTGTTAAGGAGTTTGTTAAACACACGCTAGCAGCAAGTGGCTTGTTCAGCGTGCAGAGGACGCTGTAAGTGCATAAAAAAAAGCAGCCCTAAAAACGGCTTTAAAGAGTAGTCAATAGTGGCTAACAAACAAAAAATTCACTCACATTGACAGGACCATTGCGGCGAGAATTATCAAAATATTGCTCCGTTTCATAGCTGCTTGGTTAGGTGTAGAACTGAGCACAAGTCACGATTTGAAATTCTCGCTCGAAGGAAATAACGGAAATCTGTAGCGACACGGGCAAAACGATATTCAGAAGCCTAGCTAAACAGTACGTGCGACGTCATTGCCACAGCATTGAAGGAGCGCAATGGGATGTTAGCATTGTTTTCTCGCAAACAAGGTGAATATGCCTGCAATGCGGCTTTGTTCTTTAACCGCTGAAACCACTTGCGCCCAAAATCAAAACCACATGTCCATTGTCCCGCGCGCAGTGCAGCAGCGAGGGGCTGCGCAGTGATCTATCAAAAACCGAGAAGTAAGCAAAATTGAGACTGCCATGCTCTAGGTGGCCACGTATAAGGATGGTGAACGAATCCTGCCCTTCGAGCGGGCATGGCTGTCTGCAACAAAAATGTGTTGAGCCCTGAAGAAGTAATTAGGCTAAACATTTTTTTTGGTCCTTGGATATATTTGACCTGAACTCTTGGTTCTAGAGTGCTAGACTTTGTGTTGGTGGAAGTTGAACAACAATGCTCCTGCAAGCTCCTGATCAGACGGAACATCTAAAACACCACTAAAAATAACATGAACGCGGTAAGACAGCACAGAATATCTACTTTGCGCAAAGGAACTTGTGGAAAGTAGATTAGGTTATAATATAACCACGCAAGGTAGGTTATAATATATAAAACACAAACCCATATATATATATATCCTCAACGCGCGACTCAGTGACTGGTAGATAGCTTCAGCATAAAAGGCTGAATGAGGTACAGCACAAAAAATGCATTTGGACAAGTACAGACGCACAATTATGGATACATTGACACCGCCATTCTTTTAATAGGGAACGTTCAGAGTGCTCTTTTTCTTCCCTAGGGAGTCTAAAATGCAATTTTAGAGGGGAAGAGACTGTTAGAAAAATGCCATAGACACAAAATGTTGCTTTCAGCCCTTATCTAGTTGGGATGAAGGCGATGATGAAAAGGATTCTATAGTATTTTCTGTCATTTCTTGCGTACAATTCACTTCTTTTGTTAGCACCGTCATTTAGGTTTACTACTTAAAAAAGAAAATAGGCATTGTGGCCAAAGAACAGTGTTTAGGTAGTTATTTGCCTGTTTTTTGTTATGCTTCCGTTGTGATTGCCAATCTTTACTTTCAGGTCCATTCATTGCGAATAGGAAAGTATACTTCACGAAGAAATTTTGATACACCCCTCGGTGTGTCACGGGGATTTGCAGTGTGAATGTAATTTTTCTTGCTGTACCACAGATAAACAAACTGGCCTTTCTTCAAAACTAGTAGAATGGAACGTCAATATAAGGATCCGTGAAGTGCTTGGATAGCTGCCAGTTCTCTCCATAGTTTAAAAATTGTTGCAGCGTGTTTCAGAGACAAATCCGGAGCTTCTTTCCGGAGAACTTCAGGGCATTCACGATATCAGTATTATACTTCAGATGTCATTAGAAAAATCAGTAATAATATTTCTATGAGAGTAGATGTTATTGCTACACCGAAGCAAATATTGCGTTTACGATACTGGTGTCACCAGAGTGGTGGTACTACATCAGCGATGAAAATATTTTTAATATGCGCAAGTTCAGCTTTGCAAATTGTGAAGTTTACACTTGAAGAATACGTTGTTAGTGTTGTATGAATGCAGGGCGATTACGCCCGAAATCTCGAAGACGAGCGGTAAAAAACTCATTTTTCAACGCCCCGCATTACTGTAAAAGAACTATTATGAAAACATGCATTCAATGCTACCAGTTCTTGTGCCTCAACCACCGAAGCATTTCACCAACGCTAGTGTTTCCTTCTACACAATTTATTTGGCTTATTAGTGTCCTGTTACTATAAAATGTATAGGCAGGTAAAGTAAGCGGTGCTCCAGCCAGTGGTGCCTCCCGTGTAAATTATGCGATGTGTGAAGTGTCTTAGTTTGAAACACAAAACCTTCCAGCCGCTTGCCACAATGCTAACTTTAGTGAGGGTCAGTATAAAAGGCAGGATTATTAGGTGTGCTTCAGACACACAACATCATCATTTGCAGCAGCACTCTGTCCACTGCAGTACGAACGCACGTATGTACGTCTCCCAACATGTCGCTCCAACCGTTCCTGTCTTGTGAAGGCCTCGTATATTTTTTGGCTGCGAATTTCATGATCATCTCCTTCAATCGAGTCATTCGTCAGCTGCTTGTAGTCCCATCTGTCGGCGTAAAGACGTTGTTGCAGCGGCAGTCACCTCTCCGCAGTTAATACCCAGCTGAAGTGCTCTTCATATTTATTGGAGCTACGAAATTTTTCTTCGGCTGAAATGTGTCGCTATGAGATTTTGGTTGACTGGGTTTAGCCAAACTCAGCAGCACGAACTGAAGGGTCAAGAACAAACGTATTTGGTGAGTAGTGTTGTAGTTGACGGCGCTCATTGCGAAGCCTTATCACGTACCAACGTGCCAAAAAAGCTTTTTTTTAGTGCGTGGTCTACGTGATACAGTCCCTGATGTTGGTTGACATGTTTTCTAAGTTATGGTGGCCCTAATAAGGTCGTATTTCAACTTCAGCAGATAATGTGGAAAAAGTGCACATAGGTCCAGTGCGGGTTCGCACAAGGCGACCACAAATCTAACCCATAAGGCTCAGGTAACTCTCTCGCAATAACATTCACCTTAGGCAGTGGGAATTCAGAAAACAATGACATTACCGGGTCGGTCACCGAACCGGATAATATTGGATGGCGGTATTGTAGCTTCTACATAGATGAAGCATAGCTGCTGAGTCAAGAGATAGTTTACCAGTTGTAACCTTTCTTTACCAAAACTGCTGATAGAAACATAAGCGGAAAAATCTAGCGTCAGAGAAAGGCGAAAACATAGCTATTGCGGAGCTAATTGTTCAGGAATTCATTGAGTGTTTTCGAAAATAAGTAAATGCGGAAGACATTCCGAACTGGTGTTTCCCTCTCCAGTAGTTCTTTTTGGACGAAGGTATCCCACCAGAGCCATTGTTTCAGCGAATTCCAATAGCCTTGAAGGGTACACAAAAACTTCAACTATTAGAGTTTTTTACGTACCCATTGTACTTAAAATAATAAACGGTATAGCTGAAAACATCATGCCTAGACCGCTTACGTGTAGTAAATGACAATATTAGCGTACACAATTGTATAGCCCAATCATTTGGGGAGTAGTTGTTGGTTGGAGATCCACGGACACATTTGCAAATTTGTTTGGATTATGCCACCAAGTCAGTAGGGCAAATAAACCGGGGGAAAGTAATGTTTTAAAGAAATAACATTGAACAAATATACAAGCAACTTAAATTACTAGAGACCAAACAGCAACAGAAATTAACTGCATTGTACTTCATTTCCCCAAAGGTTGTAAAAAACTTCCTCCCCGGCGCCTGCCAACTCCTGGTGACGTTCTGGGGCGTGTGCGTGTTCGAGTTACCGACTATAATGAACCGGCATTATCCGCCCTCGATGATGTTGGCAGGTGTTTGTGCAAGAAAGCCGGTCTGGATTGCCGAGCAGTATATGAGCCAAAAAAATTTGGTATCCACCTCAAACGCAGTCATCCGGTTAAAAGAAGACCTTTACAACTTTTTCCTACATTTGTGGTTGAAGGAAGGATCTTCCTGGTTAGGCTAGCTAATGTCTAACATATGCTGGTGTAAGTATTTACCGGTTGCTCTTCTCTGCCCTACACACAAGTTTAGCTAGCGTCGTCGTTTTCTGAACGGTGGTTCTTGCATCCGGTTCCTTTCGCATATTGATGCCATGCCGGTATGGCATCAAAATGCGAAAGGCACCGGCTGCTACTAAAATGCCTTAGTAGCTACTCGGAAGACACGCTCTCAAAATGTCGCTTTAAATAACAGGTACGTTTCGCCAAACACCTTACTTCTTTTTGTTCCATTTTGACTTCACCAGAAGGTTTCTCGACACTGTGCACAAGATGCTGCTGTTGGCAAACTGTATGGGAAACTGGAATGAATTAAACATTTTATTAGTGATCTCGTGCAGTGGTGATAATGGTTGAGGGTGGTGCATTGAAAGCACTTAAACCCATTTATTCAGAAGAGGGTAGTTTTGCTTCGGCTTATATTTCCTAGCATTCCTAAACGACCTGAAGGCTGCGGGGAGGGTAGTAAGTCATGAACGCGTGGAAACACGTCCTCTGTGGACAATCAACCGCTAAAATATTTATAGACGAAAAAAAGTCGCAGCTGAATTATCTCAAATTTGGTTGTTGTTTCCAGTACAGTATTCATTCCTGATTTGGGAAATACATATTATGACCTAAATCTACGGTACCTCAAAGAAGGTTTATTTTATTTATATATATACGCGACTTACCCTAAAAGAAGAAAACAATAGTCACTTATGGACAGCATATTTCTCGGGAATACATTGTTTCTTTATTATCAGTCACTTGATTCTGCCATCTGGCCCGAAACTCTTGTTTTGTTTTAGCTTCATTTCCAAAGCAAACAGATTAACGGGGCAGCAGCGTTGTGAACATGCAGTGTCTTTTTTGCCCCTTTTTATTTGTATTGGCCCTTGAATATTTGAGGAAGAAATCTGCAATAAAAACAAAACAAAGCAATCGTAGATCAGTGGTGGACGTGCAGTAAAAAGTAAAAAAAAGACCACGCTGACAAAAACGTGCTTAGAAGGTCCGTGTATAGACTTCATCCTTTCCATCGGTTCGGCTAAACTAACGTGCCCATTTGTAAACCGTAGCGGGTCTGTTCGGCACGCGGCTATTTTTTTTGTTTAATTTAGCCGTCAAATGATCCTGCTACTGTATGAAAATTATGCGTCCAGATCGTTAAACAATTCAACTTTAAAATAATTGGAAGCTGAAGCAGCCTCCCGAAACGGTTACCTGGAGCCCCTGCAGTGTGTAACAAGCGGAAAAAGGCCCTGGGACCGAGTTCCTCCCCGACGTTGAAGATTGTTTTTGTATTAGAAAGTTTTTAACTTTTTTTAACATTCATGATCTTAGATTGCGCCGATAAAGCAGCACAAAACGCAATTTGTTTTTATACTAACGTTCTCACACATTAGCCCATCCAACATTGCCAAACCTCTGTATTCCTGCTGCGAACTTTAAACTCATTTTATACCCATTGTTATCATGAAGGAAAGAAAGGCAAATCACTCTACCCCTCCGCAATGCCTGAACAGGCTTTCTGTACTTTCACTAGAAAACTGAACAGCAAGCTCGTAAACATTTGTGCAAAGATGTTTTGCGTTTATATATATATATCAATAATTTAAGTATGATTGTTAAGCATACTGTGAATTAGTAATGCTTGAATAAAAAATCGTTATGTATGCACACACACCATAATGAGCTCTGCTGCCAATGATGTCGACAGTTGGCATCGTTTCACATTCCCCTGCCATATAAAGGCCCTCTCATATCCCTTCCTTTTCCTGCCCCTTTCCGTCTCTTCCCACAATAGTGATCCTCATGCACCGCTGAATGTTTGAAGAAACGTATTAGGGTAAACGTATCCACTCAACGTCCCAGTTCCATGAACTTAAACTACCCCAGTGTGTGTGTGTGTGTGTGTGTGTGTGTGTGTGTGTGTGTGAGAGAGATGAGAGAGAGAGAGAGAGAGAGAGAGAGAGAGAGAGAGAGAGAGAGAGAGAGAGAGAGAGAGCTTTAATGAACACGGAAGAGGTTAGCCCCACAAATGTCGGGTCATGCTACTACAGATGGGGTGAATATAGTGAGGCTTAAAAAAAGAAAAAGAAGTACGCAGTAACAATGAATAAGAGGGAGAAGAAAAGAAAATCACTTCGGAATGAAGAAAAAATTCACAGCATTCGGAGAAAAATCTGGCGATCTCAATGTTAGAGAAACTCGAGTAATCCCTAGTCAGACATATAAGTTAAAAGGGCCTTTGCCCCTTGCTCCGCGTCAACGTGACTTTGCAACGAACCAAGAAATTGAGGCAGTTCTAAACAGTTTCCGCGTATCAATCGTACAAGAGTTTTTTTTCGCCGTTTCGCGTTGGGTTGCATGTTGCGGTCAGTAGCACAAGAAATGCGGTTTGTCCTCTTTCACAGAGCACTTAGAGCACAATGCAGAGTTCGTCCTCCCTATAGTAAACAGAAAACTGGGAGTGAAGGCAACGTGCAAGCGTAATCTATGAAGGACACCCTCAGTTTGCTTTGGTAGGGCTCACTGAAACTGGACATTGCACTGAGGGTCAATCGCATGCAGAGGCGAGGCTATCCTGAGAGGGTCCTGCCGGGCAGACAGCTGCACGTTCCATTACCAGTGCGGAGACGGCCCGTACTTACGTCTTTTCCGGAATACGAGATTCCAACATACCGCTTTCGTGCCCGCTTTCGCTGCTGCGTCAGATGCAACGTTCCCCTTGATGCCGGAATGACCTGGCAGCTACTGAAGCGAGGTTCCGTGCACGACTTATATCTCAGGTGAGCGAGCGGTGGTTTCAAAGGCAGAACGAAGAATCGACGAAAGCTTAAGCACCGTGTCATGTTGACGAAGCCTGTACAGTTGCATTTAAATTTACGGTACGTGACATAGCATAAATCCCTACTTCCTGCAGCGCCTTCGTTTGCCTCTCCTCTGTACCCGCCTCAGCTCTTCCGCTTTTTTCCTCTTGTCCCTCCTGCTTCCTCCATTCCCCCTGCGGCTCCTAGCTGCCTTCTTATCTTCTCTCCCTCTTCCTTCCACTCCGTGTAGCCACCCCTTTTAACGTGACCCCTACGTCAACCCCGCTACGCTACCCATATAGTTTTTCTCGCTGCCTTCTTCTTCCCTCTCCTCCGAGTTACTCCCTTAGGTCAACCACGTGTAACCCATGGGAACGGTATCGGTGGGTCTAGGGCGGTCTAATTTTTTTCGGGTGACTACGTATTGATTGCTGATCTACTTGTTAATTCTAACACTCGCCAAATAAAAATGGGATTCCCTTGGTTGGGCAACCGGTTGATTATTACTGCTGGGTAGGCAGTGACCAGAGAATATACCCCGAGTGGCGAAACGACGACTAGAACATGTGTGGCTCATTCGGGTGACAGCTACTGCGACAGGTAAATGGATGGATACATTTTCCCGCTTACCTAAGCTGGCAAAAACCAAAATAAAACCCATATTGCCGTATTGTGCCCGTAGAAAATACGCCGAGTCGTATAGCTCTGCCTGTTAATGACGTGTTTATGTCCCAGCTGAAATTTTCGAAATCTGCCCCAAAGTAATGTTATCAGAATTATACCCAAATTATACGTGTTGTTATAGATAAATCAACTTTTAGCACCATTTACGTTCAGTTTGAAGTATTTTTCTTATGGGAAAGATTAACTGCATCGTGATGTGTTACAGTGGATTTTGTCGGTAATTTCCTTTTCACATACATCGTCTTTAATTCCTGAGTGATTGTTCTTTAATACATGATTGCAAGCCTCGTGTGTCTTATCTTAGGAATCCCGTACTGTTAGATAACCAGCGTGGAAGCTGTGCAGAGTGGGCTGACAACGCTCTTTACGAATAAGGCAGTTTTTTAAAATATTACTGCCTATTACACTCACCGACGGAAACCTAGATTTTGTAACCTCCAAAAAGACTGATAGCGTTCGATTTAAAGGTTGGAGGAAAAGTACTTTATATCGCTCAACCGCAAGTGCAAACCTAATTGCAGTGATAGAAATGTTATTTTTCCCATTCCGCAGAGCAAGAAATTACAACACGTATTTGCAAAAACTGCGGGCATACAGCTTCACATCAGAAAAATACTTATGGCAAACTCGGAAACGCCCAATTGAAACATTTCTTCATTCATTGCACACAATTTCGTTCAATTGATGGGTGTCCGAAGCCATTGATAACTATTGCCAACCTTCAATAACAACACAGCATAACAGTTTCTGTATTTTTAAGTATACCTCACGCTATGTTCAAAGAATATTTTGTAATTGCTTTTATTTGTTACGAAAATTCTTACCCAGAAAGCTTCAATAATTCAGACAGGGAGTAATTTCGAAACTCCTGAAGCTGGCGATGCCTTTGTTGGCACATTCCTGGGAACAAAAAAAATTGCAATGTCAATATTATTTTATTTCGAAGAAACTTATCTTCCTCGGATAGTCACGATATTGTGTAATCCCCACGGCAAAATCTCAACACTTGCACATGTTTGACGGTAAATACTTTAATAATAACACCATGGATCCAAAATTCACAGGGTCATCTTCATTATCCATCTTGAAGTGCCTGACACAAAAATGTCGAACAGGGTGAATTACACAGAAACAGATGAGGTGAGGCGCAAGCTCTGCACTTATAAGTGTTAAAACCCAGCTAGCCCACTCCCAAGACTTGCTGAATTCATTATGTAGTTGCTAATTCAGTGTTATAAAGCAAGGAAAAGTATACAAGGAAAACCATCTTAGGCAAAAAGTAGTCGTTGCTGTAGAAAAGGAACAATATCTCTTTACGAGTAAAGCGCAAATATTCATAAAATTATCCTTGCAAAAATCTGCGAATCTTTAATGCATGACGCGATGGATTGCCTGTACGTGTGCATCCCTTCTCTTCACATGGGTAGTCCGCGAAAAGAGGGCCGATAGTAGTTTTTTTTCTATAGTAGGAGACGCAGCGTAGAGTATCTCGTACAGATGTCCTTAACCTAATTTTTTTTATCAGGATTAGTAAGCTTCCGTTACGCCGATCTAAATATTTGCTACCAGAGACGAGAAAAGGAACCTCCAGTGATAAATCCCCAAGCCGGTCTTTTGTATACTGGAAAGCCTTTTCTCAAATGGAGAGCACTTCTAACAGACCGATGGAAGAACTGGTGCTAAAGAAAAATTGAGCCAGCTTTTCACGAGATCAGAAGTATCCAAATCCACTGAGACATCTTTCATTTCCCCGTAAAAGGCTCTCCAAGTACCGACATTGCTTCCAAAGAGTCATGGTTAAATCTGGGGGTGAGTCGAGTCACCAGCTGTTACGCAAATTTGTGGACGCTGAATGGCATGTTCAGGATAGTCAATAGGCGGCATACCGTTCGCCGACAGGAGCCTCCGACTCTCCCATTGACTATACTTATCTGTCTCTCGTGAAGCCATCATCAATAAGTAGGTATTCGATATCCTACATAGGTTTGCCCAATGTGAAATTTATATTTTACAAACGTCGGCAGTACTTTTGCGGCAAAAGTTTAATATTGTCTATCCAGAGTTGTACGTCTGACTAATTTACAACTTCTACGGGTATGACATCGAGCGCAGATGTGTTCGAGATTTTACAATAGTCATATCTGAGGGCAACGTTAGTGGACAATGCCGCATCATTACGCTGTATCTGAAAGGAAATATATTTATCCTGCGCCATGCACTGAGTTCGCTTTGAAACACCCATGAGCATACTTACACGCATCCAACTCAGTAAAACAGCTAGACTTGTAGCGACATACGACCGCAGTGGCGCCTACAAAGTATCAGGATATTGGCAATATTACTGTAAGTTTTCGATAATATTTATACAGTAATTACCCTAATAAACTATTCAATGGTTTCCAAAATACCGTACGATTTGCATACAACAGCAGCGTTCTCGGTCCCAGCAATCGAAGTGGTTCCCAGGACAGTAGTGTACACAACTACTTAAGGTCTGGTGAATGTTTTATCAGTTTCTATCGCATGTGTTCATGGCAATAGAAATATCGCTCTTTCGACGACGTATCATACATTATAGATTTTGTCTTTTGAACAATTCAAGCAAGATTATTGCTTGTAAAGCACAGAATGACCGGAACAACACGTCACAACTTTGAAGCGCTCCCTGTGTTTACTCATCTTGCCCCTAAATTACATTTTCTTACAGTTTACCAACATGACAATAACAGGAAAAAATGGAATGGAAGCTCAGTACATTAGCAATGCAATTCGGTAGAAAAAGCCAAAAAGCAGATAATTTGGTTAAAGAAGAAGCCGCCGCAGACACACATAAAACGAATACCATGCGGAACAAAAGGTGTTAAACATTTTATGCATGGTGCTCTAAGGAATGCGGGTGGAATATACATGGGCGGCTTCAAAATTGAACTTTTGATGCCAGCAGGAGAAATTTTAACAACACGCATAATATAATATCACTCGGAGTTTTATTAGAGTCGCGAGCGGGATGAGAAAAAGTTTAGAGGCAGCACCGTATTTAGAAACTTCTTCGACCTTGTTGACAGCTCGCAAAGAATACAATGCCACATGCCCTGTGACGTGTATAAAACAGCTGGCGTAGCACGACAGTTTCGAACTTTGTGATATGATGTGTGAACGGGAAGTTTGAGCTCCGACCAGCCTTTGTTTTCGTACAGACGGCTTTTGTGATCAGAGAACAGGATACCATCTGGCGCCAGACCTGAGTAAGTGTCTTTGTACGCAGCAATGCCACAGCTATATTTAGACACACAAAAAGATCCCAACATTGAAGAGTTGCGCAGTAGCAACACTAAGGCTGAAACCGAAAGGCACCACGAGACGCAGAAAATCATGTAAAAATCCTAATTCGATAAAGTCCAGGCCATGTTAAAATATCCCGCTGGCATAACACTACACCCGTCATCTGCAGTTTTCATACCACCCACAAATGTTACATGGCGAGGATCCGCAAGACGATATGTTGTAAAGTAGTGGTGGTGGAGGTGGTACAAAAACGAACGCGGCTGCACTTCGCTTCTAAGCCTCGAGACGCACCCGTTATCAGCTGCTGCGAAGCGCGCGTCTGTGCAATTTGAAGATAGTTTTAATGTTGTAGTTCAGGTGTACAAGTGAAGTATAAAAAATTTCAGCAGTTCACAATACCAGTACCAGAACGGTGCCACTGCACAATACACTATTAATCCCGCAGTAGCAATGAGTATTTTGCAGCACAAAGGGCTACAACATAACTTTTAAAAACGCAATTTTTTGTAGTACCATATTTAGCGAAAGTAATCCATTTGGCCATAATTGGCACATCAGCCAGCTTTTTAAGGGCATGTAACTGCACTACTGACTTTCAGTATTACTTTAGAACAGGAGCCCGCAACCTGCGTACTGCGGGCCCCATGCAGCCCGCGGGGCAGTATTATGCGGCCCCCAGCTGGATATGTGAGCGATTGAAAAAAAAACACAAAAGCAGCAGGAATAAAACGATTTTTCTTGTTTTGTTTACAGCCAGGATAACATTGAAAAGAACAACCAGAGCTTCTCCAGTGAAATTTGCTGTGATGAGACCAATCTGCAGCGAGGGGAAACGCTTTCGGTTCTCAATGCGTGGACATGAAATCGTGCGCAGATTTTAGAGCCTAGCTCTGCTGGGGATTTTGTGATGCAGCATGCAGCAATTGTATTCTTTTTCAGTGTCAACGGAGAAAATGTATCCGGTGCTTAATGCGCTTAAGTAATTTGTAGGCCAAAGCCAGCGATTATCGAAGACTTTCTTCACTGCTGCATCTTGGTTCGGTGTCGTAAAGTTCACACTGTCATGCCACACGCATCCGATCACACCTTATCCTATCCTGGCACGGTACACGGCTAGGGCTGTATTGAGCCCTCCTGGCTACGGCGCTGGCCACCCCGGGTGTAAATCCCATTCGAACACAAGTTTTTCTATATATTTTATTTGCGTATTTTCTTTTCTACAGCAGGCGGCCGTAATTGGTTTATTCGTGCAGGTCGCCAGCAACTACGGCCACTTTTCGTGTTTGATTAAACATCTTAAGCTCTGAAAAATATGTCGAATTTCTTATTAATTGCGCGGAATGTTGCTTTTGATAATTTCACATTTTTCTGAAAAAAATACCACGAAAAAAAAACAGTTTTTTACGCCCGCTCAAAATTTTTTGCAAACCTTTTATCTCTACCCCGAGCATGTCGTCAGAGCCCCACCCCCTCCTCCCGTGACTTCTTATCCAAGGGCGACACGCCTCTTTTGACCTCAAATGGGGTTATACGGGATACACGACCAGAGAATTCATCTTTTCGAGTTGGCATTGTCCCCAATCTTCCCAGCGACATGATTGTCAATGACTGTCAAATATTATAGCCAATTCGCTGAGTTTTTTCTCTTTGCCTGTAAAGCACTGCCCCCCCCCCCCCCCCCCCCCCCCCGCCCACTATTTGCAACTGCGGCGTCCACCTCAAAAGGTGCCCGATCCCTGCTTCAGAAGGAAGAGGTAATAACGCAAATAAAATTCAGCGCCAAAGACAAAACGGCGGAAGACATTGCAGAGAAGAGTCGTCATTTTGTTAAATTTGAACATTTTAAAGTCTAATTTTTTATTTGCAGCGAAGTTTTTATACGGTTAATTATGGCATTGAGAACTGAGTTTCCAACAAATTACCTGAAAATTTGTCCTAGTATATGGGGGGGAAAATACGGCTTTTTTAGTTGGTTGCAAATTTAATTATGGCTGCCCTGGTTGCCAACACTAAAATTAATATTTTGTTTGATGTAACCGATATAACACATCTACGCAATATCCTCTATCAAACCATAAAACTCAGCAAGACTTCAGCGTATTTTTGTCTTTCCAAGGAATTTCACTCAAATTGACAGGAATAAAGTTTCAAGAAAATGTACACACAGACTGCCTTAAAAAACAGGATGAACCTGTGCGCTACAATTATGTGACATTTTTTCCTTCCCACGTACATAATAACCGTGTATTTTGCGTTACCTCTCGCACAACCGTAACTCAATGAACGGCCAAGCGAAAGGGTTGGTAGGTATCGTTCAGAAAAATATTCATGCCAAACAAAGAGCATAAGAAATCGCCAGGTCTACCGACTGCATAACAAAGTTATTGATTTTTTCTAGTGTGGTTTCAAAAACGTATAGTTCGTTTTACTTACTGGCCGTGTTATGGTTGCTTTCATGGGAACAGCTATATGGTAATTGAAATATACACTACTGCTTACAAGAAAGAATATGGAGAATCACTGAAGGGGATAAAGTTGAACAACCGTATCCTCTGAACTATGAAAGTGTTCGACAAACGTAGCGTTCCTACGGTCAAGCGAAAGTATCGGGCCAGAAGCACATGTAACGTGTATGTATTTTGGTGTGAACAGAGAAGTTAAAAAATGAGATGAAAATTGTCGCGTCGTGCAGGGACGTTTACAGCAGCGTCAGTGTAGCGGTGGCAATCACACCTTCCTAGCGTTCAAGCAAACTGGCATTGTGCTCGTGGCACCGAATTGACAAACATGTACTTAACGCACTTGTGACAACGTCTATTCTTTTCAGACAGCTGGGCGAATGCCACACGTAGTCCAACCTGAGGTGGATGAAGCTCGCGCAGGATCATCTCTGAATATCGGACCCCGGCCGTAACTTCGACAACGCTGCTTCCTCTCCGCAGCTTCGCAACGTCGCTTACAAAAAAAAATTCCTGCTCTGATACAGAGTGACCGATGATCATTTGTGTGCACTGCCCCATCAGTGATGCTGGTGCATGAGTATGCATAAGACAAAAAAAAAATCTTGCATGGAGTGTTTTGCGACCTTTAGGCCACATTTTTATTTATGTTTATCTAAAAACTTACTGCAGGCTATGGACGCACAAGCGGGATGGGCAATAAGGTGGAAACAATATTCATGATACAATAACACCAAACAGCAAAAGAAGAAACAACGAATTTTTGTTACGCTGAGTCACTTAACCACCAACTCCGAATGGTCTACGAAGAATCTGGATGTTTTTACGTAGTTTGGAGTTTTATTCAGTCCTGTATTTAAGGCGGGGGCTTTATTTTGTTATCGTATTTTGAGAAACAGTACTGCGATGTGTCAGCGCATACATTTTTGTCTCGCATCACTTATTGCCTACTAAAATATTGTTCTAAACACGGCGTGTTTCTTGAGAACGCATATGAATCTGTGTTCATTTCTGTGTGAACTCTACATGGCAGAAACGCGGTCTGGCGAATTTAGGCTTTGGTTTAGTGAACAGGGTAATTCCAACACAAAAACCTAATTGAATTCAAGAAACATACCTTACCCGATATTTTGTCGAGGCACGCCGCTTGGTGTGACGAGAGTAATTGCGTCTTTGTCTGAACGAAACCGACCAGGTTGATATTAGGAATGGCAAATTGAATAATCACGGTTTAAAGACTGAGACAAATTTGCTTCCGTGTCGAGAAGGAAACGAATGTTTTTCCACATCTATTTCCAGAACTTAGACTGATCACCAGTTAACGTTTCTGACAAATTTTTGGAGATGGACTGCCTGGATAACACACTGGCCTATCCGGGAGCACTGCCCACACGCCCGTCATCAGAACTCGAAGCGCGAAATTTAATCTTTTATTCACCTGTTTGATGCATTTTAGTTATCCCTTTTGCTGCTCGAATTAAATAAAATCAAAACACGCCTCTAATGATGCAGCGACATCCTCCAGAGTTTCTCCATTTTTGGCAAGAAACCACAAATTCACATCAAAAGCGTGCCTTTGTGTTGTGTTGCTTTCGCAGATTCCAGAATTTATCATCGGAACCTCGTGTTTGATATGAGGAAAGAACAATGACTTGATTTTTTCTGAAAGAAAGCCGATTTGCATGAGCAAAGACGAAACTAATATCAGCAATTCGCCCATAAGGATTTAAAAACCTACACCAATTTATTTAGCATTACACTATTCCTCAAGCAGCTTCAGCGTTTCAATAATACGAAGGTGGCTTTGGCTGGCCTCCCCCCGCTGTGGCTCACTAGTAAGGCGTCGTGCCCCTCAGGCCAAGGATGCGGGGTTCTATCCAGGCATCAATGGCTGTTTTGACAATCCCCAGGTTGTCAAAATTATTCTGAAGCCCCCCAACTGCGGCACGCACCATAGTCAGAGTGCAGCTTCAGTGCTGTATACGCCATTTTCTCAACTCTTTTCTGGCGTTTCTTAAAGGAAGAAAAAGTTCATACAATGTGCAGTGACCAAGCCTGCTAGGAAAGAGGCAAACACTTCAGTTACTGCTGTTTCTTGCAGTTATTGATGGTTTCTCGGGCAAATGTAACAACGCAATGATCTCCCCTTTCACGCAGGCCCTCAGAGCCAACAAATTTAAGCTAAACGAATTTCACCATGCTTCTTGACCTTACGTCCTTTGATTCCACTGATGATTTCGCGTATCTCCCTATATTTGTCGCAAACATTTCTAAACGCTGTTACGCTACAGTATACATGAGCATTGCACGCATGTACGAATTTATTGCGGTTTTAACTAACTATTTGGACGAAGACAGAAACGAGCTGTCCGTCATGTTACTCCTAGCGTTTCGTAAGATGTCTCATGTAAAGGATCTTCTCTCAGAGAAGGCAACAAAAGTGTATTTTTTGAACTTGAACTAGAAAAGTACGGAAAACCTATACACTAAATCCAAATACTCCCTCTTTGTGACGCGTTATTGCATCACAAGTGCATAGACGCTCAAGCATATTTCTCTATTCATAGCAGTTTGCACTGTTCTAGGTTTTGTGCAGAATGCAAACATCAATCAGTATTTTTCAACCTAAATACTATTTCTTTTTGTATTTTATAAACTGTTGTTAAAGCTTATTAAGACAGTGGTTTACTGAAAATCCTCAGGAAAAGCCATCTCAATGTCCGTAGGTGCGTGTTGGTGAAATGTGGGTAGGCTTCAGGGCGTTTTGACTTAGACGATTAGACGATTCTATGGACGATCATTAGACGATTCTATGGTATTGTTCTGGCGTAGTTTTTATAACCTCAGCCAGAATTCATTGGTATTTCCGGCGCTTCTCAGGCATTTACAGTGCGATCAAACAACTCGTTCAATCACCCATCTACACACGAAGTTATGAGGAGACACTGCGCAGGATCGTCGCCTTCGTCGTCCACCCGACCGTCCGCAATATGTCGTCTGGACCGCGCCTTTTTTGCCCCACTTAACCCTAATGCCTGCTAGAACCGGGTTCTGTGCGCTGTGGTAGGCGAAGCCTATTAGAGAGAAACGTTTTAAGCAAGCAGAAAGGAAAAAAAAGATGGTCGCGTATTAGCCCACTTCGCAGTAAATGTCGCGGAAAGAAGATTGCCTTTCACAGCCTCTGCAACATAACTCCCTCACGTATATCTGCCGCCTGCCTCTCACGTACTTGCAATCCCGTCGCACTCCTCCCAGGACAAACACGGTGGAGGTTTTTTCAAGTTAATTTCATTTTCCCGCTATTGATGATGATGATGACGCCCTTGCGGTTTTAACCTATACAGGGGGTGGTGAGAGGTCTCTACCATAACCATTAGGAATGTAAAAACTACGCCCGCACCCTGCACACAGAGTTCAATATGCGGAAACGCCCAGTGACCGAAGAACCACTGGGCCGAAAAACTGATCTTACCAGCACTACGTCACACCAGGACCCTTAGTGCTATCTGCCAAGGGTCGCCCTCTTCCACCGTTCCAGACGGCAATTTGTCCGTTCTTTTCGAAGCCTACAGTTCCACTGCTCGCGATCCATCCATGGGGTGGTTTTGTCACTGTTGGACGTAGAATGCTGCCACAAAGTAAATTCTCGCCGCGAGCTCTTTTTGTGTTGTAAAGTAAAAATATTCGTTTTGGAACGCCTATTTTTATTTGCTATCGTAGATTAATTAGCGGGAGTCTATTTAAAATAAAAGAACACTTCCCAGTACTAGTGATGTTCTCATGCATTGACTAGAATGTGCGAAATGGTGTCTTATAGGGAAAAAATTGACATGTATGCAGTGCGTTGGCTAGATCTCGTGGTTTCGAAGGTTTTGCTATGCCAACATATCGTTCCAGAATTCTTTTAAAGCGGCGCTTTTCTTTGCCTCACTTGTGCCGCGGTTTTCGCCTAGACGCCGTGCAGGAAAGATAACAAACACAATAGGTTACCACTAAGGCACACCAAGCGCCTAAAGAAGGAATAACTATTCCTGTGGTCGAACTCGAACCTGGGTCAATCGCGCCATAAAACCGACGTCTGTCCAATTATGCCATACCGACAACGTCGAAAGGGTTGGGATTTTGGACTTCGAGTATGACTCAAGATGCATGAGAGATGGCTTTGCGTTTTAAACCATTTTTCTCTTAAGGAAAGGGCGTTGAATTCGGTTTTTTGGTGGGTGGCTCAATCGAGGGATAGAAGCACAGACCGATATACAGACCAATATTTTCGGATTTAGGTATTCCAAGAAATATTGTCGTCTTTTATATAGCTTTTTTGTAATATGCTACCATGGAACGCACTGACAAATAGAAGCACAGTCTTGAGTAGTGTGCTATTTTCAGCAATATAATCTATATGCATCCTGGAGGTGGTAGCATTTGCTTTGCTACTACTCGCCCTGCTCATAATATTGCAATGAATCTGTGAAGGACAGGGCGCCGCTTATGATTCTTGTAATCAAGTGGACAAGGATAACGGTCGCGCCAAGAAACCCCGCTTCTTCCTTATGGCCTTTATTAAGGCAAAAATAACTTGCTACACTGTCAAGGAGCCAATCCCGCTTAAGCTTATATTAGTGTTTTAAGGCAGTGCACATGAACACCCTCATACCTGCGAGAGTCAGACGACCGAGAATGGATTTCATATAGTTCAAATGCACTTATGTAGTTCAAATCTATCAAAATGAAATTGAATTACATCAGCAGCAAAAAATATAATGTCAATGTTCTGTTTGCGCTCTGTCATTGCCAACTGGGAGCATGATCTTCTGCACTACAAAGTGACCAAACTTCCAGCACGTCTTCTAGTCACTGGCGTCTGCACTGCTCTCATTGGACATAAGTTTGGTCTTTTGGAGGTTTGAAAGTGAGCAAGGTAGTGCAGGTGTAATAAATCTACACCACGAAGTTGGTTGTAGTTAGAGGCACAACAAGGTGGTTTAACTGTAGTTGGTTTGTAAACTGCGCAGTTTGTAGGCATTGGGGCTCAGCAATGATTAGGATAAAAGGCAAAAAAGAAGTCAGCGGAGGGAATGCATGCAGGACAAACGATTTGTTTAAATGTGTGATGATACGCTGAAAACGCGAGGTGTACGTAACTCGCGTAGCAGCCAGTGATCTGTGCACACAGCAAAGGCCACCCACTTCATAAACTGTCTGTACCAAAGAAAGCAACCTTAGGATTGATTAAGTAAAAATCCTGCGTTATGGGTGTGTAAGCATTCCTTGTAATAACAAAAGGCCCGGATGTCTGCCCTCATGTGCGCCGGTAAGTCAGGAAAATGTCCGATAATATTGTACCAAGGGCTTAGCAATGTTACGCCTATCTTTTCACAATAGATTGCACACATGACTATGCGAAAGTGTGGTGGCCTCGTGCAAGACACTGTTTGCTCAAATAACAGCAGATTTCAAGTGTTTCAAAGCTGTTTCTGATCATGACAAAATGACTTCTTCATACAATTTTCCTTTTCCAAAAAATGTTTCCCCACTCTATGTCAATGAATCTTGAATTCTCCTTATCAGACATATAAATAAGTAGCATAGCCAGAGATGAGCTCATGCGAGCGCCGGGATCGGTTTTTCGCCAGATGTTAGGTGGCGTGTAAGCGTGATTTAGAGAGACCATACGTGAACATACGCAGAATGTATTGCCATTCAAGGAAACTTTTGATAAAAGTCATATTCAAAATCTTATTAGGCAGGGGCACTGAACAATATGTGTTACGGTTACTGAATGACAAGCGGTTTTTAATTATTCAAATAACTAAAAAGATGTGCAATTTTCTTGCAAGGCCTATACACTCCTGGGAAATGAATTCGCCGGATCATAGTTCCCTTTTTCTGCGCTAGGGTAGCGGAAAGTTAACATTATATACCGCAAGAACATTACGATAGTTAATGTTCTTGCGTAAGAGGATAGAATGTACCTCGGGCTAGAATAGCTCTTAAGTCCCGTAGTTTACGTCCTCATGGTACACCCGTGTGTATTGCGGTGCAGCATTGTTGAATATTCACATTTGGTGGACCTTGTTGAGAGCTGATCGCCACTGTCCATAAACCATTTTTTCAGCTCACCTTTTTAACCATGTTAAAGAAGAATCGCTACCGTGTGGCCCCAACCCCCGACTATACTTCTGGAAGCTCCACGCACGAAGAGAACACTTGCGGGCCCTTCTTCCCATCCCAGATTTGAGTGTCTGTCAGAAGTCTGCGCGGTACGGTGGATTTTATTCTTCGTCCACCTGACACATCATGGTAGCAATGCCACGTGCTCACACCTTGTCGGCTTTTCATGCTCTGCTCTATTTAGGTATATTAACTGCAACGACGAGAGGAGCTCGATTATGGAACCGTTTGTTTTCCATGTGGCTCTTGTTTCGGCTTATGTAGGGAAAACGAAACTACTTAAAAGACGCCCAAGCAAGACGGCGCGTCTTGGATGTGCGGATGAGTTGCGGTTTAGTCGAATAAAATACATTTATGTGCCGTGAATAGAACAGGTGTAGGTGAATACAATAAAGGCTTGTACTTTGTGAAAACCGTTGTCCACCATGAGCCCTTATTTGAAAAACTCTGCTTGAACATATCTCTTCAACTACGCGTTATCTACGCGCACGTTCAGCTTTTTTAACTTCCGCCCTAATCTGCCTCAACCGTGTTCTGCACTTTAAAAGGCTACCACAATTTTTATATGTTTTATCCTTCCCGCTAATATTGTTTTTGAAGCATTGATAGGGAATGAATTCCTCTGGAATATGTTCCCTCGTTGGGAACAGGTCACACAGTGTTCAACATTAGTATACAGGATGTCATAAGCGGCATATAATAAAGGCCCTAGTGCATATCGCTTTAAAACGCTGTTGATAAAATATGAAGCCTTTATTAGAAACGGCTATGACACAAGGACCTCCAAAGAAGTATACACAGAGGTGTTCGTGCGAAGATTATTCGTCGGCACTGGCGGATATTGCTTACGTACTGACAGTCGCCCTTGATCATTTCTACACTGCATGAGTGCCGATCACTTTAGGAGCGCGGTTTGTCATCGTAGGTCACTCGGTGGACCCAAGTAGAGGCACACGACGTCCCGTCGTAGCGGCTGTCGTCGTGGCGTAACCCAGAGGCTTCGAAAGTCAAGCGGTTTATATAGTCATCAGCGTTCGAAACTCGTGAACTGCTGGCTCTTGTCGTGTATCTCACTGTTGTTTAGCTTAATAAAAACTGCATGTACATTTCAGGGAAAATACACGTAATTATCCGGCAGCGCCCACTTTCATTTACTTGGGAACGCTCGTTGCGTTGTTTTTCCAATAGCAAGCGAAAAAAAGTGGCAGTGCAACACCAGCACGTGCGGAGGAAAAGCAAGCACAAAAAAGAAAGAACTCTCGCTGGCGCAGTTTAAGGCAGAGGGCGCGCGAGCGCTGCGAAGGCGGGACATTTGAATTGCATTGGGTGGTAGCAGTGCGCGGATATTGGCGCTACAGCCCTTTATGGCGAATTACTGCTCTACACTTCCGACAGCTTTCATGTTAAGTGGAATGGATTTATTATTGTTTCTAGTGTATTAATAAACTCAGGAACACAAACACTGTTTCTTTTTAACAATTTCGCAATGATGATCCGTAAAAAGATTGTCAACTTACAGCGTCTTCAATAATTGTCGGTCGCGCACAGTCTGATATTACCTGAAAATAATTAAAGGAAACGCTTAGGGAAGAATTCTTTAAAACATATTCCATTGATTATATGCTGAGTTTTTTAGGCTTTGTTGGAAGGATTTTTCGTAGCGGTTGAAAAGTTCTTCACACGCGATTTGTGCTTTCGGAACCCCTTAGAAGGATGTGTCACGGAAGGAACGACTTTATTTAGCTCTTCTGAATTTCTGAGTCGTCAATAAACAGCGGTAGCAATACAAAGGAGTGGCTTTATAAGAGCTTCTGCGCTAAAACTCCACGCACTAAAATATTTCACTGATTGAATCTCTACCAAAAACATTTGAATAAGAAGTCGGTGGAACGCCATATGAAGGGCGGATTACCAGGTCAAGAATACTGAATATTGTAAATGAGAAAGAAATCGCATTCTTATTGCGTTTAAATACGCGACAGGACAAAAAAATAACGCATGACTCTTTGAAAAATTTATAATATTGGGCGTTTTTAGACATCAAAATGTGATTTTAGAAAACTCTTTGTTAATTTTTGAAGACAGATTTCAGGAGACTTTTTGCGTACATTCAAACACGAAGTAAACGCTGAACAAGTGTTTTCCCTATACGTGACTCACCATTCTAACAAAGATCCTCTGCTGCGTAGAACACTATAGTTCCCTGAAGCGGTGGAATTTTTTTCGATGGATGAAATGACAAGCACATCTGGAAGTCTTGGCTCAGTGTAAAATATTACGAGTGTCAACATCACCATGGCTTAAATAAGGAAGTATGTTTGGGGCTTTGATAATTGCAGCTTTTTAAGCTTGATGAGCTATGTTAAAACGACCGAATTCCAAAAGCCAAAACTGATCATTCTGGCACAAGCCAAAATTCCTGCTTCCTTTACCGCCACAATCGAGGGCGAAAACATGGCTCGGTGCCGCCGTTTGTGAAGATATAAACGAAATGATGCTGGGAATGCAAAATAAAGAGGCAAGGCGCCCTTTGTTCTTAACATTCTAAAGCCGCCAAGAGGCTACCCTCTCAACAAAACCGGCGGGTCCCAATGATTGCATTCACGTTCACGTATGTGCTTCCCTTTAGCTTCTATAAGCTAAAGAGTTGTAACGCGCAAGCATAACGCGCACTTTTGTCCCGAGTATGCAAACAGCGCTGAATCCGCAACGCTGAATGGGCAACAGAGTTAGCAAAGGCAGCTCAGTGACAAAGTCAGGCGTCCGCTTCTCATTCCAGCAGGCTGATTGTCTGGTAACGACTTTCGTCAAACAGCACGAAAGCATTGCGTGTTGGATCACTTATCTCACGACACTTATCTCACGACATCTTGTGGCCAAACATAAGATGGAATCAGAAGGCCAAACCAATAGGTATGAATATGCGCAAGAAAACTGGCTTTTTCGCCTACATATATTGAAACGAGCTACAAAACGCAAACGTTTAGCGTAAACAGCAAGTGTACTTAATCGCAGTGAATTCTACAGTGCCAGTCACTTAAGTGCGAAAAGAAATGTTCTATAAAGCTGTGTTTTTCCATTAGTCTGCATAGCCATTTGGTTGTCGTACGGAATGCATACGGTTACGTTTGGCTTCAGAATACTTGAAAATGACCGCAATTGTCATTTTCATGACCGCAATTGGAAAAAGGTTGGGCGTGAACGATGTCTGCTTTATGGGAGCTTTCTATTTAACATGGGCCAGCCTGAGAACGAGTATACACCCAGGTATACAAGGAAATAATAGGTGGCCATAAAGATGGGTTTTCAGTTCAAGACCACCCCCTGTTTTTCCAGGTACGCTCGTGAAAATGCATGTCGCTCAATACATCACCAATGAAAGTAGAGCGCCCAATATGAAAACTTTATGGCGATACTACTCTTATCTTCAACGGGCGGTCTCAGAGGTGTACCTCTCATAAACGCAAACATTAAACATTAAAGGACTATTCTTTTGCTGTGAATAAATAAGCAGAAAGCCTGTAGTTCAGCTGAGACCACTTTATTCGCGTAAGGAGAACTTTGTGTTCTGCTGAGGCATCTTAGCTTGCTCCACAAGAATATTAATGTTTTCGCTTCAACGCGCCAACCCCACGTGGGTTGTCTACGTTGGACGAATCATCAAGAAATCCCTAGATAAGGAAAGACACGGCGTAGTAGCCAAGCGAGCTATCCAGCGCCTTTCCTTTGAGTGCTTTGGTTTGTACGTGTCATCATTTTACACACGGAGAGTACGAGCTCCGAAGCAGCGTTTGGCCCCCGGCCGCTTCTTTGTGGGTTGTTTTCTACTTGGCGTCATCGAGTGGTCCGTGGAGCGTATTTTCTCAGAGGGGCCAAGGGCCGGCATTCCGCCGCTGACTTCGAGTTCCCTCAATGCGCAGGGAGGCTCCAGAATGCTTCTGGTCGCTCCTGGGGACGCCCACTCGAACGATCTGGTGCGTTTGTGCCTCCTATGCTTAAAATTTGATCACCCCTTCGCCTACCAAGCGCCAATACACAATAATGACTGCTTTTTTTATGTACTTACCCAGAAACCCGGAGAGGAGGTCGGCCCCGTAACAGGAAGCGTAGAAAATTTTGTACCCAGCTCGTACGGTTCACGAATATATCCTTACATCGTATTACTTGCATCGATAGTAAAAAAAAGTTACTCATAAAATTAACGCAAAAATTTAAGTTCTTTTAAAAGTATTTAGCTCAGGAGTTTTTTTTGCTCAAATGAGTGCTTAATTGACAATCGGTAGAGTTTTGTAGTTTTCAAATATATTTTTTCTGCAGGTGTTTAAAAAATCTAGAATAAGGGTTCAAAGATTTTAAATTAGCAATATCCGCATATGGTAGATACGGTGGTATAGAGGACTGGACCACTCCCACAATAGGGTTCAGAGTTCATCTTTGTATGTTCTATTGGCTACAAATGTAGGGCACACGTGTCAGCTTCACAACGTACTTGCAGGTGAATCTATCATGGTATATATATATATATATATATATATATATATATATATATATATATATATATATATATATTGTGAGCACAGGAGTCATCGTTCTCTCGTAACTGTTAGTCGACTGGCCAATCCCACCTAGCAACTCATCATCAGTGTGGCGCACGCGAGCACCACACCATCTTCTTCATCTTTGATCCTCGCGCCTTCTTGACCATCGCTTTTCGCAACGGCCTCTCGGCGAGGTTGCGTCGTCATTAAACGCGTCCTTCGAGTCTCCCGTGTCCGAGTCTTGCACGTGGTGGAGGTGCACCTCGATCCACGTACGCTCTCCCGGCTTCTCCCTGGAGCTTCGCTCAGGTCGGCGTGGTCCATCTTCCCACTCACAGCATGCCAGACGGCGATCAGACCAACCCTGCCGATGGCCCAGCACCCCGCAAGCCGCTTGCCCCAGCGTGGATGATCACCAGCCGCAGCGAGACCCTCAGAAGTTTTCAGGATTCCCTGGAGACGACGTAGAGGATTGGCTCGACGATTATAACCAGGTGAGCGCCTTCAATCGGTGGGACGATAAGCTCAAGCTCGCAAGCGTCAGTTTCATCTAAGAGAAGTCGCTAGGACATGGTACCTGAATAACAAGGAGGACTTAACTGACTGGTCGCGTTCACCGCAGAAATACGTCGAATATTTGGCACGTCCACTTTGCGCTCAGACGCGGCCAAGAAGAAGCTTGCTGAACGCTATCAGCACCCCGCCGAATCGTACACGTCGTACATTGAAGACGTTTTGGCTTTATGTAAGCGAGTGAACCGAGAAATGGCTGAGTCTGATCGAGTGAAGCACATCCTCAAGGGCATTTCTTCCTTTGCGTTCAACGCACTCGCCGTGCAAAACCCGACCACCGTGGGTGATATCGTGGCGATTTGTCAGCGCCTAGCTGATCTCCAGGCCATGCGCCTGCAGCCATCATCTTCCGACACACTCGTACCTGATCAAGGCAACCTGCGCGCCATGATAAGAGCAATAATTCGCGAAGAGCTGCATGGGCAGACGTCATCGAGCTTTCCGGTGGTGCAGCCCAAGACATTCGGCTCCAGTCTGCGGGAGATTATCAAGGAAGAATTGGCCGCAGTCACGTGCACTTCACCTCCGAAGCCCGACTTTCGCGCCGGGTCTGCGCACTCTGATGTGGTTACTATGCCACACATCCTTCCTCCTCCCCTCCGTTCCTGAGGCTCCCCATGTTCACCTGGCCCCGTCTCCGCTGCATACCAACCGGCCACTACCATGCACCATACTACCCACCATGGCGGCCCGCCTCGCCCAACATGCTACTACTGCGGCATCCGGGGCCATATTTCCAAGTTCTGCCGACGGCGCCAGCGCGATGAACGTCAAGCATTTTCTACTCCGCCACGTGGTGATTCCCGGTACACGTACGACTACCGACCGCAGCCATTTGCCTATTCTCGCCGCCGCTCACCCTCTTCTCCGGACTCCGTTGATCATCGTGCCACCAGCAGGTCTGACCGCCGCCGATCCCCTTCACCTTTCCGTCGATTTTCGTCTCCCTCCGTCCAGCCTCTCAGAACGTCGACGCCGCGCGGAAAACTAGGAGCCGCAGTTCAGGGAGGTAGAACTGCGTCACACGGAAAAAGACAAGTCCTCCTGACCGGCCATGCAATATTTTGGAAGTTATTGTTCGAAGGGATTCCCGTCGAAGCTTTAGTGGACACTGGCGCGAGCATTTTCATTATTCATGCAGACTTGTGTTCGCGGCTACGGAAGGTCAGAACTCCTTATGTTGGTCCTGCTCTACGCGGCGCCAACAGAAAATGTGATTCAGCCTTCCGGGCAGTGTACAGCGCGTGTATTCATCGAAGGCATCCGCCATCACATTCTCTTCGCAGTATTAGCCCCATGTGCTTCATCAGATGATCCTAGGTTGGGACTTCTTGTCATCAGCATCTGCTATCATTTCCTGTCGTGCACCCGCCCTTTCTCTTACTGACACGGTTTTCGACCGGTACCGGACGGGGCGAATACATCAATTGGTGTCAACTTCCGATTTTGTTCTGCCTCCTGGAGAATCCGTGTTTTCCATCACGTCTGACAGCATCGTCGATGGCGATGCGCTCATCGTGCCAGCTGGACACTTCATTCCCAAAGGACTTATGATACCGGCATGCCTTGTCCGTTTTCTTCCGCTTCAGCTCTCGTAGCCGCTGGTTAAACAATTACGACTGAACCTATTTTGCTACCTCAAGGCGCTACTGTGCTTCTGTGCCCCGCGACGATCCCGTAATCGTTTCTTCCGGTCTCCTCGCTTTCTTCGGACCAACCGAGCCACGCATCAAAGCCTCGCCCTCCTTTTTTTGCTAGTATCATCAGTTCTGACCTCACCTCGGATCAAGAGAAGCATTGCTCAAGTTGTTTGACTAGGCACCAAGGATCATTTGACTGCTACTCTTCCGTCCTTGCCAGACGTCTGCCGCAACCCCATCGAATCGAAACGGGACAACTCCTGCATCGTCCATCGCCGCCCATATCGTGTGTCTCCCCAGAAAGAAAACATTATTCATGAAAACGTGGATGATATGCTGAAGCTGGACATCATTCGGCCCTCATCGAGCTCTTGGTCATCACCCGTTGTACTAGTTCGGAAGAAAGACGGAAGCGTGCGATTTTGTGTCGATTACCGAGCCCTGAACAAGATAACTCGTAAAGATGTATACCCGATGCCGCGTATCGACGACGCCTCTTGATACCTTGCAAGGAGCACAATTTTTCTCCAGCCTTGATCTTCGGTCAGGATACTGCGAAATTCCTATGGATGAGGCCGACAAAGAAAAAACAGCCTTCGCCACACCAGATGGTTTTGTTTGAGTTTAACGTTATGCCTTTCGGGTTATGCAACGCGCCTGCAACCTTTGAGCGCATGATTGACAATGTTCTTCGTGGCTTAAAGTGGAAGACGTGCCTCTGCTACCTTGACGACATTGTTATCTTTTCTTCTACCTTTTGACGAACACCTTCACCGTCTAGACGTAGTTTTAACGAGCCTCGCCAATGCTGGATTGCAAATAAACAACCAAAAAGTGTCGCTTTGCGAGCAAATCAATCAAAGTTCTGGGGCATGTCGTCAGCAGTGATGGAATTCGCCCCGATCCCGACAAGATCAAACGCCGGTAGTTAATTTCCGCGACCTCTTCATCAAAAGACCTTCGAAGTTTTCTGGGCCTGGCATCCTACTTTCGTCGGTCATCCGTAATTTTGCCCAATAGCGTCGCCACTGAACAAACTACTAGCATCTGCGACCCCCTTTACCTGGTCTGGTGACTGCGAAGCGGCATTCCAGACACTCAAGGATGCCTGACTTCTGGACCGGTTCTCTGCCACTTTGATGATGGTGCTCCCACTGTACTCCACACGGACGCCAGTGGACACGGTATCGGCGCGGTCCTCTTTACAACGCAACTCATCATCAATAGAGCAAGTTGTTGCCTATGCAAGCGGACTTTAACACCGGCGGAGCACAAACTACACTATAACGGAAAAGGAATGCCTTGCCGTTGTTTGGTCCGTCCAAAATTTAGACCGTACTTGTACGGGCGTCATTTCTCGGTTGTGACTGACCATCAACGCGCTTTGCTGGTTGTCGTCACTGAAAAATTTGTCGGGCCGACCTCGGTCCGTTGGATTTCTCCGCTTACAGGAATATGATTTTACAGTGACCTATAAGTCAGGGAAGAAACACATGGATGCGGACGCTCTTTCCCTGCTGCCGTTGTAGCCTCAGTCAGATGATGAGCATCCTGTGTTAACTCCCTCCATTTTGCCGATTGCACCTGCCACATTACGATGCTACAACTTGCCTGATAACCTGATCTCTCTGCAGCGGGGCCGACACGTACTGCCGACGACCTCATCAATCACCTCGGCGGCTTGGCGCAGCCTTCTAACAGTCGCTCGCGTCGCCAGCTGGACAAATTTTCGACTTTTGAATGGCGCTCTGTACCACTACAATTACCATCCTACCGGCGACAGATGGGTTTCCTGTGATTCCCCGATCGCTTCGCAAAGAGATTCTAGAAGTGTTACTACGATGCCGCCACTAGCTGGCCATCTGGCGTTCGCAAAACGTACGAACCGCGTCAAGAGCCGGTTCTTCTGGCCTGGCCTCGCCACCAGTGTCGCCAAGTATGTTGCATCTTGCGCTGCTTGCCAGCTCCGAAAACATAAAACCACGGTACCTGAGGGACAGTTACAACCCATGCCTTGTCCGTCCGCTCCTTTCCACGTGGTAGGGAATTGACTTGTACGGGCCCTTGCCATTGACGACAGCAGGTAACCGTTGGATCGTCACTGCGGTAGACCATTTAACCAGATACGCCGAAACTGCCCCCGCTTCGTACCGGCTGCGCTTCAGAGGTGGCTCATTTCTTTCTAAAAGACATATTCTTGCGACATGGGCCCTCCCCGCATTCTCTCAGTGACTCGCGGGAAAACCTTCCTCTCAACACTGCTGAATGAAGTTTTCGCGCTGCTGGTACCGTCCACAAAACCACATCGAGCTACCATCCCCAAACAAATGGGCTTACTGAGCGATTCACCGCACCCTCTCCGATATGCTTTCGTTTTATATAAGCCCTGACCACACGAATTGGGACAACCGTTTACCTTCGTCACGTATGCGTACAACACCGCAACGCAATGAACTACTGGCTTTTCGCCCTTCTTTCTCGTTTACGGCCGCCCTCCATCTTCCGTCTCGATGCTGCTTTCTTTCTGCACCTGCCTCTCCGCAAGCGGATGTCCAGGAGAGTTTGTCTTCGCCTTGAACACTGCCGCCGTCTCGCACAGTTTGAACACCCAGGCCTGTCAAGAAGACCGCAAGTCTCGTCATGATGCCACGCATCGGACTGTTTCCTTTCAACCAGGTTATGAAGTGTTGTACTTGCGAACTCCAATGCGTGCAGTGGGATTAGTGCGAAAAGGTTCCTTCCACGTTTATCGGTCCTTACACCGTTCTGGAGCAGACTTCTCCAGTTAACTATCGAGTGGCTCCTACTTGCCCCACGTCCGACCGTCGGCGCCGCGGAACTGAAATAGTCCATTGTCTCGCTGCATCAAGCCATTTCATCGGCGCCCTCGTCTGTTTAGAGGCGGAGAGGCCGCTTCCGCCGGGGGGGGGGGGGGAAATATTGTGAGCACAGGAGTCATCGTTCTCTCGTAACTGTTAGTCGACTGGCCAATCCCACCTAGCAACTCATCATCAGTGTGGCGCACGCGAGCACCACACCATCTTCTTCATCTTTCATCCTCGCGCCTTCTTGACCATCGCTTTTCGCAACGGCCTCTCGCGATTTTCCATTCACTTTCGAGGTTGCGTCGTCATTAAACGCGTCCTTCGAGTCTCCCGTGCTTTCCGAGGTTTTCTCGACTGCCATATATATATATATATATATATATATATATATATATATATATATATATATATATATATATATATATATATATATATATATATATATATATATATATATATATATATATATATATATGGTATAGGAGTGGCAATACCGGTTGAGGGGACAAAAACAATTATATAAAGACGACACATAAGCGACAGGCGTCACTGACGTTTTCTCGAGGACAAGGAACAAAGAAATGCCAGTCGGTCCAGAGAAGTATGTTGGTGAGTACACGCAACACTGTAGCGTAATAATTAAAACGGGAACTGTGAACCGCAATAAATTTTCAGAGATCCCACTGACAAAAATTTATTTTTGAATGTCTTTTTTATGCAAGTATGCAATGTTGGCCCATGATCACACTCTACACAGCAGGCGCATTTTCAGGGGGTGGTAGCTTGTTAATCATAAATTTACTCTACACAGCACGCAGTTTAGGTGCTGCGATTGTTCTTTATCGCAGCTTCACATAAAAAGAACTACGAGTGTTTAATTTCCCAGTAGTTACAGTGAAGGTTATGTTAGCAAGTAGCTGCCGGACTGAAGATAATATTTCAAATACAATAAAAGGTGTAAACACCGTTTTTATGGCACAACTTGTAAAACGACATGGTGTGACTTCGAAACGGCATGGAACATTGGGAACTTACCTTATAACAACTACCTTGATTAGTACGTGAGAAGCGCAAATTGCAATGAGGGGAGAAGGGAAGACATAATTGTAGCAGCCCCTTGCTAGAGTATAAGAAAAACAGGCCTAGGAGAACGCTAAAAAACGGCATATGTCCTGCGCGAAATATTTGATTTTCGATTTTGAAAAAAAATTACCTTGACGTCCTCAGTGTGGAGCTCTTTCGAGCAATTGTTCATGGCGCCACAGGCAAGTGAGATGTACTGCAAAGAGCGGTAGAGTTCTTCAGGGCGTAGTATTGCTATAGAAGCATGACAGTTTAACATACCATGAACTGGAGTGAGCTACGCGAAATGGTACCGTTCTATGAAACTATTACCGGGAGACAACAACAACACATAATTAAAATGCTTGAAACCAAAGAAAAATGTTTACGACCGTCTATGGTGTACTCCTAGGAGAGCGACAGGCTATTTGTTCACTCGAGAATCCACTTTTTAACTAAATCAGCTAGAATACGAATCCGTGAATAATATTGTCGTCACAATGAACTTGGTAGTGGCTGCTGGTGGCGGGAGTATTTGTAAAGGTACGGCGCCGACATACTGTCAAGCCAGTAGGAGTGGTGCCAAAGCCTTGCAGCCGGTATTTAATCTTGCTGTTGTCCACTTTTCTCGGGTCGCATACCCTGACATACATTTAACAGTTGGTATGAATTCAGTGCTTCAATATAACATGATGACACAGTATACCTAAGAAACATTACTTATTACAATATATTGTCACGAAGCAAGGACGACGCAGTTGTTTTGAAGGAGACACAAGGTTTATTGGAGCGAACTTGTTCTCCCCTAACAACTCAAAAGAATACAGAGGCGGCGAAGCAGCGGTCACCAAAGTGACTAGCACAGGCGAGTGTCGTCGAATGAATGGCCGCGGGTCTGCTCTGCAGGCTTTTATCTTTCGGCGCAAGTGTTTCTGGAAACGTCAATTCACATCCAGAACATTGTAGATCACAGAAGATTATTCTGGGCTAGTGACGTTAGGGGCGAAACAGTTTGCTTATCTGAATGTGGATAGCAGGTGCGGCATAAAAGTAAAGAATGTAAGACGCGCTTCGTTTGGAACGCAGATAACACAGCCAGCCATGGCCCGTCAGTAAAAAACAAACAATAAATAAACAACCCATACAGGGTTCGCTGCATTACCAGCCCTCTAAGAGTGCATCGACCCAATGCTAAAATAAAACACAGTCCCAAACGAACAACAAAAAAGTTTCGTCATCTTGCCATAGTAAGGTTTCAAGCAAACTACGTGGACGACTTCGGGGCCGCGTGCGTCGCGGCGATGTTCCTGAACCACCATCGGGGATACCTCGTAGGTAAGTTGGCCGGCACGTCGTAGAATCTGGTAGGGTCCGAAATACCGTCGCAGAAGCGTCTCACTAGTCCGCGTCGACGGATGCGAGTCCAAACCACACACAATCCCCAGGGTGGTACTCGGTGTCTCGGCCCGTCGGAGGTTGTTACCGCCCGCATCCACCAGCTGCTGTTCTTTGTACGAACTCGAGCCAGCTGGCGGGCTTCCTCCGCCCGCTGAAGGTAATCTTTGGACGTCGGCGTTGATGTCCTCGTCCTCTACGTGCGGAAGAATGGCGTCGAGCATCGTAGTCGGCCGTCTTCCGTAGACAACTCGAACGGCGTCATTTGCGTAGTTTCCTGGATAGCCGTGTTTGTACGCAAAGGTGACGTACGGTAGCACTTCGTCCCAATCTTATGTTCAACGTCGACGTACATTGACAGAATATCCGCGATTGTCTTGTTCAGGCGTCTGTTCGTTTGGGGGTGGTACGCCGTCGGTTCCTCGGTGATCCGTGTTGCTGTAGCGTAATATCCCTTGCATCAGCTCCGCAGCAAAGGCCGTTCCTGGGTCCGTGATTAGGACTTCCGGGGCCTCCAATGTCGCAGCACAAGCTTGGCTTATGAAGAACTTTGGGACTTCTTGTGCAGTCCCCCTCGGAAGTGCGGCGGTCTCTGCGTAGCGTGTCATGTAGTCTGTCGCTACAACAATCCACTTGTTCTCGGATCGGGATATAGGGAACGGGCCCAGAAGGTCCATTCCAATCTGTTGGAAGTGCCTAGATGGGACGACAATCGGTTACAGAAGTCCGGCGGGTCTCGTCGGTGACGTTTTTCGTCGCTGGCAGTCACGGCAGCTCCGGACGTAGTGGGTGACCGTCGGATGCAAGGCGGGCCAATAGTACTTCGCCTGATTTTTCCCAGTTGTGCGAGCTGTGCCGAGATGTCGGAAGACGGGTCGTCGTTGGCACGCTTCCAAAATTTCGTCACGAAGATCTTGCCGGGATCACAACAAGATAATTTGATATCGTTCCGGGCTGAAATTCTTCTTCACGAGGAGGGAGTTTTTCAGGCTGAATTCATTTAAGTTGCGTTTGAAGGCCCCTGCGCACGGCGACGTTGCATCCTTGGAGGTAGTCGATCATGACGCGTAGATCGGGTCCGGCACGCTGCCTGGGCGGTTCAGGTCGCTCTCAGTCACGACTCCGAAGAACAAAACTGTCTTCATCGGAGTCTTTGTAATTGTGGGTCGACGGGGGCACGGGACAGGCAGTCACCGTCGGAGTGTTTCGTCCCGGATTTAGAGACTACTGTAACGTCGAATTCTTGCAGGCGCAAGCTCCACCTACCAAGACGGCCAGAGGGGTCCTTCAAATTGGGCGAGCCAACACAGCGCATTGGTCGTCTGTACAACCTTAAATGGTCTTCCATACACGCATTGGCGAAATTTTGAAATGGCCCATATAATCGCGAGGCACTCTTTTTTCAGAGGCTGAGTAGTTTTTTTCTTCCTTGGACAGACCACGGCTGGCATAGGCGATTACTTTCTCGCACCCGCTTTGCTTTTGTACGAGGACGGCACCCCAGCCTATTCACTGGCGTCCGTGTGCATTTCCTTTTCGGCATTTTTGTCGAAATGCGCGAGCACAGGCTGGGCTTTGCAGGCATTGTTGCAGCTCGCAGAAGGCTGTTTCTTGGGTATTTTCCCAGCTGAAAGGGGTGCTATCTTTCGTGAAGCGGGTGAGTGGCTCTGCAATGCAGGCGAAGTTTGCGACGAAGCGCGTGTAGTATGCGCATAATCCGAGAAATCTCCGCGCGCCCTTCTTATCTTTCGGTCTTGGGAAGTTCGCTAAGGCGGAAGTTTTCGCCCATTAGGCCGGACTCCCGCGGCGCTGACGATCACGGCCCAAAACGTGAGTTCCTCGTACGCGAAGCGGCACGTTTCAGGCTTCAGCGTTAACCCCGACGTACGATGGCCTCGAGTACAGAGTGCAACCTTGCAAGGTGTTCGTCGAAAGTCCGGGAGAATACCACAACATCGTCGAGGTATACGAGGCAGGTGTGCCACTTCAGGCCAGCTATCACCGTGTCCATGACTCGTTGAAACGTTGCTGGCGCCGTGCACAACCCGAACGGCATCACCTTGAACTCGTATAGCCCGTCGGGGTTATAAATGCAGTCTTCTCTCGGTCTCTCTCGTCCACTTCAATTTGCCAGTAGCCGGTCTTCAGATCCATCGATGAGAAGTATCCATCGATGATCCATCAGACCATCGATCCATCAGATCATCGATCTATCAGATCCATCGATGAGAAGTACTTCGCGTGGCAGAGGTGGTCGAGGGCATCGTCGATTCGGGGGAGGGGGTACACGTCCTTTTTGGTGATTTTGTTCAGTCGCCGGTAGTCAACGCAAAACCCTAATGTGCCGTCTTTTTTCTTCACGAGTACGACCGGGGCAGCCCAGGGGCTTTCGACGGCTGTATAATGTCGTCGCTGAGCATGTCGTCGACTTGAGTCCGGATGGCTTCCCGCTCGTGTGAAGAGACGCGGTACGGTGACTGTCGGGTAGGTCGAGCTCCATCTTCGGTTATTATTTGGTGCTTCGCCAGAGGTGTCTGACGTAGTTTTGAGTTCGACGAAAAACACTGTCTTTATCGACCCAGCAAATCCAATAATTTCTTCCGTTCTTCTTGCGGTAACGCCGGATTCACGTCGAAGGGATTCGGAAGCTTGAAGGTCTCTTCGGGTGCGCGTTCAAAGTCGGCAACCGCGATCACGTCACTTGCTTCTTGCGTTTCTTCGAGGTACGCAATTGCAGCGCCCCTATTTAAATGCTGGTATTCCTCGCTGAAATTAGTGACCAAAATTTGGGATTGGCGTTGCGTAAAGTGCGCAATGCCTCTTGCAACGGAGACACCGCGGTCGAGGAGCAATTTTTGGTCACTCTCTACGATAGCGTCGACGTCAGGAACAGGATTTTCGCAGAAGACGGTGATCATCAAGTTTGCGCGGGGTGGCACTGTGACATGATCATCGGCGATCCTTAAAGCAGCATGGTGTTCGGTGTTCGGTTCTCGCGTCATGGAGTGATCGGAGGAAAAAGTTATGGACTTGGTCTGTAGATCAATTATTGCCCCGTTGTCCGTCAAAAAGTCCATTCCAAGAATTACGTCGCGCGAGCAGTTAGGCAAAATGACGAACGTCGCAGGGTACGTTGTGCCGTTTATGGTGACGCGCGATGTGCGCGTTCCACTTGGCATGGCCTCTGTGATCGGCTGCCGGCGGCGCGCCGTTGCTCCGGCCGTCCCATTCGGCGCGTCCCCCAGCAAAAAAACCTGTAAATTGGCAAACTCCGCAACGCGCCGCGAGGTGACGGTGTTAGCCGATGGTTCGGCAGCTTGCACCCACTCCTCTTCACGGCTTTGCGGGGCCTGAGTTGCTGCGTGTCTTCGCTGCCGGAATTCGCGTAACTGTGTTGAAGCTTTATTTTTGCTGAGCTGACCAACCAAACGGTAAGGTCATGAAGTCCGCTTGTCTCAGAAGCTTCGAGGAATAGCACGGAAACCAAGATAGGTCACTGTACTTCGAAAAGTTAATCCCGTTTTGCCTGTTGGGCTTGATTTGATCGGTGCAGGACATTTCGGAGCAGGACGCTTCGGTGGGACATTCCGGTGCACGGACATTTGGTTGCGGAAACTTTTCGGCGACAGATTTATCGGGTGCTTGCTTGTTGGAACAGCCGTTATATTTTTCCCGCATAGGGTGGGTCATAGACAACAATCGAGAGCAGTCATTGCACTTTTATATTGACGCCGTGTTTGGTTTTTGCCAGTTATCTTTAGAAATTGACCATTTCTATATTTTTGTTTGATACCTCGTTCAGGGCACACATGCTATGCAGCCTACTGATTATGTTCTTGCGCTCATGCTTTTTAAATTTAGTAAAAGATTTTAATTTATATTCGTTTTCTTGTGGCATGCAACTCAGCTAAGACAATTAGCCGCCGTTTACGATGGTATGATTCATAATTCTTTATTCAGTTTTCTCTAAATAAAAGGCGCACGGTCACTATCCAAAGAAAGCAGCTTTACAGTCATTCGGTTGCACCCCACAACGCAGAAAATCTTATGAGGAGTTTTATGTAGGTTGTGCTGTCCAACTAAAATGACTTTGCAAACACTGTTGTCGCCAGCATTTTATTCATACGGACAAGTCTACGATATTGTCATGGAGGAAGAACGGGCCGCTTTGAAAACAGCTGCAGCTTCTTTTTATCCTAAATGCTGATGAAGCACGTGCTGCTGTGCGTAGAAAGCAATGATTTTGCCTCATCTAAAACGTTGTCCTCTGTTCACGTGCACAGCAAGGGATGACGAACAGATGCTACCACCACTCTGTCCATAGTGATTGTGAGGTCACTGCTTGCCAATGTTGGTGCAACTGTCACGAACAACGCTGTATTCAGCAAAAAAAAACTGGTTTCCAAGCCCCTGCATCGCAAAGTGCTTCATGTGTGAATTATTCTGTTTGTCAATACAAGCAGATCAGAAATGTACGCTTTCAAGGCATCGATGCCTTGAAACCATACATTTGTGATTATAAGTGCAGTGTAGTTGGACACATGGACATTTGCTTCGAAATCAGTAATTGAAAATTTAAACGTCTTGGCTATTCATTCTAAAATAGGCAAAATTGGGCTTGCGTGGCCACCGAATTACGTTTTAGAATACAATGTAATCGGGGTACATCTGACTTCAAGTTTTTTTATTTGTTGCGACTGAAATTGAAACCGTAACTTGCTTAACGCGCATGTGTAAAACAAATTGCCGCATCCTTGAGGCTATCGCTCAGGGTAACACTCCTTAAACGAGTTAATCCTAAAAATAGGATGCGTCCTTCTACCCAACAGCCATTACTTCAAAGGCTAGATAAAAGCACAGCCATTCGTCACGGGTATGACGCTCTAATGAACTGCATTGACCATGCAGATTATATAAAGTACGTTATACGTATATAACGCGTTAAGTACGTTATAAAGTGAACTGTACGTTATTTAAGCGCCAGAAAGTTTCTATTGGCAGCAGCGAATATTGTCCGTTTGTCGAGGCGTCATGCGGCACATATTAAAGAAGTCGCATAGCTGCAATTCTAGCTAAAATAAATGCATTATCAGGTTCTATGAGTCGCTTTGCATCCATGACATCAGGCATGCTTTGTTTATATTCCGATACAAAGCGCGAAAGCTGACAAAACACCATTTCGAGGAGCGCTGCAGCATACACGCCTTTCGTTCCAACCATCGGCTCCGCGCGCCGCGGTGCGCCGAAAAATGGCGAAGCGGCCTCTTCGGAATTACGCTCTCTCCGGGCGAGTGGGACGGCCGTGGCAACGGCGCGCCGCCGGAAGCCAATCGCGGAGGCCGTGCACTTGGCGTCACGAGGTGGCCCCCTGCTGTGCGAATGTCCGGACCGTCCCATGTGGTCATAACTTTCTTCAGCTTAGACGCAAAAGGTCCGCTCATGACCGAGTAGTCGGCGTCCGTGTCTATGAGGGCGACTACTTCAAAGCCGTCGATGGACAGCTGAACGTCGGACGCTGCCTTCTTGGAGTTCCGGGTGCGAGGATGATTGGCGACGCTGATTTGTTTCTTGCACCATGCTGTTGCAGCGTTCCTTCTCTTGGGCCCTTCTGGCAGAAGACCGAACTCGGGTAGCAATCCTAGCAGTCGGCGGCTTTTTCTGGTTGCACTGGTTTGGCGGCTTCCAGATGTCGTAGAGAGCATAAAGGCTTAGTACCCAGCACCTCCACCAGATGTCACGAAGCCAAGGACGACGCAGTTGTCTTGAAGGAGAAACAAGTTTATTGAGCGAACATGTGCTCCCCTAACAACTCAAAAGAATACAGAGGCGGGCGAAGCAGCGGTCAACAAAGTGACTAGCACAGGCGAAGTGTCGTCGAATGAATGCCGCGGCGTCTGCTCTGCAGGCTTTTATCTTCGGCGCAAGTGTTTCTGGAAACGTCGATTCACATCCAGAACATTGTAGATCACAGAAGATTATTCTGGGCTAGTGACGTTAGGGGCGAAACAGTCTGCTTATCTGAATGTGATAGCAGGTGCCGGCATAAAAGTAAGAATGTAAGACGCGCTTCGTTTGGAACGCAGATAACACAGCTGGGGTGGACCCGGCAGTAAAAACAAACAATAATATAAACAAACCCATACATGGTTCGCGGCAATATACTCTTTTTATATTTAGATGTCTCCTGTAACAGCGATCACATGCTGTAACATATAGTTGAAAGGGTAAAATCTAAATACTATGAAAGAGGAGTATGTTTAATGTTTGTACATGGAGAGAAAGATTTGTGAAAAAAAAAACCATGCTCCGTGGGCATGACTGTTTTGTGTTAACATGTTTTGTGTCGAGAAGGCGCCAATTTTGTGCGCCATATATACTACTAACGCCCTTGAAAAGCCGCACGTCGTCGACCTTGCTGCAAGTAAGAACTAGGGGCTCTACAAAGGGTATAACAAAGGCCGAGAATAGTCTGCGCTTATAAACGGCGCCCCATGGTTAGAGCTGTGTCCTCAGCTATATGTCCGTGTTCGTATTGCTACCATCTAAATTGTTTTCGTGGTCAAGAGGATAGCTGTTGCTTACTGTAATTATCTTCCACCCTATAGAATGCGACTGATTTCCCTCAAATCTTGATCTTTGTACTCTGGGATGGGTGGTCGGACACTGCTTTGAGGTTGACTTTTTCTTGACCATTTTTAAATATCTGTCCCTTGTTCTATGCTTTTGTTCATCCTATCACAACTGGTGTCATTTGTAAGTGTTTTGGGGGCCTCGGGTATTTGCCGCGCACACTACACCTGCAACACCTCCCAATAGGGTTTGCACATTTCAATTAATAGTGTAGCAAGAGTTTTGATTTTATTTAATAAGCCAATGCTTTTGAAATGAGCAGCAGGGGAAACTTTTAAAATAATAATAACGCAATTATTTTACGACAACCCGTCCGATATTATTTGCTGCTCGAAGTTCCAAAAATATTCCCTGCAGTGATACTTTATAATCAAAAACAACATCAATAGGCTATAAAACTTAACCATTTTCATGTTCTTCAGAATAGTAGTTTTCATGGCTAGTCTAATTTCCCTCAGGTGGAATTCAGTAACATTCCCGTTGGATTACCGCTTGATAAAATGTATTCGCTAGTATGGAATGTGACATGGAAAATCTTTTGGGAAAGTATTAGTGACGCGAACAGTTTAGATGTGTATTCCGTGCACTGTGGGCGATAAAAATGCACAAAGTAACAATAATATTAACAGAAGTGATTACAGAAGCTGACAGCAGAATTATACTACATAAGCAAAGAGTGAAAAAAGAGCATTTCTTGAACAGGCAGCAGCCGAAAGGCTGGAGCAGCTTCTATACCATCTCGAAACAGAATTTGCGCCGTTATAGGAACAGAATGTTTTACTGGGAGAATGAGAACGAACTCTGAATCCAGGCGTCCTACTCTGACAAAAGCGATAGAACTACTCAGTCCTTGTAAGAAGAAGAGCTATGCACCCTTTCACCAGTCCGGACAAGTTCTACCTGGCTTCCTTCTGATTAAGCTTGAGCTTGCTTCGTTGGTGTTCGCAAACAAATACCAAGAAAAACGTGCTCCTACGGCGCGAGGCATCCGGCGCGACCTTCGTCGAGCCGCACAGTGGTAGCCAATCCCAACATATCTATGACGACATCGCGCACTCTGGCAGTGCTAGACCTTCGAGAACCCTCTGCCCAGCATTCGTGGCCTGGTCTCTCGCGTGCTCTTCTCCTCTCTAGTTACCGTGCGTTCGCGCCTGAAGTGGGAAATACAGAAAAGCCTACGATGCAGCCGCCGAGCCCGTCAAGGCGGTAACCGGCTGTTCTAGCGCGTGCTCACGCGGTCCACCTTGGAAGAGATGCGAAAGTCCTCGGAGAAAAGCTCCCACGCCTGCCAGTCATAGACATCTTTCAATTGCACGTCCGGAAATCCATGCGAGGTGCCCAAGCTCTTCTGCTGTTTCTCCAGGCTTGCACTACCTAGTGCCATTTGCGCCTATTTGTTTTTCAGTTTGCCAAACGTAGTTAAAATACAACGTAAATAAATAAAATAAATATATAACGCCAATTACAGGGGCGGCCAAAAAATCGCACGAACTTTACGCTTCTTGGAACGTGTCAGCAGTGGGCGCGAGCTCCACCGATGGCGCTGGGAAAAAGTTCTAAGATTTTAAAAGTGCTTCGTTCGTCGTCGTCGTAGTTAATACCTCGACAAAGGCGTTGCACTGTCAGCTCTACATCTTTTGTGGCAATAGGGAGGATAATCACGAGGCAGTCATCAGGTCCCCCCCAAAAAAACCTCGGAGAAAGCTTAAGAAAGTAATTTGGCTGATGATTACTATCCTTTTTAATTAGACATTTCTTAAGAAAGCAACTTGGCTGATGATTACTATCCTGTCTAATTATAAATTTCTACTCACGGCAAGCTGCAGTCTCATGCGTGCGGGCGCACGGCGCACACCTGATGCGTCTTGTGAAGTAATCGCCGCGTCAGT
The DNA here is from genome assembly GCA_013339765.2 of Haemaphysalis longicornis. Taxonomy (NCBI): domain Eukaryota; kingdom Metazoa; phylum Arthropoda; class Arachnida; order Ixodida; family Ixodidae; genus Haemaphysalis; species Haemaphysalis longicornis. The sequence continues at coordinate 106,654,061 of CM023453.1, forward strand.
GAACAAACCAAGACGCGCCGTATAACCTGGTATTGTTTCGTAGAGTCGCCGCGGCAGACGATGTCTCGCTCATTTGGCCACACTTCCATCATCCGCTTACCTGCTCCCTCTATATTCGGTGTCCCTTTCGTTCACTCGGTTATCTTGTATAGCGCGTCGCCGCCTTAGACAACGTCTTGCACCCTCCCCGCATACCGCCCTCCCTCGCACACTATCTCCATACTTTGCTCCTCAAATTTTTTGCGTATTCTACATCGTTTGTATTCGGTGTCCCCTTCGTTCGCTTGGTTACAAGAGGCATAACGCCACTCGAAACCACAAGTGCGGGCGCTAAGTTCTCCGCGCCAATACAGCTGGGAACCGGCCCATACTGCCCTCGCGTTGGGAATCCCTACTGTCAATGTGCTTTGGATTTTCTTACTGTCGTGAGGACCACCCCGGAGAGGCGTTCTCCGCCGACGAACCTGTGTCGCTCGGTCAGTTGCCATACGCATGTGCGAGGTTCAGTATTCTTTACATTGTGAGCGTATGAAGGAATCACGATATTCTTGCGCTAAGGCTAGACGCTGAGCATGCTGCTTCAGAATTGATGTGCTTCCCGTCGCTGTAATTACTCCGATGGGTGCTCAGAAAACGCTCATTAACGATGCAAAGACTCGAGTGTGGTCTAGAGCTATACGTTCCAACATTGTGGAGGAACAGTTCTGCTTAACAAATAAAGAAAAAGGCAACACACAGGTTGAGCCTCCTTTAGAACCGGCTGAATTTGAAATGAATTGCGGAAGGTTGAACAGTAATAAATGCACAAGGACAAGAAAACAGACAGCACGAAAGCCGCTTCGAAAGCCGCTTGGTTGTCGCAGGAATGTCAGGTTATCAGCTAGCCTGGATGGGTGTCCTTCAATCATAAAGGAAATTTACGCGCTTCTGTTTATGGCAAACCTACCACGGTTGTCCGATGCCGCACAGTTCTTTCCTTCTCTGGTTCATAGTAAAATTTGCAGTGCCAAACTTTGCAGCTGGGCCGTCAAAATACGAAGTTTTAAACGGAAGCGTCGTTTGCTGCTCCTTCTGGCTTTTGAGGCGATCGTGCTGCTGTTCCTTTACTGAATGTGCTGGGAAGTGCCCGGTGCCTATTTTCGCCATTTTCCAGGGGTAAGGAGGAGGAAGCGAGCATCCTGCCGTTGGGCTCCCACGAAACCGCTAGATGGCGTTATTCGCCACGTTAATCTGTGTGTCGAGCTGACTTCCTAAGAGCGCGTTGGACAGATATGCAGAAGGAGCACCTGAACACACGTCACTAAAATAGTTAGAAAGCTGTTCTTCATAGTTCAGCACATCCACTCCGGAAAGAAGTAAAACACAGAAGAGAAGCGTGTTCGCCGCGATGGAAACCAGGGGCAGATCTTTAATTTATGGAGGGTGTGCTTGCTCAAACGCGTCAGTCAAGGCAACGATGCGCGGTGACAATGAAAGACTGCGGGTTGTAGTGAGCACGACGCAAGCGAAGCAACAACCGTAACAAAAATGCCACAGGCACTTCCGTCTCAACCCATTTATGCCGCGACGTCCGTGCAAGTGGAATTGGCGCTATTAAAGCTACACTCTTAAGTTCAGAGCAGTGACATTATTGAAAATGTGAATTTCATTTCAAGCTCTGCTTTGCATCGATTCCTACATATTCATGGTATCCACCAACTTTTGGTCACACTGTCCTCCACCCTAGCTTATTCTCATGCCAACGGGAGGCCAATTATCTATTGTGATGTTCCGTATCCACACCCTTAGCAACCACTGTACTGTCTCGCGTGGTTTGCACGTGACCAACTCAAAGATAGCTGTGCTGGGGTTGTAGTAATTTACATCTGAGCCGTTCTGAGCCGTTCTGAGAACACGTCCTCAGACGTATAGTGGTACCTTCCTGCGTCTGTGATGACGCCATTGATTGCGGAGCCTGTTCATAGCTATCGCGCTTGAAGTCGCGCCTGCCACCCTTCCCAAGTTCGTTTACTTCTTGTATCAGTATACCTCCTCAGCTGACAGTTGTCCCAGTACCAGACACTATGACGAGCGGGACATCCGTTGTACACCAAATAATAACCATTTTCAACTCCAAAAGAGTCTCATTTTTAACTACGATGCGAGGTCATTTAGGGGGTCCAATCATTCTCTTTTTGATAGCGTGAACTGCACTGCGAAAACTTTTGGCCCCGTTACAGCAATAATGTTACGAGTATGGAGAATTGGCATTATTGCGGACCAGCACTGAAGCGGCCGAGCACTGCACCTTAAGACTCCACCTTAAGCCTACGGTTTACAAAGTTTCAGAGTAGGACGGTGATTGAGGTGGTTTCACCGGGCCGTAGCACAAATATCGGGATTCAGAGCCTAATTGTAAACACTCCATATTAAAAGCCGACCAAGTGTATTATCTGTGGCTGCTTCAATACATTCACCAGAATCGCTTGTACTCTGTTCCTGATAGTAACATAGGTTACAATCTTCGCGTGGTAAAACTAAGAGTTCCGCGAACGCGAACAAATTATGGTAAACAAAAACTGAGTTGTCAAGTACCCAACGCGCTAAACAAATTCCCCTTTCCTGATGAGTTTTTTCCATCTGGAAACATGTTAAAAAAAAGACCAAACAACATCTGATTGACGGTGAAATTCTAATGTAACAATGCAGCTTACCGTCTTCGATATATATGCGTATGTGTATGTATGTGTGTACATGGATGTAAGTGTATATATCTATCTTTCTATCTTTTTCACACAAGTACTAAGTCGAATGATTTACTTTATTTCATCCGTATGTACGAAATTGCTACTCGTACAAGTATCAATTGTATTTGCCAATGATTGTGCACATGTTTTGTATTCTAGTGAGTGTTACTGCTTATATAATACTTTTGTATTTTGATTGCTGCCCCTTCTATGTATTAAGTGTTTTTCGCGTTTGCATCTGTACTACTTACAGGCTTAGGGTACCGAGGCCTCGCCAGGCTTAACCGCCTTTTGCCTCGGTCCCCTCTTTTCTATGAAAAGAAAATAAACTTCACTTCACTTCACTTCACTTCACTTTACTTCACTTCAATTTCCGAATTTTCAGGGTTAAAAAAGTTTTGACGCCTTCATGCGAAGAGTACCCTTTATTAAGGAACTTGAAAGATAAGCTATAACTATGAGTAATTGCAGCTGACCTTGTTGATTTGTTGTACCAATTATTCAAACCTAGTAAATTGCTTTTAGTAGCTTTGAACGGCGTACGGGCAGGAAACACTCAGTCAAAAGATAGTGTGCACTAGTTGGTGATGCGGGGGTTCTTGTTGCAAGCCTGTATTTTATAGTTATAATGTAAAGAAAACCGGTTTATTTAATTTCACATTTTTACAACAGTTTACAGCACAGCTGCATTCTAGGTAGCGTTACAATCAGTGAAATAAAAGTGGACAGAAGCAAGGTTAGAGACCTATACTACGGTAATTTAATTGCGACTGATTGCAGTCGCCACAACCCGTGTTGGCGCCTCGTTGAAACCTTCGTAATATTTTCTGGATACTCATTGCTTCGTCTTGAATGGACTACCTGCACCGTTTACGATTTAAACTACTGACAGAGCTCCTAGCAGATTTTTCACAGTGCATCCCCGATTCCTGTCCACAATGTTGTTGAAAGAGTCAGCACACATTTTCGCAACAAACTCCTTCCCACCGGTTGTTTAGCTAGCGGTCCTTAAGAACCGTTTTAATGACCTGCTGAAAGAATTAGGAATTTAGTTAGGCCACGCGCCTGCCTGCGCTGGCGTGTCGGTTGAAGCTATATCACCTCAAAATCATGACTGGGTGCAGGCGAAAATCGAAAACGCCCGTATGTGAACACGTCGGCGCGCGGAGAGATCCCCAGCTGTTGAAAATAATCTGAAGCCCTCCACAACGGCGCGCCCGATAACCCAGGTGTAGCTTAGGCTCATTAAGCCCTCGCTGTTTTCTTTAAATCACAGCTATAGCACAATGACTCAGCTAGATCACCTACCCTAAATTACACTTCTAGAGCCTTCCAACAATTTCTAAGCTCGTAAATATATTTTTCGGTTTCTTTGGGACTAGGAAGGCGTGGCGGGAAGCGCGGTACGTATCTCTTGAATATGTTGGAACGTGTCGATCCCATACATATCCCGCCGCAATTTCACGTCCACTTCTTTGCCAAGCTCGCAAATAAGAGTGAAAGTTAAAACTGTACGAAATAGCACAAAGCACCCGTTATTAGGTATTCCAATAGCCCCTGAAAACATGCTTCCCAATTTGCCTGTAGGCTGACTTTTGGGGAGCTTTTTTGTGAGTATCTAAGGGAACCTGTGATTAAACCCACCGCAGCATTCGTCGTACGGGATCGTATCTACTAGACGTGTTCGTTACTGAGGCTTCACATTAACATCGAAAATTAGAATACAGGTGGCATACTTACCCGAACAATAGTGTCGACGCCTATCAATGGCCGTTGGCAACTCATCATGGGGATGCAGTTGATGATAAAGGCGTTCACGGCGCTTCGAAGTTCCTCGCGCAAACCTGCTATCTTTTTTTAGTGGTTATCACGCAAAAAATACAAGCTAAACCATGTACCTTCCTGACCTCCACCTAAATAATGTATCTTTCTGACCTTCAAGCTGAGAAGTTCGATTCTTTTTTTTTTGAACCACGGACACAAATTTTCAAAGTTACATTTATATGAATACATCCTGCTAAGTTGGTTACAAAAGTAACGCACAACACCAATAAAAATCACGACAAGAACATACAAACGCAAACAACTTGTTTCCAGGCAATGAGTGTGAACTAAAATTGCGCTTTTCCATTTATTATGATAACCCTAAAATATAAGACTAAACCGGAGCCCTTTCAAGCATCGTACCCATGTAGATCAAACGACATGACGAAGTAATTCCTCGGGTCACATTTTACAGAAACGTATGTTTATTGTAAACGGTTTATAACGTATAACAAACCTCACGTAAAATGTTTGTTTATATGGCTTTCATATTTGTCTAGCTTAGACGTTGAAGCACTGAACGAACAGTTTGCAATGTAAAATTCCTTCAAGTAAGCTGGTAGTGTTTTTTAGAAAGCATAAGTAGTCATGTAGTGACAAAAGAAAACGTTGTGCTTCCTATGCATGTGCCCCACATTGCAGGCTGTGATAACAGTACACAGGAATCGGGAATTTGATGGAGGTTGTGAAAATACCTTCCACGTTCTAACAAAGTTCACGGCCAATTGCCATAAAAGTATTTCGTACGATATATTTCAGTTGCGGGCTAAGAAAAAAAATTCTCACAACGAGCCTCCAGAGGCCCCTACGCAAGAATAGCCTACAGTTTCTCAGGTTCATTTTGCAGCGTTAAATACAACAATATAGCACAAATTGTATTGAGCAGGAACCCTAATTGCTTACAATAAAAACGCCCCGAAAGCTTTTATGCGAATTTTCTTGCTCTCCCTATTCCACAAAGCAGTGGCGCATCTTGCCCACTCGAGAAATTTTATACGCTGCATTGGAACGGCATCGATGGTAACTAAAAACTCCGATTTATTTTTTTATCACGTTAGCTCAACTGTTCGAAACAAAGACATTGGGTATGTAATGTTTCCACCTCGAAATAGCGACGACCAGCTCGCGGTTATTGCAACACAAAGTGAACGATGAATGGAAAATAAATAGTAGAACGTCAGGGGTACGTTTTAGTGATGAAAGAAGGCCTATCTATCGAAAAATTTCCCGATGAATAATTCTCGCCTCAGTGAACAATCCCTACGTTTGAAGCTCATATACGTAGTTAAAACGTACTCTTCTTCAAAGGGGAAGCTTCTGGTTTGTTATCCTAATGCATTGCGACCCACCGGCAGCTACGTTTACAGCAAGCGTGGAGATTTATGGCTTCACGATTAAATACATCTAGGATCACTTACGATAAAGCCTCCTGTTTAGCGCTAACATCTTGGGTGCAGGCGGAATATAATTAGGTGCGGTACAGTTCCCTACTTAGTACCTATGCGCCTACGGACACTATAAACGCAGAATAAATAAACTGGGCTAACGCCTGAAAACATTTGGGCATAATTTGCACTAGATTTCTCTTGCGTAGCTACGTAGAGGTAGAGAAAACCACCGCTGAATTGTGGTGCTACGTGTACGGCTTAACAGGACTCTAAACAGTTGTAATTGCCGGCGCATGGGATAGGGTGTGATCTTTTTTTAACGAATTGTCACCAGGAATGTCATATGGTTTATAACACAATTGAAGACAGCTTCCAAGCTAGCACCCGTTTCTTAAATAGGTGCTCTAGATGCTTCGGCTAATTGAATCAATTTCGCTTTCACCGTAACGTACCCGTAACCGTTCGTAATAGGTATACTTGAAAATAACGACTGTTCACATAAGGCAGACGAGATTACAATAAACAGCTATGGTAAATTCCTGAAACTGTCTGCTCGTACCTCTTCTACAGGGGATGCAGGAAATAAATCCCCGAGATTATATTTGAGGATGTGGCGAATTGCCGAGGCGTAGTTTACGAGTTAAAGAATTCATTGCTGTACGCAGAGGCGACAAATTGCCAGCATTACGCTGTTCAGTGAAATCTTACAATAGGCTATATAATTTGCAGAAATGTACCGTTGATACCATGGTAGGTCATTCTGAGGCAATGTAACAAAACGTACCCAAAGCGATATCTTAGCGCGAACAAACACATGAAAGCGAGGGAAAGTGCTCGCCACTTTTCATAGTGAAAGCATACCGTCACCAGGGCTTGGATGACAGTCTTTAACCGCCGCTGAGGAAAGTGGTATAAACAGCACTACGAAAAGGTGAGTGAAGTCCATTTTCATCAGATTTCCACCTGAGAGTTCCTTGATTATGTTTCGGATAACTAACTGGTCAGAAAATCCTAGAGTTCCTATGATTCTGGCAAAAGGGATACGTTTTGCCTGTGTAAGAAGAATCAAGTTTTCCTCGTCTTGTTTATGATTGATTGCGCACACTGCACAAACATTAACCCTGAGCTCTGACAACGAGACAAGGGAATCAGCCAATAAAAAAAACATACAGGTTCCAGCTGATGCTGCTCGAGCGGATCTGCTTGTACAGCCAAATTTGCACACTTGAGTCGATGTAAAATGAGGCCACTCACCGTTTGAGGCTGAAAGAGCCATGAATTGTCGGGGCAGTTTTTTTTTGTAATTCAGATTTTATACTTATCCTCTAGCTCATGGCCCAGATTTGGATTTAATACAAGAACGTTTAGCATGAGTTAACTTGAGATACCAGCGTTCTGTGCGATTAGATTGTAGAGATTGTTTTCATACCGATAAACATTAGGGAACATTTACGCCAATAAAATTAACTTAAAGAAACGCATGTCATCGAGATGTTTTAATTTACGAAGCGTACGTGACTGATCGGTTATAAATTCATGAAAGCTACAGGATGGTAACACGTGTTGAGTATTTTCTCAGTTTACTCAAACAAGGAGCAACATTAAAGTTATTAGAAAGTATTAGGTTCGTTTGATTCCGCGCTACCCGAGCAACACTCAAAATTGCAAAAAAGTCCTCTAAGAAACTGATGCAAATTGTGAAAGCCTTAGGAAAGCCCAAGAATTTAGCATGAGTCTTAGTGTTTGCAGAAAGACTGGAGTGTAGGTCTTGAATGAAGGTGACAGAAGATGTTTTTCCCTAAGGAAACAGGTTCACGGCAGCAATGGTTGACTCCAGATATCGGCACCGGTTGCTTTGGTATGCCGATATGTATTCGTTCTGCATGTAAAAAGGAGATTGTCCACCGGCTGGCGGTAAGTACTCAGAATCATTTCACGGATGCATAGCTCGGTCGTGTCAGTAGTACAGGATGAGCGTTATTTCGGAGATCACACTGACGCCTGGGACGTGCAAAGTTCTGTTGAGTTCGGTATAATTATAATTTTATAATTTTAAGCTTTGAGTCAGGCATTATGGCAAAAGCGTTGGAAAAATAGCTCAGGTGCGAACAAAATAACGATTTGAAAGGTTCTTCATCTTAAGTCCTTAAGTTGTTCTGTGAATTCATAAAACAAAAGAAATACCCGGCATCTTGCGGGACGCCAATCCACTCACGAGATTCTCGAGGAAAGAAGGAAGCGACTAAAAGTTACTAGGAGTAATTTTTGACCCCCTGGGGATCTTTAACGGGCGCAAAAATCTCGAACACAAGGCGTTTTCACTTCTCGCCTCGATCGAGCAAAGTGGCCTCCACCCCCGGGAATTAAACCAGCGTCCTTGGACCTACGCCTATTTCAGGCATAATATTGTTACGTGGCAGCAGGACACACCATGCAAGATGCGAGTGATGTATTTACACTATTTACACGATGTCGGCTATGAGGGAGCCTGCCCAGCTGGGCCTTCTTCTTCTCCGGAGGTTCCGCCGATAGCTTTCGTCTTCTTCTTCCCCGGGACAATATCAATACATATGGGGTATTTGCCGTCGTTGTTTAAATAAAATTCCTCACTGCTTGATTTTTGAGCTTGGAAATAAAATATAGGCCTGGGAAAAAATGTTTAGACCCTAAATAACAAAAAGCGCTGGCGGCGCTCCATCGTGTCAGTAATACAAACTAAAAAGCAACCAAAGGTTCCAGTATATGGCGCGGGCAGTGGAACGCGGCAAAATCATTTTAATTGAGCTAACCTCCATTGTGTTAATAATGAGAGAAGCAAAACGGTAAGGGAAGAGCGTCAGAGGGTGGGTGGGAAAGAGAAGGGAGGCATTGACGTGGAACGGGCCGCAGAAGACTACGTCTTTCATCAAGATTTTCAGCGAAGTGAGCAAGTACGCAGCCAATGCTTCTTCTGGTGAAATTACCTCCTGCTGAAATCGAGAGTCCAGGTCGAGCCCGCAACAGAGTGACAAGTGCAACGATGTTGAGCGATGTCATGACCGCAAACTGTGAACGACCTGCCTGCCGCCATCGATGATGATGGTGCCTCGGGCGATGTCTGGACCCGCTAGACCGACGGTCAAGGGAGCGACGAAACCTAAAAGGTGAAGTAACCACGTCGGACAAAAGAGGGGGGATACGGCGTTTTCTGTTTGTCTTGTTTCGTCCCATCTGTTCACTGCTCGTCTTGTCGAGTTGGTCACGGACTGGGGCCTGGAGGCGGTGGAAGTGGTCGAGTTCGGACAGTGGTGGTGCTGGGGCTGCTAGACGGGGCCTACGTACGCTCGACTAGTGTACCCATGACAAAACGTTGCGAAGATGGACCTGGTGGGAGTGACCCCGCTCCCTCGTAAAAAGATAACTACGATGCCGCAAGGCCAAATATCACACAAAAATGACCAAAATTATGAACATTCAAATTATTTAGTCTAGTTAAATGGCGGACATGACAGATTCCACGCAGGCTACACACCAGAAATCCTTCGTCGTCGTTCTCGATGGTGGGCCATGGCGCCATGGGTCATGTCCAACTATCGCCAGTGAGATGATACAGGTATATGATGTTATGGTGTTTCCAGGACAGCTAGGTTTATTATTCGACACCAAGGTGTTTGTTGGACTTTACACCCTCGACAATTCTGTTAGAAATAGTGCAGAGGAAACTAAAATGGTGAGGCCATCGTTTTAAAGACAAAGTCGGCCATTTATTGTGGGTAAGCCTGAGTAATTAAACGGTAGTTAGCGCAATCATCTACGAAAATGCGCGTTATAAAAGAAGTATGGTTTTCGTGTCGGTATATAAATATAGGAACAAAAGGGGTCTCTACTATTCATCGTTGAAATATCCAACGAGAATAAAGGTCCAACGAAACAAAAGATCTAACAGTGTATCTTCCGTCTCGATGGACCTTTCATGTCGTTGGATATTCAGGCTCGATTGGATCTCTTTTTCTCGATGAATGTTTGTTTCGGTGGATATTCAGGCTCTTACTATTAAATAAAGGCTCCGAAAACTCCACGAAACGTTTCAATGCCCGTACCTGCAATATAGTTTAAACGCCAATCCAAAATGAAATTATCGCCTAGTACCGCTGAGTTCCGTCGTACTATTCGAGCAGCAGGAACGCTATTGAGTAACACAGTTTATGGCGATAAAATAAGACAGGTCAGGAGGAACTCGGCCTGAACTCAGTATGGAGTAAAGAATGCGCACAACGACGTTCGCTACGGGATGTCTTTAGGTTTATCTGTCTGGTCTGTCTGTCTGTCTGTCTGTCTGTCTGTCTGTATGTCATGTCTGTCTGTCTGTCTGTCTGTTGTCTGTCTGTATGTATGTATGTATGTATGTTATGTATGTATGTATGTATGAGTATGTATGTATGTATGTATGTATGTATGTATGTATGTATGTATGTATGTATGTCTGTCTGTCTGTCTGTCGGTCGGTCTGCACGTGTGCGCGTGTGCGTGCGTGTGCCCTTGCGCATGCGTGTGTTCTGCGATATTTGTCAATTCCCCTAAAATTGGATATAAAATTGTTCAGTGAAAATGTATATGAAATCGGTTTGACGAAAACTCGTCTGGTCAGGGTAAAAGATACATAGTTGAAAAACTGGTATCGCCGACCAAAGGTTTAGTTAAAAAAGGCTAAAAGACGTTTCGCAGTGGGCATGTGAACAAGGCTTCCGTATGGAAGCCTAACCGTCTTTTTATCCTATTTTAACTAAACATTAATCGGTGATAACCGGTTTCTTCAGCAATGTGAAAATGTGTGTCTTAGCATTGTTTTGAGCTCTTTATATTGTCCTGGTGTGTGGCGGCAGGACGCATGATGTGAACAGTGGTTGATGGTGAGCGTTGTATTCACAAGATGTCGGCAATTGACCTATTTACACGGAGCCATGATAGCTTCTAGCCAGCATACGTGCTGCCCCATCTTAGTTGTCGTCGGTCGTAGAGGAGCGTAGTACCACACGACAGTTTGCTGTTCTTCTTCCGGTGACACAGCCCCCTGGTCGACAGAGGCCGTCGCGGTCGACACCACAACAGACTGACGGGCGGGGTGAGGTTGAACAATGTGATGACTACAGACGGGAAATTTAGGCAAAATGCCTACTTTGTCGTTCAGTTCGTATCAAGCCTATTTAACACATAAGGCTATGTTCTAGCCTACAACGCAAAAGCCATATCGTGATCTATGAACGTAAAGAAGCGGCGTTTCGGCAGTTCGGTTGCCTGAGACGTGAACTGACCGTCATTCTTTAGAGTTATTATGACAGTTGCGGCAACAGTCTCAATCAGGCCTAAGCATGAAATAAATGGAGGCGAACAGTTTAAGCAACACTTTATGATGCGTATAATAGCCTTTTCAGAGGTTCGTGTCTACTATATGGACATTTTTTAGCCTAAAATGCCTTCTTTGGGCTTATATATGCCGTTTCTGCATTTTGGTGTGCGTGTTTAGCTAATACTGTTAATATTGTTTTTGATTCAGAAGCCTCTAAGGGTCGGTTTCAAGATTCTTGCGGGCTGTGCAATGTTGTTAATCGTCGTATGCAAGAGTGTAATTCACAGAAGCTGCGTGGGACTTCCACGTCTGCAGGACACGAGGACTCTGTTTCTTTAACCAGTATTATTACAGTTTACTTCGCTTTCCATGACATGTATCGATGTGAAGAGATAGAAGGTCGCCCTGTCCTGCAAAAATAAACCGACGCAGTCAAAGAAACGTTCGACGAAATGTGCGCACGTCTTGATGGAGCAGTTACCGAGTATTTATTTTCCTTAAGAACCTGTTTTTACTCCATGGGGAACTCGGGTAATGGCGGATAACTACTACCACATAACACTTGAGTGTTAATAAAAGCTTAGCAGCCACGAGAGCGTCGCAGCAGAGATTATTCTACATACGTACAATTGAACGCGACTTGGCAAACTCGATCGTTTAGTTCCATAATAGCAAAAGAATTCAACAACACAGAACCTAGGCACCATTATGGCTCAGAATGTTTAGCTTATTTCAGAGGTCCAGGAAAGGTCCACCACAGTAGCCGAAGGACAGCTTCTGCTGATAGAGCAAATCCTAAGCATAAAGCTGTACCGAACAAACTTCCAAGATTCCCTATGATGAAATAACTGGCAGAAGCTCTCGGGTGGCAAATATTCTGCTAATGTATGTAGAGGCCAATTAGATCATCGAACGCTCCGAATTACAACCACGCTCCACCACCTTCCGTGGAAATTGATCGTTCTGTTTGCGCGCACAAATATAAACTAAAAGCAGGCACAAATTGATGCCGTAAAAATTTACGAAGACGTCTATTCTCCGGTCTAATTATCTATTACTTATTTTTGGTAACGGCAAAAGCTATGAATGAATTGAAAGACTTCTTCTTGAGAAACTAAAATGCTTTAGTGAAGCAGGGGTCAGTTAAACTGCTCTGTTATAATATCCGTCGATAGCAGTCGATGACACGAGTATGTGATGAAATGTAGGTATCAAAAACAGAGGGGGAGCATGCTTCAATCATGGAATATAATTTTTAGACATATTGAAACCTCTGTCCGGTTGGATGCTCAGGTTAGACTAGGTCTCCCGTCTCGGTGGGTATATAGGACCTTGTTCATTCCATATCATCTGGGCTTTCTGTCTGACCCACGGTGGTCTCACCTTAAATTTTTTTTCGGGAAATTTGTTCATTTGGCCCTGCCGTCTGCATTTTCCCTTTTTTCAATGATCAGCCAAAGGTTCTAGTACGTTCACTGCATGTAGTCATTCACATTCCTATGTAAGTACGTTCTTTCTGATGTTTATTTACAAGAGGTATACCCGAGTGACGTTCATAACTCAAGGTCGGAAAAAGGTAATCTGCGCGGAAACAAATCAAAGCGGTACATATAGAGTACCACGTATATCCCTAAAACATCTCATTTTGCTCTGTGCGTTTAGGTTTCGTAGAACAAGGATTCATATAACAGTGACCGTATTTCACTACGTACGTTCTTTCTTATGTTTAGTTACAAGGGTTATACCCGAGTGAATTTCATAGTAGCGAAAAGCCAATCTGCGCAGAACGAATTAAATGCCAGGTATATAGTGTACAACGTATATCTCTGAAACATCTCATTTTGATATTTGTGTTCAGAGAGTCGTTATACAAGAATTCATACGAATTCTTCATAATATTATGAATAATAATTCAGCTTATTTACGTACGTACTATAAATGCGTATCCACTTTTTTTAAATACGAATAATGCGCCCTTTACCAATGTATGGTACATATACCAACGACACTGCGTTTGGTGCAACAGTTTCCTACATACATTTTTGACGGTATAATTGAATTCTTAGTAAATGAAAATGCTTCATGGCTAAATGGAACACTTTTTTGCATACGTTTTGAAATGAGGGGTCCTATTCGCAATTGATGGAAGAGCTTCGGGGTCATTTGCAAGTATATTAGTTGGAGAAATACCGCTATGCATCTGTGTGAGTGGGTTTGAGCTTATTTGTGCAAAGGCAGGATGTCTTTGTTATGCGAAATATGTATCGATCCGTTTAACCCTGCACGTAGAGGTCACTTATCAGTTTTTCCTGGCTGAATTAATAAGGATGAAGGTATTACTTCTCAAGGATTTCAGGCAGTGCCATCGTCCACAGGTGTAGCTGAAGCATCACATCTGACATTAGCGTAGAATATCTCAAAAGTTCCGAACAAAAACTGCTCAAACGAATGTGAAGGACTTAATAACAACTTAAACGTCAAGGGAATGCTTCTGTTGAGAATAAATTAGCTTACACAAAAGCAGGAGGAGACGATAAGTGGCAAAATCATTGCTCCATCTAAGCCTGTGCATGGCTGTTCCTACCGAAGATATATGACACAAACTATAATTAACGGTGGTCGTATGATCCGTAACAATTATACAAAAAATTGCCAATGACAAATCACTTTTAGCCAGGTCTTTGCGCAGTGGGCTTGCCATACAGGAAGGAGCAATTCGGAATACCTTCATACCTTCAGTGGGCTGGATGAAGCGGCAGCCATGCGGTCGCTTCAAAACCATTTTTGGTTCAACGTGCTGATACTGGCGCTCCTCAGCACGTGGCAGCACTTGATTTACCTCTACGATGCCTTCGAGCCTTCGAAGCATCGAGCCTTCGTCACCTTGTTACGTTAGTTGCGGGAGCGGTACCGCTCCCACCTTCGACACGGCGTACATCGTGCCCCGCTTTGGCTTGGCATCCTCATCGCCTACGACACCAGTCTGAGGGGTGTACTTAAGAGTGGCACTTTCCCTGGGCACTTCAGTGGGCTAGATGAAGCGGCAGCCATGCGGTCACTTCAAAACCCTTTTGTGTTCATCGTGCAGGTTAATAAAAAAAAATTCCCCGCATTTCCCCGAGGGGAAGAATGTGAAAGTGCGAATGCACGAGTTGAATTTGCGCGGTTCGGTAATGTTCGCGAAAGAGAGATCACACACACACACACAACTGCAAAGAAAGAAAGATGCATTTATTCACAGACACCTATTTGTGTTGTCGTTGTACTTGATTGCTAGAGCGGATCTCAGCTTTGAAATTTCGTGTCAGTACTCCTTTAAGCAGGTGCATTAGCCCTTCTCACGCCCGATTCTTGGCCAATCCCCCACGTGGGTATGTGCCATGTCAGCGGCTAGGCAGCGCGCGCCCATCTCCCCCCGTTGCCAAGGAAGACGAGGAAATTCCTGGCCAATCCCCCACGTGGGTATGTGCCATGCCAGCGGCCAGGCTGCGCGCGCCCATCTCCACGTGCGCGGACATCGCCGGTGGACGCAGGTTCAGGGTCGCTTAAGAAGTGCATTGCACTTAACATGCTTCCTTGCGCGCTAAGCCATCCAGCAATATTTGGCTACTGCTCTTTCCTCGCCCACTAGTGATTCTTGGTGACCTGTCGGAGTGTGTGCATGTTGTAAAATCATTTTTGTTAGCCGGGGACGTGGAGCAGAATTCTGGTACTGAAGAAGATATTCTTGCTGCAACTGCCGCCTTATCTACTAAAACCGACGCATGCCATACCGAGGGATGCTATGCGAGGTTTGAGCTAATAAAAAAAACTAGAGGAAAACGTTTCCAGCTTAGCAAGTAGGCTCGCAACCATTGCATCCCTGATGGAACCTTACGAGGCAAATCAGATCGCTGATGATCTACCAAGAGTTGTTGATGAAGCAGTTCGAGACCGAACTACGGCTATGAATTCTCGGCTGGACGAACTAGAAGACCGGTCTCGACGGGACAATCTTATATTCTACGGAATCCCTGTCCCATCCGAGAATTGGCCGCAGTGTGAAACTAAAATTGGAGACTGCCTTTCCAATCTAATTAGGCTAACGTTAACCGATGAATCAATTTCCCGCGCCCACAGGCTAGGCTTCTTCACAGTAAACAAACACCGACGTATAATTGTAAAATTCTCGTTCTTTAAGCATAAACAGACGGTTTTTACTGAGCTAAAAAAATAAAGGTTCTGACATCTCCGTTAGCGAAGATTTCTGCCGTGCCACGCCCTTGTCGCATAAAAAGTTGATTGAATTTGGAAAGGGTAGCGGACAGAAATAGGCGCTACGGCTCAACCATTTGCAAAATATACAAACACAAATGTACAACTACTGCCCGGTGACCGATCGGGTTGGCGAAAGCCAGACCAGTGACCCTCGTGCAAGGAATGCTGTCCTAAGTGGGCCCTCTCTTGGCCTTAGCAATTCACAAGCATAGCGGAGTCATGGTCCGACGGCAAAAAAGGATATTTTACTTCTTTACACAAATATTCGCAGCGTCGTCAGCAAACGCAATCTTCCGTCGTCGACACGTGCAGCGCCGTCATTGTTGTTTCGACAGAAACTTGGCTTTTTTAGCAAAATTATTGACCGTGAAATTTTAGAGTGCTAGGGTACTTACCATTTCTATCGACACGACCGTGATGTGCTTTCAGGTGGCGGTGTACTTATTGCTGTTCACAATTTTTTGATATCCTCTGTCATCCAGCTCGCGTCACCACTAGAGCTAGTGTGCGCACGCGTAGGCTTTCAGCAAAAAAAAAAAACTTTATAGTTCCCGCTGTCTACAGAGCGCCTTCGTGGCCTAACACATTTTGTTCAGACCTGCACGACGTTGTAAATAATCTGACAGTAAGGTTTCGAACCATGCCGCTAATACTGCTCGGTGACTTCAATTTTTCGGGCATTAACTGGCAGAGCCACCCCCCTATAACCCAACCAAGCTCCTCGGAATATTTTGAAATTATAAGCCTTTGTCATGATTTCAACCTGCACCAGCTTGTTCTTAAGCCAACTCGATGTTCGGCGCAGTCAGCGAATATCTTAGATTTAATCTTCACTACATCCCCGGAATTTGTGTCTCCTATGACTTATCTACCGGGAATTAGTGACCATTGTGTTATACAGTGTGATTTGAACTTAACCTTGTCGTTGCTTACTTCGCCCAAAGTTATTCGTGATTACAGAAGTGCTGACTTTAACGCAATTAATATTGAATTAGAACTGGTCATGGCTGCCTAAATTCAAAGTTTCCACTCCCGAACAGTAAAGGAAAACTGGTCATTATTCAAAGAAAAAGCTACCTCCCTGATTAACCAGTACACACCACAGAAACGTATTTACTTCGATTATCGCGCACGCTAATTCAACTCGCATCTTAAGCGCTTACTCAACACAAAGAAACAGCTTTTCCGATCTGCAAAACACTCTGGAAGTGTTGACGTTGGAATGCCTACAAAATAGCTTTGAGCAGCTACAAGATTGCTGTAGCTGAATCTAACCAAATATTTTATGAGCAAACGCTGCCTTCTCTTTTAAAAGATAGCCATCAGAAATTTTGGAGTGTGGTCAACGTTAAAAACTCGAGTGCCATCGAACTCTGTGATTCTAATAATTAACCTGTCGGTCACACCGTTTGTTGTGTAGTGTGAAGAGATGCGTTCATTTTTGTATTTTGTGATTCTGCGCCTTCCGTCAGCGCTGTTTTTCCTGATGTACCTTACATTTTAATGTCACCGATTTCCATTGATCTTGATGGCGTTGTGTAGTTGATAAAGACTTCAAAAGTGTCGGCATGCTCTGGTGTTAACGGTATCAACTATAAATTTCTTAAGGGCAGCATTGCTAATTCATCTGTCATCTTGCGTGAAATCTTTGCTCAGTCACTTCAAACCGGTGCTCTGCCGAGTGATTGGAAGGCAGGAATGGTTATTCCCGTACACAAATCTGGTAGTAGTTTCTCTCCGCTTAATTATAGGACTATATCCTTAACTAGAGCCCCATGCAAATCAATGGAGCACATAATTTGTTCACACCTGGTTTTATGTCTTGAGTCAAACTTATTTTTTACCCCGCACCAACATGGATTTAGGAAACACTTTTCCTGTGATACCCAGCTTTTGTCTTTCACAAATGATTTATTTCAAGCTATAGACGCTAACATTCCTGTAGACTGTATTTTTTAGATTTCGCAAAAGCGTTCACTACTATTTCACACACTATTCTTCTGGCTAAATTAAGCAAGCTAAACATCGATTCCAGTGTACGTTTCTTGGATTAAGGGTGTTTTGTCCAATCGTTGACGCTTTGCTTTTGCTAACCAATGTTACTCTTCTAGTGCTCGTGTAACCTCTGGAGTACGTCAGGAATCTGTCTTAGGAGCTCTATTATTTTGCATTTACAATTAACGATCTCCCGGGCCAAATTAACTCGTCAATGAAGCTCTTCGCCGATGACTCTGTTCTGTATCAAGTTATTTCCAATATTGGTGACTGCAATGCTCTTCAATCGAATATTAGCGTAGTAACATCATGATGCTCTAAATCACAAATGAAGCCTAACATTATTAAGTGCAAGACAATGCTGTTTCTTGTGCCGTTAAGAATATTGCTCCTCCTAAGTACAGCATTAACAATATGGCTAAAGAAAGTGTCTCCTCGCACAAGTATCATGGCATTTACATTTCACATAACCTCACCTGGAACATACATATAAATTACATTTACAATGATGCCAGCCGCATGCTCCGATTCTTGCGGCGTAATTTTTCATCGGCAACTCCAGCTGACAAGCTGCTTTTGTAAAAATACTTAGTGAGGCCTAAGCTGGAATATGCATGCTCTATTTTTGATTCTTCTGCTGCATATCTCCGAAAATACTGTTTAATCAGTCCAAAATCGATGCTCTTTTTATACTTTGTAATTGTTCTCGTCGTGCCAGTGTTTCGGCGATGAGCTAACCCTTGGCCCTGGTGCGCAGACTCAAATGCTGCAATGATTGGAGGGATGCTACTTTCAATGGTACAAGCCAGGTAATGACATTGAAAGTACCATCCCTCCAATCATTGCAGCATTTGAGTCTGCGCACCAGGGCCTGTATTTCACATATGAAAAACCTGTTAATGATGCCATTTAATTCCTTGACATTAATTTGAAGACGGGACTGTCACACACCTGTTGGTGCTATCGCACGAGAGGAGAGAAGGCACTGCTGCCATGCGATTCGGCGCACTCAAAGTTGATTAAGAGAGCCATAGCCACTTCTTGCATGTCGCAAGCCATCAAAAAATCCTGCGAACACCGAGTCACTGAAAGTCTATCTTTTCAAATTGACCGTCTAACAAAAAGTGGGTTCACTAATCAAGTACTTGTCTCTGTTGCAGAAAAAGTGTTAAAAACAGTGGTAAAGAAGATTAACAAAGAGAAAGACAGCAAAAAACCGAAGAAGCGGCCGATCGTTCTGCAGTACATCCACAAATTTTCCCACAGGTTAAAGAAGGTTGGCACGAGGCATGATGTCCCGGTTGTTTTGTCTGCTCCCAAAAAACTAAAAATGCTGTGCAAGATGACTAACGAAACCAGAGATGCTAAACAAACAGGATGTGGCCTTAAGCACACGAGTAAGTTTGTCGAATGCTGCTCGGGGGTTGTCTATAGGATACCTTTGTCATGCAAGAAGGCTTACATTGGCCAAACTGGACGCTGCGTTAACGAACGACTCAGAGAACACAAATATATGTGCAAGCAAGTCTCAGCCCCAGGGAACTTGGCTACCCACTGTGCCAGACATGGGTGCTCTGCGAAATTCGAAAGCACCACGATCCTCTTTGAATCTTCAGAAACAATCACCCGCGAGATATGGGAAGCTTACGCCATCCGAAAAGAAAAAACTGTATCAGTTCGCCATCGATTGCACTGTCGACAACTGAGATGGCACTACTTGACAGTTCGCAGGCAAGCGCATGCGCATGACAAATATTGTAATCATTTTCAGCGAGATTAACTCCACCTTTCACGTCATCTGAATTTTTCCTTTATAAGTTGTGTTTGTTGTGATTAATAAATCAGTTGGTAGTGTGCGCTCCAGTTGTGTGTAATTCGTCGTCCTTGTCCCGCCTAGCGCCAGCAATGTTCCGAGTAAGAAACCAACTAGCCCCATTTCAAGCTCTGGTTAAAAAAAATTCACAGCATATCCACGGGGTGAATGATGATGAGTGGGCGAAGCTCCTGAGGGGAAATCATCGGTAAAACCGTGACTCTTCAGTGAAAGTTCGCCCACTACATCTGTGTCTGAACGTAACGTCTAGAAAGTCTCGCTTAAACCGCGCGTCGGCACCTTGGGGCTGAGCTCGCCTGATGCGTTTTGCAGACGCCTCACGAGCACTCACTGCATCGGGGTCTGCCTGCCGATACGCGCGCTTTCTCGCCGCTTCCCGTTCTCGGACGTTTTGGAGATCCTCTTCGCGCCGCAGCCGTGCCGCTTCGCGTACGGCAAGGTCCTCGCGCCGTTGCCGTGACGCTTGGGCCTCTCGTTCTCGAACGCTGGGATCTTGGCGGCGTCGTCGCGCAGCCAGACGACACGCTTCGGCCTCCCGCTCTCGTACGGCAGGATCTTGGTGGCGGCGTCGCGCAGCTTCACGGAGCGCTTCTTCCTCGCGGGCTCGCACATCTGCAGCCTTATCCATCGGGCGACTCCGAGCGCGCGCCAACAGCGAACGGATTTTATTACAACGCTCTCCGCCATCTAGTAAACAATCCAAGAACTAAACTAGAGGTAGCCACGCCATCTAGTAAACAACCAAGCACATCTTTTCATCATATACAAGTACCGCCATCTAGTAAACAATCCAAGAACTAAACTAGAGGTAGCCACGCCATCTAGTAAACAATCCAAGAACTAAACTAGAGGTGGATACATACATACGTCGAGGATGGACAGACCCACGCCTTAAGGAGCTTCGCCCCTAAAAATGCCCGTATTTCAAGTGTGATACCATGTGCTGAAACCGAATTATTAGACACTAGCCCTCACGTTTCGACACTTTCCTCCCGCGGTACCTTTTTTTTCATTTCTCTCACAAACACAGGACGGTTCGAGGGACAGAAGGCATATTGGCTGTGCCGGCGCCCATCTAGCGCTCCACACTGCTTTTTGTGTACCTATTTCCTAGCTCCCAGCTTCTCCACGACACCTCGCGATGCCTGTTTTTGTTTTACCGGACGGCTATAGGCGCGTCTCAGGAGCTCACAGGGAAGCAATAATGGTTGCACGAAATTCCCAACCCCTTTTCGCTCATGTTTTAAATATTTGAAGAAAGGGACGTCCCGAAACACATCGAGTGCGCGCCGTATTCTCACACACAGCCCTGGGAGAATCCACCGGCTGCGCCCGCTTGATTCCTGAGTGAACGTCACATCCGGCCGTCCGTAATGGCCGCCCTTTTTTTCGAGTTTAGGTTTGAAAAGAGCGTTTTTGATCTTTGTTTACGATGCAGCGACGCATATTTGGGCCTCTAAATTTTCATTGATTGTAGGGTTTAACGCGCGACGCAACGCAGGCAATAAGGCGCGCCGTAGTGGAGGGCTCGGGATTAATTTTGACCACCTGGGGATCCTTAACGTGCGTCTAAATCTCGTGCACACGGGCGTTTTAGCTTTCCGCCTCCATCAGAAAAGCGGCCGCCGCGGTCGGGAATCAAACCCGCGAGTCTCCAAATTTTGCAGGTAGCGACTTTTAGAGTACTACTACCGGAAAATAGTGTATGTAATGAGCCGAACATTTCGCTGCAGTTGGCCTTTAGGTGTAGTTCATTTGATATCTTTTTCACCTACTTTTATGCTGTAGTGTCACCATATCTCGCATGTATAAATGGTTTTTCCCATGTCAATAACCTATCAGTTGAAAGTCAGCGCTGCGTATGTCCCTTACTCGTACTTGTGTGTGTCTTTAATGCGCTGTAAGGTTGACATCAACGTTGAAGTTCCTGCTTCTCGCGACAATGTTCATTTTGATTCGTTTTTACGACGAAGAACGAATGACTGGAACCATCTTCCTGCCTCCGTCGCTGCTATCACCGACACCACTAACTTTAAAATTGTTGTCAATGAATTTATTTGCTACAATCACCAGTCCTCTCTGTAATGCCTCCGGGCCTTGAGGGTATAATAATAAATAAATAAATATGGCGGGCAATGGTGAAGTCACCTGTTTTAGAGTTCGGACAAAATGTAAGGGTTTTTCTCATTTTGTGTGCATTAATATAAACAAAAAAAATGTCCCCGAGCTTCATGCGCCTGGCAGGTATGTGAGCTCTAAACAAACCTGCAGTGATGTGCTCTCTCATCCAAAAACCGAGGGTGCTTCGATACTCGCACGCGCATGCGGGTGAGTGTCCGTCACCTGCTCGCCGCCAGTGAGAAAAGAGTGAGTGAGTGAGTGAGTGAGTGAGTGAGTGAGTGAGTGAGTGAGTGAGTGAGTGAGTGAGAAACATTTTATTGAGCCGGTGAAGTGGGAGTGGTTCCTTATTCCAGGAAGCCATGCGATGAGCCGGCAGCCTTCACTCTGGAGGACAAACGTGTCTGGACGTCCAGATCGCTGCTGGTCACCAGGTTCTCCCACAGCTCAGGGGTGGGAAGGGGGGATGGAAAAGGGGGGCGGTTGGGGTTGTGCTTGCACTCTAATATGATGTGGGGAAGAGTACCGGGTTGTAAGCAGAACTTGCATGTGGCCGGGAATTGCGTGGGAAACATGCGATGGAGGCGGACTGGGTGAGGGAAGGTATTGCTCTGCAGTCGGCGAAGTAGGGATTCTTCTTCTTTTGAGAGTTTTGGATGCGGAGGAGGGAAGTGCTGTCGTTCGAACCGGTAATATTGAGTGATGTCTTGAAAAGTCAGTAGAGGGACGGACGATTCGGTATCCTCAGTAGCCTGGAGGGACAGGGCGCAGGCTTGCTGGTGAGCAAAGTTATTTCCCGTCAGTAAAGAGTGGCGAGGAGTCCAAACGAGGGTGACTTTCCGGCAGGGTTGATGCAAAGACAGTAGTTTTAAAGTTGCGTAGGCCACCCTTCCGGCTAGAAGCCTTCTGCAGGCTGCTTGAGAATCTGTGATGATTACGGGGTTCTTCGTATGAATGAGGGCTAATGCGATGGCGAACTTCTTCGGCAATCGATATTGACGACGTCTCGATTGTTGCTGAAGCTACGAGGGCGGTCTTGGTGGTGACTACGGCTACTTGATGCTGTCCGTTGGGGTAGGTGCTAGCGTCCGTGTAAGAGACATCTGCTACGCTTTCCATAGATGGTCTCGTGCACTTGACCTTCGCGCTTTTCGGCGCCGGGCTGTAGGTCGGGTGCATATTTTTTGGCAAGGGGCGGACCCGGCTAACACTTCTCCGTATGAGGGAGGGCTGAGAGGCAGTGGATTGGCATGGGACCGTGAAGACTTTTCAGGAGGGCTAAGCCCGCAGGTGTTGGGTGAGACGGAGACGTTGACTAGTAAATGGCCTTTCAATAAGTTCTGACACCGTGTTGTGGAGGCCCAGTTGTAAAAGACGGGCCCGTGGAGGTGTTCATAGGAAGATTAGCGCTTGTTTGAATGATTTCCGTATAAGCCGGGTCAATGGTGTCCAGTGTCACTTTTGGTGAGGATAAGGTACGGTGCGACATACGTGACACGTGAAATTAAGGCAGAGACTGGACCAGTCGGACCATGTCTTTTCCTTCATTGCCACGGTGGCGGTTAGAAACACGTCGAAGCATGTGGGAGAATTGGTTAAAGCCTTAGGACGAGCTTTAGATTAAAGTTTCATTGTTGCGTGTAATTGGCTGGATGGTGAGGCCTAAATTCTTAAGGGAGGAGCCGGGCCGTACAGTATGGCCGTCGAGGTGGATGCAGACTGGTTCTTTCTGTAGAGCAGGCGGATTGTTTACGGATTATGACAAGCTCAGATTTTTGGAGGGAGCATTGAAGTCCCACGGAGGAGGCATAGTTGTGAACGACGTCGGTAGCCTGTTTGAAGGTAGTCTTGGATGTTTCCCATGGCGTCTGTGTCTGTCCCACTATGGTAATGTCGTCTGCGTAAAGTGCGTGATGTATGTGAGGGATGGCGTCAAGTTTCTGGGGCAATCAGGAGGGCAAGATTGAAAAGGAGTGGAGAAAGAACTGAACTTTGAGGTGTGCCCTGGTCCCCCAAAGCAATAGGCTGGGATTTATTGTCACCTACACGAATTAGCTTGCCGATTGAGTAAGAAAATCTGCAATGTATGAGTACGTACGGTGGCCGCAGCCTGTTTGATTGAGGCGGGATAAAATGGAGGAATGCCAAACGTGATCCAATGCCCCCTTTTAAGTCCAAGGCAAGAATGCCCCGAGGGGAGCAACGAGTCGCTGGAGCAAAGACTTCTTCTTTAATTCGAAGGAGAATATCTTGTGTACTGAGATGCTTCCTGAAGCCGAGAAAAGATGAATTGATTGATTTTGGGGTTTAACGCGCCGACGCTACACAAGCGATGAGGCGCACCGTAGTGGAGGGCTCCGGATTAATTTTGGCAACCTAAGGATCTTTGACATGCGTTGAAATTTCTAAAACACGGGCGTGTTTGCTTTTCGCCTCCATCAGAAAAGCGGGGCCACCACGGCGGGGAGTCGAACCCGCGTCCTTGTCAAAACGTGGATGCGCACGAGGGTTGTATATGCCCCGTTCGATCCCGTCAAGGCGTCAGTTTGATGCGCCATTCGTCATTTACGATTTAACATATTAATCATTTATTGCGATGATACACCCAACCTGAATTTATTACCTTCTGGCAACACGTTCAAATTTCACGCGCACTAACTCACCCGACGTTGTTGTACTTCACGCTGTCACAAGAGCAAGCCAAAACAGAAATTTAGAGCTTTAGAATAATTATGGTATCCACTTTGAAATCTGAAAACGTTTCAGACAACCGTATCCTTTTTATCGGTCTTCTTTCCTCATCTGTCACACTTGAAATTTGGCTAGTCATCCATCCGGGGTCCTCAGAAGGATAGACGCTGCACCAGGGCTTAGAGGTTTAAACTAGTATTAAACTATGCACCCGTATAGCTACTCTTTATAGCACACCGATCGACTGCAGCGCTCTGTCACCATACTGATATCGTTTGCTAGTGAGACGTTTTTTTCAAAACATCGGTAGTTGTTCTGGTTCCTTTTCGCGCGATAACATTTATTTCTGTAATTTTTAATGCCTGAGTAATTTCTTAGGAAATTTTACTGCGAACGTCCTGATTGTCTGCTTACGGAACAGTTAAAAAGTGTGTGCAAGCTGACGAAACGTTGGCTCACTACGCTAATTCTTTGATTTTAAAGTTTGAATTTAAAAATAAATATCCGGAACTATCATGTAGTAGCACAAAAGTCCATCGAGGTAGTTTGCGCCGAAAGCAAAAAACGAAAGACAAAAAAGAGATGCAAATACGATGCAGCTGTGAAGAAGTCATTAAGGAGTGTCACCAGGTTTTTGTATACAATGCATGTAAAGAGACTTTGGTGACATTGTCCCGGGACATGGTTAAAGTGTGACGCCAGCTGAAAATTACGAACAAAAGATTTTGAGACGTCATTTTTTAGTCTTCACCATGGTGGTACTTCATTAGACTTTTTTGGGGATCACTACAAGAGGACAAATTTTTTCTGTGCAGTTTTTTTTTCAAAAGATTCATGAAAATTGCTGCGGCTTAGCTCCGGTAACCTTGGATATGCAAAGCAAATAGCTTGGCTTATCCAGTTTCAGTCTTGATTTCGCGTGGTTAACCTTTGATTTAGCTGTATTGCCGACAACGCCTCAAAGCCGTTCGGTTCCGTGCAACGCTCATAGAAGGAGGCCGGGCGGACGCACTGTTCCAATTCGCCTGGCGCGACACTAGTCACGTTGCCCGAAATGACTCAGCGCCGCATTCATGGGAGGCTGCGTGTGTGGTTAGCTGCCTCGGCCGTAGCGGCAGTGGCGACCGCTGTCGGCGACCGAAGGCGCCAACAGCGGCCCGGTGAATCACACGATGCGCTTTGAGGGGTGTGTCGCCGGGGGTGGTCGTCTTCCGGTCAAAAGGTTATTTGAGCATCCTCCACGAAATCTCTGGACGACAGTATTAAAGCCTTGCTTTAAAATATGAGTAACCCGGCGTCCTCGATACCGAAACCGGAAGTGACAGGCTTGTGTGCACTAAAAAGAGAATGGTATGGTTCGTCGTTCTCTTCTGGTGTTTTAACAGCTGTATCCCGTACGAAAATATATAATAAGATAGGATAAATCTTTATTTCCGACATGCGGGGGGCTCAGAAAAAAGTGAAATTAATTGACTTGACAAGTCCGATGCCCGGTTAACAGACAGCAACAGGCATCAAAAAGTACATCTTTCCAGAGAAAATCGTTTTTTTGGCATCATTATACAAAGTTTTTAGAAATTATTCTGCTGTAACGAAATTTTTTTTAATGGAACGCTGTTTGCATGCTCAGTGGCAATCTCCTTGGCGACAAGGTGGTTTAACAAGGAAGGCAAAGTGTGTCGTATCATTTGGTTTCCAAAGGTAGTACGCGAAAATGGTACAGTCCATATCTATTGTGAACGCGTTGGGTATTTTTATGCTTTTGCTGTTAGGTTCGCAATTGATATTATGAAGGTGTCATGATGATGTAAGTGAGATTGGTATGATATTGCTAGGTTGAAGTTATAAAGTTTGTGAACTGATATCAAATCGAGTTTGTTGAATAGGTTTTAAGTATGTGCATTATGCTCTACGCCAGCTATATGTCTTATTGCTTTTTTTGTAACACTTGCATTCGGTTTAGGTTTGTTTTTTTGTGTTTTCCCACACAAGAAAGCAGTAATTTAGTTGAGATATAAACAACGGGTTATAGATACGCAGTTTAACAGCAGGTGGCAAAAAATACTTAAATTTAGCTAGTATTCCAACAATTTTGGATATGCGCGTAATTGCAATGTTTACATAGTCGTTCCAAGACATATTTGTGTTGAATAGTAAACCAAGTGTTTTTACGGAATCCACTACATCTATAGTTTCATTACAAAGAGTAATATTTGCATTTAGGAATGCGCTTGAATGTCTAGGGGAAAAGAGAACAACTTTGGTTTTTTAGTGTTAATTTCCAAGGAATTCACTACGCTCCAACCATGCAGCTTTAACAGTGTTTTGTTTATCTCATTTCCAAGCGTTTGGCAATAGAGGTGCAAAATAAAAGTGTTGCATCATCTGCATATATGACGTGCTGTGGAGCTTGGCTAATTCTAGTAATATCATTGATGAAAATGTTAAATAGAAGGGGTCCAAGAATACTTCCCTGAAGAACGCCCGCACACATTGACCGAGAATCCGATGAACGTTCACCAGTTGAAACTACTTGCTTACGATTTTGTAAATACGATTTTATTAAAGCCAAACGGTTCGGATTCGGCCAACGGTTCGGATTCGCTTTCAAGCCTTTCGGGTTCAGTTCCTGGTTTCGTTCTGCCACACCATTCTGTTTCGGTTCACACCGGTTGAAACGGCTTGAAACTGGTTCGGGGGATAAAAGCGGGAGTGTTTTTGTGTTGTGTTTTCGATTCATTGTAACGTTGGTATAAAAAAAAACATATTGTACGTTTCTTTGTGGAAATATTCTCATTTGGGAGATTTGAAGAGACCCTGGAACCCTTTTTCAACTTTTTTCGAAATCTCAAATGCTTCCTGATCGTAGTCCACCAAAACATCCAATGCTTAGATTAGAGGGTCACAAAGCACCTCAGCCAAAAATACTGCTGTATGCCCATCAGGTAACTTGTTAAATTGCTCAAAAGATTTTTCTCTCTTTCCTTTCTTCGACCGCCAGAATTCCGTCATTACAGCGGCGGAGCGGCCATTGGCCGGCTTTCCTTAAGCTGAAGAAATGAACGCATTCGATAGCCACTTAAAAAAGTTAGAGATGATTGCATTATATAAGTCGCGCCAGGCTTGAACTGTAGCTAAGCTGGAGGAATTCCCTATAGGACAGACACACCGCCAGGTATTGCATTAGGTTTGAAATTGCGTATTGACACGTACAGTCGTCACGTTTCACTGTGGTAGTAGTAGTCGTCGTCATATTCATCTATAGCGTCGTCTTCCTCATGCATGACTGGTGGGCCGGGATCATTTTGTCCGCACGCTTTCACATTTTTCCGAAAGTGGAATGGCGTCAGCACGGGATTCGCGGCAACCGGCCATCGCGAACTATAGTGCGAGCTGTCTCGTGCCCCCCGCCCCCCCCCCCCCCCCCCCCCCCCCCCCCTTGAGGTGCGGATGCACGTGAATAGTTTTCTTGGTAGTTTTTTTTGAGCGCCATGCGCAAGCTTAGACAACACCGGGAACTCCAGGTAAAGCGTGGCCTCACGTGCGTGGTATGTGGCGGGCGTAACTATGACTCTGGATTATCTGATGGCGCCGCAAACATTAGGGCCGGCAGCAACAGCTCCGCGGTTAAAATGATGCAAATCGTACTAGTTTCACAAGGCTGGAGAAACAGAGGAGCTGAAGGCCAACCTAGCTTTTTCAGATTTAGCTAAGTTTTTCTAGGCTTTGCTGGGCTTCGCTAAGTTTGTTAAGTTTAGCGGTGTTGTTGCAAGAGAAGGCTTACCGTTGAGGGGTGAGGCCATGTTTACCCTGGTTATACAAGGCCGTTCCGGTCGGTGCACAAACACTGACAGAGGAATGCGGGAGAAGGGGGGAGGGGGGGGGGGGCGAAGAGCTAGGTTGACACTCATCTGCACTGGTTCTCAAGCCTTGTACCAGTAGCGCGAGCTGAACCAGTTTCGTTTTGCGATTTTGTAGCCCAAAAAAGACTATCACCTTTAAAATGGTATATTAAAGCGTGCCCATACGCATATTACCCTTGGGTGGTCACACTCGAGCAGGAAGAAAGTCGGCTTCATTGTTGTAACTTACCTTCTGCCGTGGTGCACCATTTACAGGCGGTGCAGGTTTTTTTCTTGTTATTTTTTTGCTGACGCCACCGGACCAATTTCAAGCTTAAGCAGCTCCGCTGTTAAATGGAACCTCAAATTAAATGCAGAGACGGACAGTGTATCTGCTGCTACGAGCAACACAGGCAGTGCCGCTCCGTGGTGCGATAGCTAAAGCTTTCGCAGTGCTTTAAGAGGCGAAGGAAAACAGTAAAAGTGTTTATCGGCAGTGTCCTAGAGTTCCTTTAACAGTAAAATGTTTTCCACTTAAAAATGCTTTCCATGGCAGGTCAACGATTACAACATTAACTGAAGCGAAATAAAAGGTTTAAAAAGACACTTAAGGCTGCTTATGAGTGAATGTGAATGTGAAAGAATTACTGGTTATGGCCGCAAGTTTCTTTTTATTAATTTAGTTTATTTCAGTTATATAATTAAATTTATTTTATTCCTGGCTCATAAACCAGCAGTTTTATAAACAAAAATATTAACTAACGATTACGATACTCCCTAATGTGAAAGTTGAGCAAAGCATGAACTACCGTCTCCTCGGCGACGGGCCATAGCTCCTGTGTCTCAGGAAGTGGTCACGTCGTCAGCGAACGCACGACGGCTCGCGCTATACCCTGGCGTTATCTCGTAGTATGTGCCCCTGGAGACCATGTCTCGCGCGGCATCGGCACACCGTCCTCCCCCTCACTCCTTTGCCATACTTTCATGCTCCACTTTTATGTTTCCTCCACCTTCGCTGGCCTCTTCAGTGCCTCGGATACAATGACCCCGACCGTGCGGGACTACACCAAACGGAAGCAGCAGGTGCTTAATTGCTGCGCTCTAGAGCATGAATCTGTGGAACCACCGCGGTACCGCCACGTGTTCCACTCTCCTCACCGACCGCCTCGTCTCAAATTAATGCAATATTGCCGCAGTCTTCTGGCAGGCAGGCATGTAGCCTCCTTGCCAGTGGGCAGCGCTCCGGGGCCGCCGACGCCACCACAGCCTCTCCTTTTGTGGCATCCTCGTCTGAAGCTTCTGCAATGGGCACGTTCCCTGCAGGCTGCCCATTGCACCGTCCGTCAACTAAGCAGGTGACCGTCCTTCTCTCGCCAAAATCGATACCGGGAGGTTCCCCTGATCGTCTGGGGCTTTCCTTGTCTGTTTCGAATTTACTGCCATTTGAGTCATGGGGTTTAGGTTTCTTTCACGGGGATGTTTGTCGCGCCCTGCACGCTTTTACTTCGGAGACAGGTGGGTTACCCGTTAATAATACACATCTGGTATTGTCTTTCTCCGGTACTTGTAGTATCTATTTTTACTTCAGTATGTTATAGGGATTTTGCTTTTCGTTGGTTTTCAAAATTGTGAACATCACGGTCCTCACATTCTCCTCTGTTTTATATTCCCTTTAGTTTTATTGCATAACCTATTTTCTAAATCTGACTTGGTCAACGCCCCAGAGTGGGTACGCCTCATCAATTTATTGGTACCAACCAATTAACCAACCCACCAACCGTCTACCATAGTTTTTTTTGATAGCATCGAGTGTCGACGTGATGCGGCATTGCGTGCGCCCCCCCCCCCCCCCCCCCCGCCCCCCCCCCCCCCTCGGGTGGCTTGTGGCTGGCAAGGAGGTAGGCAGACTTCTGGGAGTTCGACTAATCTTCTGGCTGGCAAGGAGGTAGGCAGACAGGTAGATTACCGGCACGCAGGCACCCTCTTGGCACGGCAGGCAACGTCTCCCGGTAGCAGAGAGCCTACCCGACCACCATCGTATTTGATACTATCGGATGCCTATCCAAGCCCGCGCGCGCAAACACGCGTATTTTCGCACAATGAGGCAAAAGATTTCGCATTGAAAAAATAATTTTTTTAAAGACGATAGTCTTTCTTGGGCTCCTTAAACCCAGAAATTTTGGTCTGTCTGTATGTCTGTATGTCTGTATGTCTGTCCGTCTGTCTGTCTGTGACTCGATCAGCCACCGGCCAAAGCAAAACAATGCCCTGCCCATTAGTCTTATATAGTCACAGCTAAATCTACCCGTCTATGTCCGGTGTAAGGTTCATACTTGTCAACATTGTTGAAGAAGAACAAGACATTACGCAAATATGAGACAGCAAATCAATACAGAAGTGATATTTGCAGTGTTCCTTTATAAAAAAAATCAAACATGCTTGCTTTTGCGAAATTAAATACTTCATCAACTGCAGAAAAAGAATTCACTTCGCCGTCGCCTACTGTCGCCCGCGCCACTATAGCTTCTTGCGCCATTTTAAGAAATCAACCGGCAACAGTTACGCAAGGTTCACTAGATAGGTTCCACGTTCTGCTTGCAACGCACGTGGAGTAGGGAAACGCGGGTTCTATAAACGTTTGAAGTAGGGCGCCTCGATTAACGCGCGTCTCCGCCGTAGCAGCGTTCGCATCGAGACACCCGGTTTGGAGCAGTGGAAAGCGGGAAATTTAAAATGATTTAAGCAAACCTTTGACGTCTTTACCTTGGGAGGAGAGCGACGCAAGAGGAACAACATGAGAGGTGAGCGGCAAAGCGAAGGGAGGCATTTACTTCGCAATAGCCGATAAAGACTATCGTCTTTTGACGACATTTGCAACGAAAGGAGCAGATACGCGGCCAATTTTTTGATCTGGTACTCTTTTCGTGTACCCAATATCGAGTGCTTTGGAACATCATCGCTCCAACCCTCCCCACCGGGAAAGAAAAACACTTCAACGCAAGGACACGTGGTCGCGTTGGGTGACGTGCAGCTTCCGGAGCCATATCGCGAAGTTCTGCAGTAAGACCCAGAGTTTGCCTTTGAGCCCAGTTTGTCAAAAGTGGAAAAGGGTAGTTGGGCCCGTGCCATCACTCGCCATGTTACGGAGGGTGACAAGCAGCGCTGCATCGGTGAGTGCATGGATGCCGTCGTGCGGTCTACAGCTAGACACAAAAAAGCTTCAGGAGAAACGTTATGGTGGATTACCTGGTGAACAATGACTTGATATTGCGTTTGCCGGCTGAAGAGGACGAATACGTTTTTTTTTTACCTGGAGGTGTTCTGCGAGCAGGCTTTATGAGCAGTGCAACATTATTTGAGAGTAACAAGAGCGCTTGTGTGTGCCCCTGCCCCCCCCCCCCCCAAGTTCGTGTCTTCACCCAGTTAGTGCTCTGTTAGCCATCAGGAAACTGCACCAGCTAGCCCAGCTCACAACAGTCCAGCAGTTTATAATGTTCCGGCAGGCATTCACAAGGGGCCAGGAAAGCATAGAATTACAAACACATTAAAAAGTTTACACTATATTAAACACCATGCACATCGGAACCACGATGAATAAGGTATAGTACGTTGCCTCAGAATATATGTTCAAGCTTAACTTATTCTACATGCAAAAGAAAATTGGGAGAAATGGACAGTATCAACACACACTTATAGTATATGCGGACAACTCTAAACTAAATTGAGCGTAATAATAGGAAAAAAAAGGATTGTTTCTGAGACTTCAGACTATGCATAATATTTCATGACGCTGTCAGGCGAGTAGTAAAAATATATTCATACACAAGGTAGACCACCATAATCAAAAACATGAAATTACAGTTTTCAAGCTCCGCAATCGGTTCGAAACGGTTCCTTCGATTCGTTTCGGTTAGGGTTCAGTTATGAATTGGCGGAAAATTACGGTTTCCTTTCGGTTCCGCTTCCTGGAAAAAATTCGGGTTCTGTTCCGGTTCTCGGTTCGGTTCCGGTTGCAGTTCGCCACTCTGCGCTCAATGGTAGTACATGGAAAGAAATAAATATGTTAACTATTAATAAACCGTGCTTGGTACGAGACACCCCGCTGTGATGACACCCTGTCATGAGAAACATACCGGCTGAATATTTTGTGTTACCATACCGAGAAGGAGCCGATTTTGTGCCCTGAATCTACTACAAACGTCTCTTTAATAACCGCTTGTCGCTGACCCTGCTGTGAGGAGAAACGTGGAGGTCTAAAAAGGGCATACCAAGGCCAAGACTGGTCGGCGCTTATCACTGGTGCCCAATGTTAGAGGTGTGTCTTCTGCCACCTGTCCGTGTAAGCACTGGTACCTCCTAAATAATGTTGGTGTTCGATAGGCTGACTTTCTAACCGTAATTAGCTTCCACCTTATATAGTGCTACTGGCTTCACTAAGAATTCATTCTGAGTAGCCCCTGAACCCTCTGGAGTTGACCATCTTACATTGTTTTGTGGCGGAATTTATTCTTGGTAATCTTGAAACATTGTTCTCTTGGTCTATGCATTCGTTAACCTTACCATAAGATGTGTATTTGTACATGTTATGGTGGCCTCGTGTATTTGCCGCGCTCACTAAACCTGCAGCACCTCCTAATAGGATTAGTATATTTCCATTGATGTCGTAGTAGAGTATAAGCTCCGCTTTTAGATTTAGCACGGCGAATATACTGTCATTCCTATCGAATTTTATTTGTTCGACATAATATCACTTTCTTAACGGGCTGCTACGCGGACAAAATTAATGTCTCTTGGGAATGACGGCAGTTGCGATGGGTAAAAACCTGCGCAGAGAAAATATTTTAATAAGCGCTTCAGTATGAACGAACACTTAACGAAAAGACCTTAAACACCTTTACTGAACTTTTAAATGCACTTTAGGCACTTTAAGAATCCACTGTTTGAATGCACTTTAAGCTGGCGCCCACCACACCGGCTGAGGCTGGTCTAGTAGTGAGAATAACAGTTTTATTTTTTACAACTCTGTTCGGCTTGTTTGATATGAACAAATAAATGACAAAATTAAACGCCTGAAAAAATATTTGAATGCTACTCACACTTTAGTAATCCGTTCTGTGTGGTCTGTGGTGTTGAGATGATACATTTGGTGGCAGAACACAGTCGAATGGGTTCCGCAAACTCATTCGGTACGTAATGTCTTATTGATCGAATGCCGTTACATTTGCTCGCGCCGCAGCAAACAAATGTCGTTTTGAACGAATCATATTCGATGGGAATGACATGAAAGTTGCCGTGTGGCAGGGTATGAGCTAAGGTTATTGAACTGTGCAGCAGTAGGCTAGTTAACACAAAATAAACGCAATTCGGCTGTGACGGCCCCTCTGATACAAATCTTGCTCGGAGCTGCGCAAATATTTCCCAAAGTAATACTTAGTTATTACAAAAGCATCAAACAAATATAGGATTGAACCCTTTTCACTGTCTTCGCCATATTACCTTTAATGGCTAGCCTAAATTCCCTCATGTAGCATTCATTGAAATTCGCGTTGTTTTAGAGTTTGATAAAAGGTATCTTATTATATGGAACCGAAAGTTAGAAACTTCACGCGAAAACACCTTTGGTAAAATATAAGTGATGATGATGATGATGGTTTAAGTTAATGGCGCAAGGCTGACATGGGCGAAGAGCGCCAAATACAACGTTATTCGATAAGGAGGGAAATCGAATAAAGTCAGTTAAATACT
Organism: Haemaphysalis longicornis; assembly: GCA_013339765.2. Taxonomy (NCBI): domain Eukaryota; kingdom Metazoa; phylum Arthropoda; class Arachnida; order Ixodida; family Ixodidae; genus Haemaphysalis; species Haemaphysalis longicornis. The sequence goes on from CM023453.1 coordinate 106,687,807, forward strand.
ATGAGCACGGCTGGTGTAAAGGGCCAGGGTGAAGAACGTGAGTGGTTAAAAGATAAATACGGTGGCTGGTGTATAGGACCAGGGGTAAAACTATGGGTGATATGAGATGAGTTGTAAGAAATGAACTTCAGATAGGAACCTTAAGGTTCGCTGAACAGAGAACATGGCATCATCTCCTAAGAAGTATGACGGGTGTGGTGGAATATGTCGTGTGTGTAGTTGTGGGAAGTGTTTTCGTCGTGTAATGTCGAGTGCCTTACATTGTATGAGGATGTGCATCACGGATAGGGCCTCTCCGCACCTGCTGCAAGAGGTCTTGGAGATCCAGTGAGCAGGTGCGAGTGCGTTGCATGAGTGTGCCCTATCCGTAATCTAGCCAAGGCGACTTATGTGTATCTGTTGCGTGTATCGGAGGTGTACGGTCCCAAGTTGTGGTTTTTATTTACGTGTAACTTGTTGTCTGTTTGTTCGCTCCAATGTGTTTGCCATGTTTTGCGAAGTTGTTGTCTTTGATGTGTGGTTTCACGTCGTTGTAGGGTAATGTGGTGATGTCTACTGCATTCGAGAGTGTAGCAGCAGCGGCCATTCGATCCGCGGACTTCGTTCCCGGCTATACCACAGTGGCCAGGGACCCAGCAAAGGACGAGTTCAAATTGTGGACATCCACCGACATAATACCTTTGATGATAAGATTTACAACGTGATTTTTTGAAGAGTTTGTTGGAAGACAATGCCCGCACAACACTGAGGGAGTCTGTATAGATAATGGATTGTGGGGGTGTGGCTTTGGAGTATATGCTTAACAACAAGACGTACACCATAAGCCTCTGCGTAAGATACTTGTATTACTGTTAAGAGTTACTAGTGACACTAAAGGCCGGGCCCATGGGCAGCGCAGGACACCCAGGTGGAAGTCTTAGAGGCATCCGTATAAAATTCAGAATAATGATACTTTTCCTGCAAATACAAGAAGTGCTACTGAATTGCACATGTGGGAGCTCGGTTTTTATCTACATGTGTGAAGATGTGTCGCCATGACACAGGGCAGAGATGCCATGGTGCTATGAAATCTGTTACAGAACTTTGGATGGTGTCTAAAAAAGAGACAGCAAGCTCTGGACGCTTCCTCCTCTAACTCTGTAAGAGAAGGGCGCAGAGAACGATGGTCGGTTTAGGAGTAGTGCAGTCATGGAGGTATCATGAAAAACTGATTTAAAGGATGGTGAGGCATGGATTGAAATTTTAAAAAGCCATAAAGGAGGTCTGTGTATGCTCGCTGACGTTGTAGGTTCCATTTGTTGCACTCTACATACAAACTTTTCGACTGGACTAGTCCGAAAGGCACCGCAGGACAAGCGGAGCCTAGATGAAGCACAGGGTCCAGCATTCTGAGGATGTTTTAGTGGCTGACCCATAGACAACGCTACCATAGTCCAGTCGTGAACCTATCAAGCTGGTAAAAACACGTAAAGTTGTTTGTCAGCACCAAAAGAGATGTGCGACAGAACCTTCAGGGATATTCATTGTTTTTAAGCATTTATGTTTTAGTTGTTTTATGATTGTGGGATGAATGTGAGCTTTTCGTCACAAGATTATACCTAAAAACTTGTGTTCCTTTTTGACAGGAAATAGAGACACCGTGGAGTCCAATGTCTGGATCCGGCCGAATGCCACGCCTCTGGAAACAGAACACAAGTGCACTTTCCTGGATTAAATTTAAAACCGTTGCTATCTGCCCAGCCGGCTAGCTTGTTCACACCAAGCTGCACTTGGCGCTCGCAGATAGACAAGTTACACGATTTGAAGGAGAGTTGAACGTCGTCTACATAGACTGAACAGAAGATCGATGGTGGCAGTGCCTTCTGAAGAGAATTCATTTTTACAATAAACAAAGTGCAACTCAAAACACCACCTTGCGGCACGCCGTTTTCCTGCACATGAACCCTAGAGAGTGCAGCTCCAACTCGCACACGAAACGTTCTTTCAGACAGGTAACTAACAAGCGTATTCATCATGTTACCCGACATGCCAAAGGACTTCAAATCGCTGAGGATGCCGTACCGCCAAGCAGTGTCGTACGCCTTTTCAAGATCAAAGAATACTGTCATACAGTACTGCTTGTGGAGGAAAGCATCTTTAATATATGACTCTAACGCAACGAGTTGATCGTTCGTAGATCAGCCCGCCCTAAAGCCCGCCTGGCAGCTCTCGAGAAGACCGTTGTACTAAAAGAAGTACACAAGTCTCCTGTTTATCATCTTTTCGAAGAGCGTACAGAGGCAGCTTGTCAGGGCAATGGGACGATAGCTTGCGGGAGAGGAAGGGTCCTTCCCTTCCTTTAGGAAAGCCACTACTATGGCCTCCCTCCAAGAGCGTGGAATGTGCCCCGAAAGCCATATTTTGTTGTATAGGTGTAAGAGTGTTTCAAGAGTGTCTGGGTGTAGGTGCTGTATCATGGTGTATGTAATCTTATCTGCGCCTGGAGCTGAAGCTTTGCACGTGCTCAGGGCAGCCCTCAACTCATAGAGAGTGAATTCAGAGTTGTAGGAAGTTTTTGATCTGTCTTTATCGTGTAAGGGCTTTTGTCTGCAGATGTTTTGTGTTTCATGAAAGTGTTCGTGTAGTGTGCTGAACTGGACACGTGTTCGAAGTGTTGTGCAAGCGTGTTAGCCTGGTCTTCAAGTGTGTCCCCTGTTGTGCTAACCAGGGGCAGGCTGTGTGTCTGTTGTCCTTTGAGCTTGCGTATACGTGTCCAGACTTTGTGTGTGTCCGTGTATGAATTAATGGATGTCAAGAAGGTGTGCCAACTCTCTCGTTTCGCCTCACGGCGCACACGTTTTCCTAACACCTTGGCCCGTTTGAACAAAATGAGGTTACCCGACGTGGGGTACCGACGAAGGACACCTTACGCCTTGTTCTGGGCCTCTCGAGCCCGCCTACAGTCCTCATTCCACCACGGCCTCCGCTGGTTGCGCGGGGCACCAGAGGCGTGGGGAATGGACTTTTTGGCTGCGTCGAGGATGTGCGCCGTGAGGAGTTGGGTAGCTTCTTCAACGTGTAGGTGTCCTATGAATGTGTGGTGTAGTTTGGATGTCTCTGTAAAATGTGTTCCAGTTAGCTCGTTGATTCATTGAACCTATTATGGAAGATGGACTGCTCGGGGCCTTTACCTATATACGTTAATGAAGTGGGGAAATGGTCACTGCCATATGGGTCAGGTCCCCACACCCCCACTCGAGAAGAGGAAAGAGAACTGCGGAGGCCAATAGCCAAGTCAGACATGAGTATGTGTTGTGTCCTATGTTATGATATGTAGGCTGTTTATTGTTGAAAAGGCGCTACGCTCCAGAAGATGTAAGAAACATCTCTATCAGGCGACCTCGGGCATCCGTTACGAGAGGAGCCCCAAAGAGAATTGTGAGCATTAAGGTCGCCTGTCGAATGTATGGTTCAGGCAGCTGGTCAACCAGCGCCTCGAAGTCAGAGCTCAAAAGTTGTAACATCAGGAGGAATGTATATAGAGCATACCGTTATCAACCTATTAAATATTATTAAGCGTATTGCTACAGCCTCAAGGATAGTGTTTCGAAGTGGACAGGGTGGCATGCTAATGATTTCGGACGATTATGGCCACAGCGCCAGAAGAGGTGTGTAGCCATCCCTGTCTTTCCTGTATACCAGGTAACTATTCAAGAAATTTGTGTGTTTCAGAATCAATGTGTTTCCTGCCACACATTACACTTGGCTGATTGGTATGCAGAATCTCATACACGTCGTCAAGATTATTCAGAAGGCCTCTGCAGTTCCATTGTACTATGTTCTCTCTTTCCCATTATGAAGTGTTCGGAGCTACTGGACTGTGTTGTTTTATGTGTCGTCTTTCGGGGCTGTGACTCTCGTCTTTTTTGGCTTGTCGGGAGGCTTTGGCGTCGGGACGCGTTCCTTGCGGTGCCACCGCAGACAAGAACGGATCGACGTTAATTTCATCCTCGGATGTCCTCAGAGCGCCTGACGGATCAGGCTCCTTGGACCGCGAACCCTTTGGGGCGCGCTTTTCCGTTCCCGCAACCACCCAGGGATTCAGGAACACCTCGGATGGCGCAGGCGGTGCGGTGGGGGTGGGAGCTGCCGCTAGTTCCTCCGTCTCCATCTCGTCTGCGCCCTCGCTTGTGGTTTGGGACGCTGGAGTGGAAGTGGAGGATGCAGCATCGCTTCCACCAGACGTGGTTGCCCCCACAGCCCCTGCTGGCTCAGCGAGCGGTGCGGAGGCGGGTTGGCTGCCTGAGGCAACCCAGGGGGGGGGGGGGGGGGCGGGGGCGGGACCAAGTCCGACTCGCGGTACTGGGTCCCCGCAGAACCCAGACGCCGCTCCGCCCCCCGGCGAGCTGCGTCGGCGTACTTCCCCAGAGGGAAAGAGGCGAACCTCTTCCGCGCCTCTGGGAAGGTGATGTTTTCAGTGACCTTGAGGTTAATGATTTTCTTTTCTAATTGGAACTTTTCACATTTTCTGGAGTAGGCCGCATGTGGGCCCTGGCAGTTTACGCAAAGAAGTTGTTGAACGTTACAGTCGTCGGACGGGTGGTCGTGCTGGGCGCATTTGGCGCAGGTAAGTCGGCCGCGACAGGAGTTTGTGCCGTGCCCGAACCGTTGGCACTTGAAACAGCGCCGCGGGTTCGGGATGTACGGCCGGACTGAACATCGGATGTAACCTGCATTGATGAATTCTGGAAGGATGGACTTGTCAAAGGTTAGGATGAGGTGCTTTGTCGGTATTTGTTTATCGTCTCTGCGGATGGTTATGCGCCTGACCGCTGTTACGCCCTGACTACGAAAGCCCTCCAGCAGGTCAGCTTCAGATTCATTTAGTAGGTCATACTCGGAAATCACGCCCTGGGAGCTGTTTAGGCTGCGGTGGGGCGTGACTCGGATTGGCAGATCGGCGATGCTGGTTTGAGCAAGAAGTTTATTGGCCTGATCCTGGCTACTCACCTCGGCAAGAATTTCACCGGTTTGATGTTTTTTGGCCTTATACGACCCTCCAACAATACCGTCAAGAAACTTTGAAATGAGAAATACAGACTGTGAAGCAAGAGGTTTGATTGGTCTACAGATTCCACACGATGAAGCGAGGATAGTTGTTTGGTTTCGGAGGACTCAGTTAGGAAGTGTGGAAAAGAAACTTCGGGGCGGCCCCTTTCGGGGGCGATCACGTCTGGGGGGGGGGGGTTGATTTATCCATATGGCATAGTGAAAAAGCAGGGGAGACGGGGGTACTTTCTTCTTTGACCTTACCCTGGTAACCAAAGAGGTCCCGGAGCTCCCTGCCTGGTAGACAGACAGGGAGCCCATCCGCCGGAGCTTGACCTGGGCTCCGACGGCCACCGTTCGTGGTTTCTAACCCTCCACCTATAAACACATCGCCACGGTTGGATCCAGCTTATGTTTGGGGGCTCGGGGTCCGCGGTATCGCCAGTACCGTCACCAAGATTGCTCAAGGTGCCTTGTGCGGGGGTAAAATATTAGTGAGCTGGCACAGTTTTAGGCGTTGATTCGGTGTAGAGTGGGCAATAAAATGAAGAAAGCAACAATAATATTAAGAGCAGTGGTAAGAGGAAGCTCAGAGCAGAATTAACCCACATCGCAAAGACAGATAACCAACTCAGTTAAAAGAAAGCATTTCTTGCGACAGGCAGCAGCCGAAAGGATGCAGGAGCTTCTATACCCGCTTGAAACAAAATTTGTCCTGGTACAGGAACATAACGCTACACTGGGGGATAAAGAAAGAACGCTGAATCCACCTGTCAAGCTCTCATAGGAGTGATAGAGCCATTCAGTCATTGCGAGACGTGGAGCTGAGCTCCCCATTCACCAGTTTCGTGAAGTTCCTCGTGGCTTCGTTTTGATCAAGCATGAGCTTGGTCTGCTGGCGTTCGCATACAAATACCACAAAAAAACAAACTCATCATGGGCGAGGCGCCCAGCACGACCTTCGCCTAGCCAGAGGCGGAACCAAGTCTCCTATGGCTATGACGTCGCCGCGCGCGCCAGCACCGCAAGATCTCAGAGATCCCTCTGCCTAGCGTTCGGGGCGTGGTCTCTAGCGTGGTCTTCTTCCCCTGTTTACGTGCGTTCGCGCCAGATCTGGGAAGTATTCGCCGCGAGATCGACATGTAGGTGGCGACAGCGTCGCGCTGCTAGTGTGGATGCTCCGCTGAGCGACCCGTAAGAATGCACACTGTGGGCGCGCTTCGTGCCTTTTCCCCGCCGTATGTGCGCGCGAAAGGTGCAAACAAGAGTGGCATGCTGTAGTTCGGTTCCTCAACGTTCAATGTATAGCATGGGAGCGGCAGTCAGTTTTCATTACTAAGCCAAAAAAAGTGACAACTCATCGGGAATATCAGAATGGCCGTAATTTTGACAATGAACTTGTACGCTGTGGCTCGTAGCAAGCTCGATCTTTCCAGGCTATGGCTTTGAGCCTTCAATAGAAACAAATCAGGAAGAAACAAATAATAATAAATAAATAGAAACAAATCAGGAAGCCTCGATCTCTGAAATTCAGTTTACAACGGCAATCTCAATTGCTTTCACTGGTAGCAAGACGCATTCTTTCATTTGTGGGATGCCATGAAATGGTAACACTACTTATATGCCCCGAAATTCTTTCAAAGAGCTTACGATATTTTTTGTGTGCTCAAAAGGCAACATGAAATTACTGAATTTTGATCAACGCAGAGATACAAATGTAACCGCTCTAACGGATCTTTTAAATGAAATTTTAGCGACTCTGAAGGAAGGTTTGATGAATAACGGTTTCGGATCACTTATTTACGGCTTTCGTCGCAAGTGAACTTGCAAATTGAATTGTCAACGCACGCAGTACAATCAAAATCTCATGTTTAGCTAAGTTTTCGCAAAGTGACAAGCAGGTTTACAGTGTGCAAACCAAGCTTTTGGGACCTCACAGTGAGCACAAATTTTCTGTTACGGCTGCTCTGTTGACCATTTGCGTTCCTTTTAAAGTTTAACAGGTGACTGCAACAGCGAGATGTGTTTGCATTCTTGCGTATGCCAATAAATGAAGTTGCGCTGTTGCAAATGCAGTAAAACATTTCCTTTTTATTTCTCGTTGCGAATCAGCGCAACGGGTTCCCGGTAACTACTTTGTTTTGTGAACTGAATATCGCCTTTGTCTTGGCATTTAATTCTTGAGGATTGGTTAAAAAATTAAATTCTGTGCATCTCGTTTTTTTTTCGGGAAAGGGGGGGGGGGGGGGGTCCTGCCAACGTTGCAAGAGCAGCGAGAAGAGAACGCATGTAACGCGAAAAGCCAAACTATGGTTATCAGTATTACTTACAATCGAAACTACACTAGACGTCGTGTTCTGTAGCGGTGAAAAAGCAGTACGTATTTTCAAAACTGATTAACCCCCCTTTGGTACGGGATTGTCCAGGAATTGTGGCTCGTCTTTTTAAAAATTGCATTGAAAGCAAGCATTGTGGGAAAAAATTAAAAAAAAAAACAGCGAGTCGTGGCACACACCCCTCACACATGCGGGCAACAACGTGCATTATATTACGCGTTTTCTCCTCTTTCTTTAAACTTAGGTCCACCTTAAGAGGTTAAGACGTGACCATATTAGGCATTTGGTTATGCTGAGTCAGACACGTTTCTGGGCAAGGTGATTCATGTAGGATTTGAAAATGATATATATAAAAATGACACACGAAATGCCACATGCCAGACGCAAACTCACAACTGCTTAATTTTACCGAAACATCCCCCCTACATACTCTTGCGCAACCATAGAAACGTATTTAAATAATCCGTAAAATTAGCAACTCGATACAGTTGGATAAATGTTTATTCAGCATAAACAACGACTGTCCAAAAATGGTATTTATTTTATAAAAGGTACGGGAAGGGCACGATCAGATCACACAGGCGCTTGCGGGTGTAAAATACGTGTTCGGTAATGTATGGGCGATAGCGCACGGGTCGTGTGCAGTGTAAATGTTTTTGTTTCTTTCTTGGTTCTATAAGGACACAGCGCAATTTTACAAGGGTGTGGAATTTGCACGTGTATGCACAGGTCTTGTCGCTTCTTACCCGTTTCGCATACTAAACTTTCATCCTTTAAATAATCTCTACGCCACCTTCAAAAAGCACCCTTCGACGTTCTCGAAACGGCAGACGACTGCACTCAACAATAAGAAAAGTGCAATGTGTGGAAGCAATGTTTATAACACGTTTCACACTCAAGCGGTGACCAGGGCGAAGATGTTTCGTGGAATGGAACCAGCGCATTAACCCGCAACGGCCGCTGTATATTGCGTTTCTAGAGGAAATGCGCAACAGAGGTAACTATGTCATTGCTTACTGCCAAACAAGCACACATATTGGTTGTTTTGCCGGGTGCAGCACTCGTCTTGCGCCGCACGCAACGTGAAAAAGCAGACGACGCGAGAGCGCCATCCACACTAGGAGCGGTTCGTCCCGCCACCGCCAGGGGCCGACTGTGTTCGCGCTCGTGGCGAATAGGAAAGCTCGCGTTGCAGACGCTGAGTTCGCGAAGCCGGTTGCCACCTGTTCTAGCGCGTGCTAACGCGGCCCACTTTGGAAGAGATGTTAAAGCTTGCAACCAAAGTATCCGCGTCTGCCACTCGCGGAGAGTTGTCTGGGGCACGTTCGGAAATCCATGTGAGATGCCCAGCTGGGCTGTTACTCCAGCCTTGCACGATAGTGCCAGCTGCGCCAATTTTTTCTTTTCAGAAAAATGCTTCGTTCGTCGTCCTCGTAGTTAGTGCCGTGACAAAGCGGTTGCACGATGACTCTGCTTCCTTAGTGGCAGTTGGGAGGACAAGCCCAAGGCACTCATCAGGTCCAAAGGCAACATCTGGAAGCAAGCCTTAGAAAAAACTACACCATCTTCCCGCAGGGGAACCCTGAGTAGTACGCGAAGCAGTCATGAGGCCGATTCAAGGGCCCATTAGTTTTCAGTTTGTCGTTTCCGTGAGGTCGAGGTACGTAGCTACCGTTATATTTACCAGTTGGTTTCCACGGTAATTATTACACTTTTCACTTACCGGAACTACGAAATGAGAAATTGCGTAGACCCCATAGGTGTTTGGCATTCTACTCAGGGTTCCCCTACGGGAAGCTGGTGTAATTTTACTGGAGGGGGGCGGGGCGTGTTAGAGTGGAAAGGCATTGAAGAGAGAGAGAGAGAGAGGGAGAGAGACATTGTGCGTGGTCTGAGTTTGTCTTTATTAGGGCATTATCATCATCACGTTCAACGTATCTGACGTCGAGCTGTGGTTGGCGTTACGCTTTGATTATGCCCGCCTTAAGGTCTGTGAAATGTAAAGTCAAGGGCTGTTGTAGTAGATGAACACTAAAGTTGCTGAAGATGAGGTCGATGCACGTTCCCCAGAAGGTTGTGGGCGGCTTGTAATCGCGGCCCGCCGAGACTCGCCGACGCACGCCGCTTCCGCCGACGATGAAACGTCGAAGGCGCGTGAAGCGTGCTCGTCTCGTGCCGGCCCAGGAAGACACCGGCAACACTGTCGCTCCAGGAGCCATAGAAAGGACCGGGCTTTCAGCAAGCCGAGCATGCGCAGTGGGCGTGTGGACGGCGCAACAATGACAACGACAAGGGAGGGACATAGCCCCGACCATGAGATGCTTCACATCTAAAAAATGGCTGACGATTACGATACTCCCGAATGGGAAATTTCTACGCATGACGAACTGCAGTCCTCTGGGTTGCGGCGCATACCTGGTCCGTCTCACAAAGTGGTCTCCGCGTCAGCGAATGCACGAAGACGCGCGATATACTCTGGTGTTGTCGCGTAGAGCGTCGGTGCGGTAAACCATGTATCGCTCATTTCGCCGTAATTTCATCCTCCGCTTTCATACTCTCTCCATCTTTTAAATGCAGAGCATTTCTTAGCCTCGCCTCTTCCTGCGTCGGACCGGTGTCAACAGCTCCGCGTCCGCAGCAGGTGCGCCTCTCCTTCCCTCCTCTCTCTCAACAGCAGCTGGCGCGCGCATGCGTCGTAGTCAGCCCGTTCGCTCCGTCGCGGTCTCGGCGTAACAGGTGCGTGATAGCAGCGCGGTGGGGCGTGGAACTGCGTGCGCTGCTTGCGCATGCGCGCTCTCCCCCCCGTACTGCTCTCCCTCTACTGCGCGCGCTGCAAATATAGCGGCTAGCGGTCGCTCGTGTTTCAGTCACTGCGTTGCTCCTTCCTTCCTTGGTTGACGCTCGTGCCCACGTTTACTCGTGTCTGCTACTCCAGCATCACGGAAGAAGCGATGGAAGCAACACTGCCTTCAATCAGTACTGAGGCCCCAATGCTCTGCATTTACTCGTGTTCCCCTCGCGGGAAGGCGCGGGAATTTTTTTGTGGCCCCATCGTTCGCTCGGTTATCTTGTGGCGCGTCGCCAGCGCAGAGAATGTTTCGTGCCGCCTCGGCGTACCGCCACCCTTCTCACACTTTCCCCATACTTTCCTTCTCCGATTTTGTTCTCGTTATATCTCGTTTGTTTTCGGCACCCCTTCCTTCAGTCGGTTACGATGAGCGACGACGGCGCCGTGAAAGCGCAGCAGCCGCCGCTTAAGTGCTCCACACTAAAACATGTGCGAACCCCTGCGCCCTCTGGTCAGCGCGCTGGGATTTTTGTACTGTCGTGAGGACCATCCTGCAGAGGCATCTTCCGACGATGAATTTGCGTCACTCGGTCACTCGCTATACGCATGTGCGACGTTCAATATTCTTGACATTGTGAACGGGCTAAGGAATCAAGATATTCTTGCGCTTAGGCCAGACCTGCACATTGCACTTCAGAGAGGAGGTGTTCCATTCCGGAGGTCCGGTGGGCGCTCGGCAACCGCTTGTTCCATGGAGTCAAAGCCGCTACTCTGGCCCGAAACTAGAAGGAGTGACAATGTGGAAAAACAACGGTGAATCACAAATGAACAAAAAGGCAACATACAGGATGACCGCTGTTAGAGAGCCTGTTGAATTACGAATGAATTTGAGAAGTATGGACAACCAAGTTGTGCTGTAAAACTAACACTGCGGCGAAACCGCGCGACCTAACAAATACACAAGAAGCGCTTCTTCTGTCTGTTTCCTTGTTCGTGTGTATTTGGTAGGCCGCGTTGTTTAGCCGCAATATTAGTGCAACAGTTCGCGCGATAGTCCATCTTTCTGAACAAGAAGGCTGGGCCCACTTCAAGAACGGAGCAAGTTACTTGCTTATTTTTAAGGCAAACCTACTGTGATTGTGATGGGCAACACGGTCCTTCACTGCCTCATAATAAAGTTCGCAGTGGCCAACGTAGCAGGTGGGCCCCATTAATGCGAGGGTTTAAATGGAAGCATCGCTCGCCTCTCTTCAAGGCTTTTGAGGTGATGGTGCAGCTATTCCTTGGCCGAATGTGCCGAGAATTTCCCCGTTCCTCCTTCTCGCCCCTCTTCAATGGGAAGGAGGAGCATCTCAGCACTGTCGCTGGGCTCACACAAAACAACAAGGTGGCGATCGCCTTCACTGCTGGCGCTGAAGCATACACTCTTAATCTGGATCCATGTGAGTTTTAGCTAAACGGGGGGGATCCACATATTGTATGTGGATCCGAACGAAAAATAACTGGAACAAAATAAACAAGTAGATCTTATCTGCAACTGTCGCCTTGTTTCCTTTGTTTGTGGTTCTTATCTGGAAATAAATAAATAGGGTTAGGCGCTGTAGGAGGATCCATTTACTGTTCCACTTATGTACCAGTTAACAGTTGGGGAGAGTGCGTTTGTGTATTTTTTGCTCGTTTCTTGTTTTACTTAACTCGAACGCTGCAGTGTTCGAGTTACTCTTTCGCGCATCAGCTGGAACGATGAACAGCATACACATTTGGTGCTTCTTGACCGAAGATGCACATGCGCCATTAAAGTAGACGCGCCCACCCCATATAACATTTAATAAACTTTGCCTACATCTATGAAACTGCCTTGCAGCAAAGCACATTTATAATGCAGTTAAGACGTATTATTAGTTATGTCCTTTCAGAGAAAACAAAATCCCACTTCTTTGCAACACCGTACAAAGCATTAAAAATGTAGAGAGAAGGATATCTCAGGGAACAGAAGAAATTGCAACAACCCCTTTCCAGCTGTCTGCGGCGCCCAAACCGCTTAACGTGAACATCGTATGTTGCTAATATGAGGCTTGCAGTACAAAATCGCCAGTGACTTGAATTTGAAAAAAACTAAACGTGTTCCGTTTCCCATTCTGCCCTTCAGGGAAGCCATAACTGCTATTGTGCTGAAGGGGTCATGGTGCTTTTATGAGCACCTTCATTGCGAAATACTAGTTGAGGCTGTTACGTGTTGCACATTTTGTTTACAAAGCATTGCAGAAACGGCAGTTTTTGTTCAACGCTCACTCATCCTCTCGCTGTAGTGTAGTACGCGCACAATTTTAAGTGCTTCATAGGAAAGTATAAATGGCTACAGCCTGCAGTCAAATAGGCCCTTAGACCACGTTACTTCTGTGTTGATGCGGTACATACATAATGTTAGGCGACTGCGTCAAATTTTTTGCTGCACACAGTATGCTAAGCAAGCAGCTATATGCTTAGAAGTTCATTTGCATTTTTCGTCTCGTGCCGGCTATTAATGTCCACAAGAAAAAACAAACGCGTCTGTGCAGGAAACCTTCTACTGGGTGCCATTGAGAAGGTGAACGAAATAAAGCTTCTTAATCTGCGACACGGCATCTGCCTTCTCTTCTATATAATAATACAGAGATGTCATTCTTACCTCAATACATGCATTGCAGTATATGCAAAATCCGCCGTGTTACCTCTCTTTATATTGTGCATTGTCATAGTAATTTAAGTTCACCGAATTACCTGCCTGCCCTTGCTGCTCCTACAGTTGCTGTTTTCATGCAGCATTGGTGTTCACAAAGAAAAACTGCTGGGAAAGGGGACGGGGTGTGTTATTACTCGCTAATTAGCTGAGTCACACTTGCTTTACTATACGGAAGCGGTTTCATATAACGTGGGTACCAAAGAGTGTCGCAGTATATTAGATTGGTTATGGAAACGCTTGTCCAGAGAACGCAGTCAATGAAGCAGCCTCGCTTTTTGTTCACTGCGAACAACAACGCACAAAACTGTCATCAAAGAACACATACCGCTCGCGTTCATGGCTTGCGGCGAAAAACTATTTTATTCCAAACTAATGTGTTAAATTGGCGAATATCTGTGTACTTTTTTTCAGCCTGAGCGCCAAGTAGGCGTCCGCTTAGAGGAATATTCCCATTTGATTTTATAGAGTGTAACGCGCCGACGGAACACAGGCGATGAGGCTCGCCGTAGTGGAGGGCTCCGGATTATTTATGGCCACCCGGGGATCTTTACGTGCGCAAAATCTCGGACACACAGGCGCTTTTGCTGTTTGCCTCTATCAGAAAAGCGGCCGCCGCGACCAGAAATCGAACGCGCGTCCTTGTGCTCAGCAGCGCAACGCCTCAGGCACTGAGCCGCCTTGCTGGGTAATATTCTCATTTTCCGAAGGAAATAAAAGAGATCAATGGTGTCGAGCTTGTCAGCTCCTCCGCGGACTGTTCTGTGGCCACGGCGCGCATCGCCCAAGCCACGGAGGAAGAAAAGTTGGGCGAAACCATTACGATACGACTGCCACTCCACACCCCAGCAGCGTACGCCATGCTCATGCGTCGGCAGCCGCACTGCAAAGCCGTCTGCGCTGATTCAGAGTAAAGTGGGGCTACTACGGGTAAAACGACGGTGAGGGGAAAACAGGACTCCGTCAACATTTCAAACAATGGCAGGGCCGCCGCTCTCTCTCAGTGTTTAATCCGCAAGTTGACACTCTTCCGCGTGCAACACAACCAGTGGCGTTATACCGCTGTTTTCCCGATTGCTCGCGCGTAGCGCCTGATGTTTACCAAAGAAATTGTTGGCGAGAGTGGCGGGAACCATTACCAATTTTGTAGTGGCGTGAAACTAAAGATTTATTCATATCCTCGGGCTATTCTTATCCCCGGGCATGATATACATTGAACGTTGAGGAACCGAACTACAGCATACCATACTCTTGTCCGCTACCCGCCCGCGGTGGCTCAGTGGCTAAGGCGTTGCGCTGCTGAGCACGAGGTCGCGGGTTCGATTCCCGGCCGCGGCGGCCGCTTTTCTGATGGAGGCGAAAAGCAAAAACGCCCGTGTGTACAAGATTTCGGCGCACGATAAAGATCCCCAGGTGGTCAAAATTAATCCGGAGCCCTCCACTACGGCGCGTCTCATCGCCTGCGTTGCGTCGGGGCGTTAAACCCCAGAATCAATCAATCAAAACTCTTGTCCGCGCCTTTCGTGCGCACATATTGTGCGAGAAAGGCTGAGAAAGTCACGAAGCGCGCCCACAGTGTGCATTCTTCCGGGCCACTTAGCGGAGCATCCACACTAGCAGCGCGACTCTGCCGCCACCTACATGTCGACCTCACGGCGAATAGGAATTTAGTCATTCGGTAAAGTAAGCACAGTCGCCCGGCGCGTTTACACGTAAAAGCCTGGGCTGCCACGTTCGCGAAATCAATATCATATCAAAATCACGGCTACATGGAGGCAAAAAGCGAAAACGCCCTGTGTCGACATTTCGACGCCAGATCCCCAAATGGTCAAAATTAATCTGGCTGGTATATTCTGCCTTGTATATATCTTATACATATGTCTATGCTTTTGATGTGTCCTTGCGCAGAGTACTTAGTCGATGGTGTTAAACATGCATGAAAATGTATAATTGTTGTATAAATACGCATACCTTGTTTATGTTACGCGAGCATGTCTATACTTTTTGTTTACTTTGTTTTTATGTACAACTGCTGTACACCCGTGCAGTGATTGATTGATTGTAGGGTTTAACGCGCCGACGCAATGCAGGTGATGAGGCGCGCCGTAGTTGAGGGCTCCGGATTAATTTTGACCACCTGGGTATGTTTAACGTGCTCCCAAATCTCGTACACACGGACGTTTTTGCTTTTTGGCCTCCATCTGAAGGGCGGACGCCGCGGCCGGGAATGAAAGCCGCGACCTCGTACTCAGCAGCGCAACGCCTTGGCACGGCTATAGCCCCACAGGGGCTTTAGTATCTTCAAACAAAGAAACAAACAAACAAACAAACAAACAAGCAAAGATAGATAGATAAATAAATAAATAAATAAATAAATAAATAAATAAATAATAAATAATAAACAAGTAAGTAAATAAATAAATGAATGAATAAATAAATAGATAAATAAATAAATGAATAAATAAATAAATAAATAAATACTGAGGCGTCACATGAACATCAAAAAGAAGAATCCAGGTTGGCTACTTGCCCGAACAATAGTGTCGATGCTTATCAAAGGCCGCTGGCAACGCATCATAGGGAGGCAGTTGGGGATAAAGGCGCTTCCAAGTTCACTTGAAAACCTGGTATCTTTTTTTTTGCAGTTATTATCATGGAAAAATAAAAGGGAATCATTAACCTTTCTGACTTTCGAAATGTAAAGTTCGCTCGTTTTATTTAACCACGAACATGATTTTCAATATTACCACTCAATGAATTATTCCTGCCAAGTTGTTTACAAACTTTACGCTCAACACCACTTAAAGGTACGGCGAGAACGTACAAAAACGACTTGATTATTGGCAATGAGTGTGAACTGAGATTACTGTTACCGTTTATTCACGTGTCGATAAATATAGAAGACGAAACCAGGATCCTTCCTCAGCCCGTGCCCAGGTAAATTAAACCACACGACGAAGTAGTCACGCGAGGATATTTTGCAGAAGTATATGTTTAAAGTAAATAGCTAATATCGGTAATAAACTGCCGCTAAATTAGTTTCAATTGCTGTCATATTTTAGTCAAGCTTACATAGTAGAGAACCAAAAGAGCAGTGCCTCAATGTACAGTTCCATCAATTAAGCATATATTACTAGGAATGCGTAAGTATTCATATTCTGACAAGAAGATTCCCTTGTGCTTCACGTCCACATACCGCACTTTGCATACTATAACAACAGTATACAGGAATCCGGTATTTAATAGAGGCTGTGAAAATACGTTTCGCATTTAAGAAACATGACGCGAACCGCAAAAATTGCTTGACAACTAAATTTCAGTTAGGGCCTAAACAGGAGATTTTTACACGAACCTTCAGAGGCACCTTACTAGGAAAGTATACAGTTTCACAGGTTGTAACTGCGCGTAAATACAGCAATAGAGACGATGATTTTAAAGACGCATTTAAATTACTGGAAAATAAACTTCCCCACAGCGTTTATGTGAATTTTCTTGCTCTCCCCTTTACGCACAGCAGTGAAACTCCTTATGCCCTAGAAAGGTTTTATACGTCTCACTAAAATGGCATCGATGAAAAATCAACCCACTAAGATGTTTTATCACATAGCTCTACTCTTCGAAACGAAGGAATTAAGTTTGGTTTCGTTGTAGTGTTTCCACACCAGCGTGCCGACGACCACTTCACGGTTAGGAGAAATCAAAAACTGTGCAATGAATGCAATTGTAAGTGTTACAACACTTGGGAAACGTGTTAGTGATAGAAACAGGACTATCTTTCGAAAACTTTGAGATGAAACATTTTCGCGAGGGTAAACAATCGCCGTGAATAAACGCCGCATAGGTAAGTTAATGCGCACTGTTTTAGCTCGGGGTAGCCATTTGTGCGCCAGCATAATGCATCGCTTCGGCAGGCCCTAAATGAAGTAGACACCACAAACACGAAGCTTGGTGTGCCGATGATCACAGATAATTGGGATATCTTTGATAAAACCACGTGTTAAGCCATTGTGAAATTAAATGTCAATTAGGATCGACAAAGTTTTTCTACGCAGTGGCTAGGCTGCACCTGTAGCCTAACGTAGCATAGAAGAAATGAGGCTAACGATTGAAATGTTTTGCCACAGATTTGCAGCAGACCACTGTTGAGGTGTACGTAGAGAGAGATAAAATCACCAGCAAGGCTGGTAGTGCCGCTTAAC
>CM023453.1:106704976-106804976 GCA_013339765.2 Haemaphysalis longicornis
ATAATTTTGACCACCTGGGGATCTTTACCGTGCGTCGAAATGTCGTACGCACGGGCGTTTTTGCTTTTGTCCTCCATCAGAAAAGCGGCCGCCTTGGCCGGGAATTGAACCCGCGACCTCGTGCTCAGCAGCGCGACGTCTTAGCCACTAAGCCAACGCGGTGGGTACTTAGTTGTGGGTCCTAGTGCCTTTAGGGTAGCCTCAACCTTGCTATCCGACGTTTTGGATTCCTGCTGTATCCATCTTAAGATGCAAATAGCCTAAAGTTACGTTTAGCCATACCCAACTGATATTTGAATGCCCAGTCGGAGGTTTGCCGTGGACACTCATCGACACTGACGATTGACGGTTGTTGTGTCCTTTTTCTTTCACTATACAAACTATGACGTCGTTCCGTATACACACACTCTTTACAAGCCGCCCAAGGTAGTCTCCATGAACCGCCGGAAAACTACGCGACCACCTGAAAACACACAAAAAAAATCCTATTCACCTTGTACAGTGCCTTCATTGTTTGCTGTGAAAATCTGTGATTTTCGTGGGGCTGCGTAAAATTGAGTGTAAGCCCAAAACACACAGGTGCTGAAAACATTGGGTGGCTTAGTTCTGTGTTTGGCAAGGGGTATGAAGCCTGTTTTTTGCTGCCTCTGGTACTGCTGAACTGTCATCATATCGGGCACGCAAGCTTCCCTCTTTTTTCCACACCATTACTAGTTGTGTAGTTAAGTCATTGTGTTGAACCGGCACCCAAATACCATTCTCTAGGTTCATGCCGATTTTCTGATGGTGTGCGCATCGCGAATGGCAGAGGTCGTTACTCAAACAATTTGGGGCTTGCGCTCCTTAAGTTCCAGATCTACTGGTGGGTCAGTGCGCACCGTGGTGTCTTCCCCAAAAATGACTCTATCCGTGTCGAGCTACTTTCAACCGTAGTTTTGTAAATGCCCAGAAGCTCTATTCCCAGGTTGTCGAATAAGTTGCGTTCCAACAAGCTGCATCCAGTGCTTTGGACGAAAAGAATTGGAGGTTTCAAGTTGCGTTCTTGGGACGAGCCTTTGCCATCGCTGTTCTAATGACTTCAAGATGTTAGACCTGACCGGGTGCGTTGACGGATGTTTCCCTGACGCAGAGAAGTTGCTTGTTTTAAAGACACAGCGGGGAATGTGTCTCTGCTAACCATGGTGACCGCTGAAACGGATTCAATTTCAAAGGTCAGTGGTTTGTCATGAACTGTGAGCTTCAGTGTGAGTTATGTAGTGTGTATTCCGCCTGCTACTGTACAGAAATAATGTAGCGTTGAAACCTTGTGTTTGCTTCGGTCACTCATTTTCGCAGTCTGGGACTTTTCTAAGGGAATGCTGTCCCTGATACGTATTTTCTGGCCTTTCTTCTATGAGACACACGCTTTAGGGATGTCACTTTGAGTTCGGCACTGATCGTACGTTGCTTTGACAAAATTACACTGCTTGATACTGTGCAAGCCGTCACATCTCCAACGTCGTTGTCTTTGGGAACGCATCTTGGAATTTGACGGTGTGTCGCACGCGTGCGTTTCTGCCATGTGTACTTGCGCGAGATCAGTTTGTATCTCCGGTTGCTCGTGGAATGCGCTTTCGGCTCAAATAGCCAAACTGTAGGCTTTGGTAAAGGGGAGATCCTTACAGGCCAACATCCGCTGCTGAAGGTTCTAGTCGCGGAAGCCCATCATAGAGCGATCCCGCAATCCCATATTTTACAGCAGAAGCAGTGCGTTGCAGCCCGTAGTTACCTGCTCTTTGGATGCCGCTCAATCAGTTTGCGTCACTAAAAGTGATGTTGCCGTCACAAGCGCGCACATTTCAGATCATGCCTAACTTGCGTAGTGCCGCAATGTAGTCGTTCACAGATTCACCTGGCAGTTGCTACCGCATTTTGAAATATGGCAGGACAGTGGACCTCGGACGACTGAAGGTTTAGGTGCGCCTGAACTGCACCAACAATCTCTGTGTAGGTCACTTGGTCTGGCGCCCTCTGTTGCATCAGCGCATAGACCGCCCTCTATATTTGAGTACTGCACAGAGTGAGCAAATCTGCTCTTTGCTTGGCAGGGTCTCGGTCTCATCCCCGGTCCCGAAGAACGAAAGTACTCGGCTGCAGCTAGACGCCCATTTGGAGGCCAGTGAACTCATCCAAAGTTAACACAAAGTATGCTAGGCCAGCCATGTCTCACGCCGTATTGTGAGCGTCGCGGCAGCGGCCTATCCGCCTCGTCAGCAATATTAGGTACTACTTTCAATACTACAAAAAACTTTACTTGCTTTTGTATCTTGTGCATTGGCGGTGCACAAGATGAACACCTTGCCGGGAGAGCTGGCGAGAAAACCACAGTCACTTGATTGTCTTGACCAAGGTTCTAGCTGAGGACGTAGCGCCACTTATTGGTGCCGCGGCGGGTGTTGTTTTTAAAACTCCCAGTTCGCCGCTGAAATCGTTGCCCCAGCCGAATCAAGTGAAACTTCATTCTTTGGTACTGAATAAAACATAGATGCAATATCGCGCGCTACATTCTAACAAAAGTCGTTCAAAACTACAAAAATAGCGTTCATTTCATGTCGCTAATCAAAAACAGCTGCAAAATCATGAATGTTATCGACTAGTGGTGTTTTTGTAGTTATTTTATATGATACGTAGCTGGCGAGAATAAATGCTGCTCTTTTCTTACTAAAACGTTATAAACGCTTTATTACCATGTGCTCAAGAATATTCTCGTGAGTGCATAAATACGAACTTAGGCAGTAAGATGGAATCTGCATAGGAGAAGAGTTTTTTGCACTGGTACAAGCTTCAAAATCTCTACTGTTTCAGAAGTTCTCACTGCGGTCGCGACCATTGAGTTGGCCGCGATTATTTAGGCCAAGTAAGTAATAAAAATAGACCACCATTCAGCGAATCGTACCTGAAAGCCACATGGTATGATGTATAGTCGTTGCAATTAATATGCGTTAATATCCATCTGAAGTGCCAGTACACCTTCCTCACTCCTCGAAGCGCTAGTAATTCAGGGAAGTTAACAAAGTAAACAAAATGTGGTGTAGAACCATTGTCGCTGGAAAAGCAAACTTTTTTACTGACAGATTCTTGAGTTATTGTTAGTCTACTATTGTTTATTTAGGTGTACGCAAATAGACGTTTGTTTTCGTGCAGAGAACACTGCCAACAATTTTGCTGGGGGTGACAGGAGAAAAGTTTGCATTAACAAGAATTGCTTGACTCTTTGGACGCTATGACAAGGCTACAGGTGTACTGTGGAGAGTTAGCGCTTTTAACCGTAAAGGGGCATCACACATGTTTCCGAATTTCTTCGTCGTCCCCTTAAGGCGTACTGTATCTGAAATCATCCATGGATGCCCATTACGCCCTGCTTTCAGTTTTGTTGGTGCAAAATCCTCGACACATTGCAGCAAGTTTTTAAAAGCGCCCTGAGTCCATAACAGAGCACTATCATGACACAAAAAGTACAAGAAATGTGGAAAGGAGAGAAGCGTATCAGAAAAAGCGAAGCACGCGTTTTTTTACACACTTCCCCGGTAGAACACGAAGATATTATCAGCGCTCCCATAGCTTTATTTATTACGCAGTCAGTTACGGGTACGAGTGGATCAGTATTAGTACCTTCAGGTGTAACGTAATGCAAGTCATGTATGGGTCATTCCAAGGAAATCGTCCGAGCCCAAAAATCGAACATCGCCAGTTTCATTGAAAAACTTGTGCTAGGTGCTGAGTAAGTGTAGGAAGTCTCCACGGAGTATTACCTTTGAAACAAAGATTTGGGTCGTGTGAGCTCTCCTTGAATATCTGCAAAGAAGCAAAATGAGGTTGCAGATAAAAATGTAATAAAAAGGCGCACGTAAGGACGGTACAAACGAAGGTGACAACACAAAGCGCATACTGTATCCGGAGACAAGTTCCCGTCCTTACTTGCGCATTTTTATTACAAAATCTCTATACACCAACTAGCCCATCAAATCGCTTTGATGGAGATAATAAATATAAAATAGATAGTTACACTACGTGTAATGACAAATATTATTTTAGATCATTCCCCTTGCATTGTTCTTTGATGTTGGGCTGTGTCTGAAGCTGTGTAAGGATTTTTGGAGTTGTACTGAATGAGTGAAAACGCAAGAAATGGCGCGTTTTTAGGAATTTCTCGCAAAGGCACCCTGAAAGTTTCGCCCGAGGCATTTGTATCGTGCATTGAGCTGGCCTTTGAGTGTTCAGTAAAAATTATTTTGGCCGATTAGGTAGCGCCTTTTTCAAACAAATTGTTTTCGAAGATGCAAAAAAAATGTTTTTGCCAAACTTCACCCTTAAAAAAAAGGACCAATGCCCCCGAGGCAAAATTAAATGAGAGGGTTCGATATACGCACCAGCACATATCTTTATATTTAAAAAAAATGTTTCGAGTAAATTTTGTGTCAGCGAGAAAAAAAATTTCGAAAGTTCACAATAAGCCGCACTTGTGTCCAATATGAAACTTTGGCCCCAACTTTACACGCGTTCTAGCCACCAGCCTTCTTGCCGCCGGCAGGTAAACACCGGGTTTGATGCTGAACGAATATTGTTGTGTCGCTTGGCATTCAAAAAATACACCGTAAACGGCATGCTATCTCGGCGAGTGTTCGCGGGATGGCCAGTTTTGACATTGAGCGCTAGAGGTCTAACGACACCCCCTCCCGCAAGTGCCCAGCATGGAGCAGCAGCCCGAGCGTTGGGGTAGATAGATGGCAGGGGAGAGATAGGCGTGAAGGGAATTGGAATGTGCGGGCAAGCCGCAAGGATAACAGCGCACCACGAATGGAGGCAACGAGGTCAAGTGCGGCGGCGACCCGTGTGCAATGAAGGAAGACGAATATCCAGCTGTGGGCACTCGTACAGTGGCGAGGCTTAAAGAACTCCGTGGGATGGAAAAGAAGAAACATGCCACTGTTGCGTACAGCTTTGGTAGTTTTAAGTCTAACGCGTGACCAGGCAGCACGAGCATGTCCGTCCAATATTTGCCCAGGGAACCTTGGCTAGTTCAATTCCTCCTGGCCAATCTTCAGCAAAAGTGTTTGTCCCTTACTCCAAAATGATCCTTGGCCATTTAAGGCTGGACCTTGGCTGTAAATATTTGACCAATCTGCTTTGACCACTAATACGATTGACACCGTTTGGCCGACCATTGCCCGAAGCCGTATGCCTACAATTGGCCAAAGTATGGCCTACAAGTGGCCAAAGTACCGCGTATCATTACCCAAGCATGTATGACCTACTATTTGCCACAGGTGCATGGCATACCATAGCCCAGATTCAGATGATTCTATGCAGGCCAGAGGAAGCCCGCACAAGGCACCTGTCATGCATTCCCTGTAGCAGGCCATTAACCTTGGCCCTATTAATGGCACAGAGGTGTTACATTAACGAAACAAAAACCAAATTCAGTTTGATGTATTTATTCGTATGCAATGCATAAGGACAGCGCCGTGTTTGTGCCCTCTTCTCTTTGTCTCCGGTCATTAGCGCTGTTACCATGAATGAATTCAACTTCTTTTTCTTGCTTTGCAGTGCACCTAGGTAGCATTCGCTGAGTATATTTATCAATTTCTTCATAATCAGCATCCTGCTTGTGTCTGCATTGCTTTTCTATCTCTGTCTTCGCCTTTCCTTGCGTTGTTTTCCCCGTTAATTCTTAATAATGGCTGCCAGAATTTCCTTGTCGGCTTCTTGATCTGGCCTAAATGGTCCTGGCAATAAACAATGAAATAATTATGAAACACAAAAATGAAACCAAAGCAATAAACAGATGTCCCAACTGTCTGAGACTGTCCAGGGGACCCCTGAATTTTAATCCCATCGCCAATTGTACGAATGGCACCTCGAATTTCCCGAAAAGTGGCCGCTACAGCATAGAGCTTTTTTTTAAATCACGCGTACACGTTTGTTCTTGCTGATGCGACAGCTGCGGTGCTGTGGATGAGCACTCACCACCATACTTATAGAACAGTCCAACCATAATGTAGAGTACCACTAAGTGCAGCTAGGTGCTGTTCGAATGATGTTGACGGCTTAGAAAAGCTCCCACCGAGCCGTGTTCAGCACAACAGTCAATAAAAGCGATAAAATAGGTACAACAACGGCTGGGTGTATCTGTCACAGCTAATGCTGAACACATATTATCGGCAGGAAGAATTGATGCGAGTTCCATGGGGGGGCGTTGCTGACATGCGCTATTTTGGCAGTGCCGATCGAGGCGGCCGTGTGTGCGTAAATATGTGCTTTATTATGGTAAAGAGTCACTCAACTGGAAATGTCTTCACCACATGTATTCTGAGAAGTTCTGAAAGCATGCCAAGCCCTCAACTGCCACTGTAAAAGCCCACGTGAATATTTCCGACTACAGAACCAACTCTGACGCTGAAGATTCTTTCCGAAAAGTAATTAGCATGGGTGTTTAACTTGTTACCCGAAACACCGAATGACTTCAGGTGACTGAAGATTCTGTAACGCCACATGGTGTCATAGGCCTTTTTGAAGTAGAAAACCAGTTATGCAAAACAGTTTGTTAAAGAAGGCATCCTTGATCTACGACTCTAGTGCCACAAGTTATGGTTTGTGGGTCGGCCCGCCGGAGCCTGCCTGCAGCTCCAGAGAAGACAGTTGTTCTCCAAAACGTAAAGTGGGTCCTGTTATTTGCTTCTCCAGAAGCTTGCACAGGCAGCTGGTGAGGGCCATGGGTCTTTATCTTGCGGGTAAGGAAGGGTCCTTCCCTTCCTTCAGAAAGCAACTACGAGGGCCTCCCCCTAAGAGCTTGGAGGCTGCCCCGAAAGCAATTGTTTGTTTTTTATGTGTAAGAATGATTTTGAAGTGTGTCTGCGTACGTAGCATCCTGGTGTATTGTCTACACCAGAACCTGAATGTTTTCATATGCTGAGACCAATCTTCAGCTCATGAATGGAAAGGGAGGAGTTGTACGAGGTGTTTGACTTGTTCTTAATGCCCAAGGACTTATTTTCACTAGATGTTTTGTGTTTATTGAACGTGTTTGTGTATTTGAAGAACGAGAAACGTGTTGGAATTGTTGCGCAATTGTGTTGGACTTCTCTTCAATCGTGTCCCCAGTTGTAGCTACTTGAGGCAGGCTGTGTGTCTGTGGTCCTTTGTGAATTCCTATACATCCCCAGACTTAGCGGCTGTTTGTGTAAAAATTCATTAATATTAGAAAGGAGCACTACCTATCTCCTTTTTCCTCACGGTGCACACGTTTTTCAGAAGCCTCACCTTTTTTTACAAAACCAGGGTTTTGAACGTGGGGTACCGACGAAGGATACCCCACGCCTTGTTCTGGTCCCCTCGCTCCCGCGAGCAGTCTTCATTTCATCGGAGCCTGCCTGGGTGCGCGGCGAAACAGAAGC
The DNA here is from genome assembly GCA_013339765.2 of Haemaphysalis longicornis. Taxonomy (NCBI): domain Eukaryota; kingdom Metazoa; phylum Arthropoda; class Arachnida; order Ixodida; family Ixodidae; genus Haemaphysalis; species Haemaphysalis longicornis. The sequence goes on from CM023453.1 coordinate 106,712,410, forward strand.
CCGAGGAATAAACTTTTCGGCGGCGTCGAGGATGTGCGCTGTGATGCGTTGGGCTGCTTCTTTCACGTTTAGCTGTTTTATGGCTGTGTGGTGTAGTCAGGATGTTTCCTTAAGTGTAATGTATTTTGAGTAGTTAAAAATGCTATGGGACAACGGACTGTTCGGGCTTTTATCTATATATGTGAAATTAGTTGGTAAGCGGTCACTACCATATTGCTAGGGACCGCTTCAGTCACTACCGGAGTACTGTAGATGGAGGATACCATAGAGAACCCATTGAATATAATTGCGGGAACTCCGATTGCCTCAAAGACACTGTTCAGATTGATTTATTGGTACGCAACGGATTTATGGGCGATGATGCCTCACCACTATCCCTGTCCTCCCTAAATTCTCTGTAGCTATTTAGGAATTTATGCGTCTGGGGAATAAATGTTTCCCGGAGACACAGCACACTTTGCTTCTCATTGAAATACAATATCTCATAGATATGATCAAGATTTAAAGGAAACCCCTATATTTCCACGGCATGATATTTTTTGTTTCCATTACGAACATTTACGAGCTGCTGGAATGTGTGTGTCTGGTTATCTTTGGTCTTTCGGGGCTTGCTATGTCTCGGGGGGGGGGGGGGGGAGCGTGCGGCCTTTTTTGGTTTATATTCCGCAGACGTGGGTTGCGCTTTGATGCAGGCAGGAACGGCCCGGCGTCCTTCTCATCCTACCATTTCATAAGGGTGCTCGATGGACTGGCCCACGGGACGTGGTACCATCTCGTTCTTTCGGTCGAGCCGTCTCTGGCACCGGGTTCTGGAGCACCACGGTTGGCTGAGGCCGGTGCTGAAAAGGTGGGAGTCGATGTGGGGGCACCCGTTTCCATGTCCTCGGCTGCCTTCATTGTACTGAAGGCTTGAAAATGAATGGTAGGAGCGACATCGGTCCCGCTGGAGATGGTGGCTGCAACAGCTGTTGGCTCATCAAAATTGTGTGGTGACGGGTTGGTCTGCTGGAGCCAACCCAGGGTAGGCGGTGACAGTACAAAGTCCAACTCGCTGTACTGAGTCAATGCCGATACCGTACGCAACTCCGCGGTCCCCTTTAGCGAGCTGTATCGGCGTACCTCCCAAGGAAGAATGAAGCCTACCTCTTCCGCACCTCTGAGAAGGTGATGTTTTATGTGACCTTGATATCCAATGATTTTCTTTACGAGTTGCAACTTTTCGAACGCCCTGAGAAGGCCGCCTGTGGGCCCCGGCCGTTAGCAGACGTGAGGTTGTGAGAATTACAGTTGTTGGGGTGGTCCTGGGCGGCTAATTTCGAACACGTTTTTTTTTTTTTTTTGCTGTTGCAAGAGGTTGTAAGGTGCCCGAACCGCTGGCACTTGAGGCAGGGCGCGGGTCCGGCACGTACGAACGAATGGAACATCGGATGAGGCGTGTATATACATATTCTGGGAGTGGCGAGCGGGTAAATGTTAGGATAACGGGTTTGGTAGGCATTATCTTACCAACCCTGCGCATCATGATGCGGCGCATGGCTGTGCCGCACTGATCCTTTAAACCTTCTAGTAGGTCGGCTTCTTTTCCGGAGAGCAGGTTTGTTTAAAAAATCACGCCCTGAAAGCTCTTCCGAGTCCGGGGGGGAAGGGTGTGACCTTATTTTTCGGGTAAAGGTTGCTTTTTTTGGCAGAAATGGTGCGGGTGTGTGGTTAGGTATTGAGTTCGAAAAGCATGTCTCTCATCCTGAGCACTTTAAATTTGTACTTTTCACTTATTGTGGTTTGCAGAATTGCGGACAGTGAAGTTATGGGTCTTGCTGAGTGAGCTGATACGAGTAAAAGAAAACGAGAATAGTTGTCATAATTTGGTCAAACGGTTGTTGAAAGTGGTGGAAATAAAACTTCGGTGTGGCCCCTTTTCTAGGACCATCATATTTGGAGAGGGGTTTTGACAATACTATACAGCATAGTATAAAAGCAGGGAAGGGGGTACTTCTTTTGCTCGGTTAGCCCTGATGCCGAAAGAGGATTCGGAGCTCTCTTCCTGGTAAAGAGACAGGATCCCAATCTCCGGAGCTTGACCATGGCTCCGGCGGCCACCGTTTGTTGATTTCTACCCTTCACCTTATAGCTCTTACCACGGTTGGTTACGGCGTGAGTAGGGGATCCCATAGTCGGCGGTAGCGCCAGCACCATCACCATGAGCATTCAAGGTGTCGTTTGCAGGGTAGCGCGGAAATAAAAACGTTGGCACGAAACGCACGTGGGCATTCGCTTCACGGACGCTCATAACTTGAGGCCAGGTTGGTGACTGCTTCCTTGACGTCTGTTTTTTTTTTTAGTTTTGTTGTCTAGCAAAGTTCACTGCAATACAGTTTTTCTATGTGGCCTTCGCTGCGGGACAATATTACCAAAAACCTCCAACTATTTATTGAATCTTGAAAACTGTCCGGAAGACTGAAAAACCGGGTGATGTAGTTTTACTTCCTAAATCCTCTGTGTGTTGCTGTACTCGGTGTCCGGATAGATACACGCTGTACTGCCAGATTTTCTTAACGATCAACCTGTGGAAGCTTAGGAAACACGTCTTGCATTCACACATAGCCAATCGGGGTCAGGATAGATACAGGCATATACTGCCAGATTTTCTTAACGATCATACATTCCAAGCTTAGGAAACACGTCTTGCATTCACACAAAGCCTCTTTTACGCTATTTTGCTCTAGTTTTCAAAGAAGCTTTAAAGAGAATGTTTCAGTGAAGGAGAGCTACTACAATTACGGATCACTTATTGTACTTAGCAGGCTTTTCAAATTCAACGTATATTTTAGGTTTGTTCTAATACATTCTGAAATTTATCTGTCCAAACATTTGTATAAATTGAGTTGCCATAACATTCACCGTAATGCGGAAATGTAGCTCAAGTGTTCATTCATTTGCGGTTTCAGTATGCGCATGTTCAGCCGTGTTCGTATCAGCATTGTTCACACTTAGGAGTAACCAGTGTTTCCTTATCGTCGCTCGAATGTTTCATATTTCGTATATTGCTTTGCATAAAATTTTGGCATCTTTGATGAAAGCTGTTACTCATGATTGTAATTATAGCGACAAATAAAACGACTCAATAACAATGTTTTTAAAGCAAGAATATCTCTTCTCCGCACCTAACTGGGTATTTTTTCCAGCGTCTCCTCACACCAGACTGTCTCATGTAAGCTAAGACTTCTGCATATCAGTATCATTTCAGCCTATCACCCTGTGATCACAAGACGATGTTCGTTGCGCTACGAAAATAGAGAAACTGACCGGTTTCTCAGCAAAATGCAAAGAGATTCTTTTTTGTTATCATGAGCGTCATTTTTCTGTACTATTGAGAGTTTCATTTTTAATATGAGTCATATGATACAAATTTCTTGGCGTCATTTTTGGATGAAATGCGTAATAAAATAAGCACGCGATTACTACACCAGTGGTAACTGCATCGTAAAATATATAAAAGGGAGCTTTTTCAGAACCCAAAAACCAAAGTAAAACACTACTAACAACTCCCTATTAGATGCCCTACAAGCGGTAAATGTTCATAAAAACACGCTACCACTATTGCTACTATCAGGGCTTACGATAACATCAGATAGGGCATTTCATTCAAAGTATATGCGCTAAATACTTCACTTAAGGACGCAATATTTATGTCACCAAGATATATTTTCCACCCTACAGTTGAATACTTAATGGTTGGCATAACTCACTGGAGTTCTTCAGTCTACTTTGATTGAATTATCTCTAAAAACAACGAAGTCCATTTTATTTATTGTACAATGACAGCTTCACTGTGGTTGGCTCACTGATCCCAGGGGGTATTTTCCTGCCTGTGAGATTTCCACTTGCCATGCTTCGTTGAACTGTGCAATTGTTCTCTCCAGTTCCCTAGTAAAGCCCGATATTTCCACTCATCATGTCACACAGTCATTATTTGTCGTTGTAAATACCTGGGATAGTAAAGTTAATATATTACCTGCGATAGTGCTGGGATAAGAATAGTACCCAATAGTACTATCCCTATCCCAATACTCTCCCAATAGGGATAGTACCTGGGATAGGATAATTTGTTACCTGGGATAGTAAAGGCAATTTATACCTACTCTGCGTCTCATTTTGACTGGTTCGTTGGGTAAGCACTAAAAGCCTCTGCGTAATATACTCTTATACTAACCTAGATTTTCTTACCACAACCTATATAAGTTTGTTTTTATTACTCTTGTAATACCACGGCTTCCCCCCGCATTCTCATTTTTACTTTAGAGTTTATTTTTCGTTCTTTTTATTCCGCAGTTCTCGCTTCCTGATTGTAGTTCCTCAAACAATTTTTCATAGGTTTTGCACATTTCATGGGTTAGCACATTACTGTGCCTTTGCTAATACTGAACAGAGAACATGGGGATAAAAGATCATCCACCCCTCCATCTAACAACAATGATGGTAGAAGCCAAAGCTTTCTCGTGATGTTTGTTTTGGTGGGCCAATCTGACACTGCGAGTATGCGCGGTTCTGGAGGTACGTACCTTTATTCTAGAATATCTGCAGCAAATCTCGGTTGGGAATCAGGAGGCTAACATTTTGGTTTGGGGTGTAGTAGGCAAATCAGGACCTGCTGCTTGGGATACTACGATCTCGAAAAAGAGCCCAAGGATTCACGTAAACCTAAGTACGCGAAGAACACAGGTTTGAATCCCGTAATGAACGCTTTTCTTTTTTTTTACTTCACTCATCATCATTATAATCATCCTCAGAGGATCTTGGCTTTCCTGAAGGGTGTATTGGAGTACAGCTGTATCAGTGAGGACACTAGAGAAACTTTTCAGTGGCAGTCTATGCATCTGGTGCTTTGAAAACTCTTTCCTGGTGATTTTGCTCTGCGTGTGTGCTACGAACCTACAACTATGTACTGTTCTTGTTTTAAGTGCGAATGCACTTCTTAAGCGAGCCTGAGGCGTCCGCCGCCGTCCGCATAGCAACAGCTGCGGGTGCGTGCGCTCCTCGTCTTCCTTGGCAACGGGGGGAGATGGGCGCGCGCTGCCTGGCCGCTGACAAGGCACATACCCACGTGGGGGATTGGCCAGGAATCTCCTCGTCTTCCTTGGCAACGGGGGCAGATGGGCGCGCGCTGCCTGGCCGCTGACATGGCACATACCCACGTGGAGGATTGGCCAAGAATCGGGCGTGAGAAGGGCTAATGCACCCGCTTAAAGGAGTACTGACACGAAATTTCAAAGCTGAGATCCGCTCTAGCAATCAAGTACAACGACAACACAAATAGGTGTCTGTGAATAAATGCATCTTTCTTTCTTTTTAGTTGTGTGTGTGTGTGTGATCTCTCTGTCGCGAACATTACCGAATTGTTGGTACAAAACCTACACTCGCCAAAGTGCTAAAAACAATAGGTAAAACAAATGACGTTTCGGGGCCCGTACGGGTCCCTTGTTCACATATGAAGCGAAAAATGGCTCGGCCGTAATTATACATGCTTAGAACGGTGCAAAGCGCATGCGTATGTTGTAGGCATAGGCCCACGTGTCCGATTAAGAGCGTGCGGGGTTGATTGGATGTGGAATGAACATTACCGAACCGCCCAAATTCAACTCGTGCATTCGCACTTTCACATTTTTCCCCTCGGGGAAATGCGGGGAATTTTTTTACAGCCCATTTATGTAAGTTAGGCATTCTGCTTTAAAAAAACATGGTCGAATATTATACTGTCATTTTTATTACAGACCTAGTACTCTTTCAAGAGTAACTACTCTAGTATTTTCTGCCTTACATTTACGCATTCTACGCAAACCAGCAGCATGTAAAGACAGTTGTTTGAAGAATGTTGATCCCTTAGGGGGGTTTATAGGGCCAAGATAGCTCAGAATTCAATGACGCGATAAGAAGCTTAGATTGTTGTGGCACTTTTTTCTTATATTAAGCTAAGGTAATTTTATAAATAATACCAGTTGCTAGTGTAAAAGAAGCCTGTGCTTAAAAAACCTGAAAATCATGCCTGGCATTTTATGAAATTTTGTGATAATCGGAATAAGTATAGTGGTATGAACGTTTTTATTTTATTTCAACGTTTATTATAAACCTTTGATCACAATTAGTATTTGTATTTTTGCAACGATCACGCTTTGTGTTGTTCTTAAAGTGATGAGTCAATACCTTTGCAGAATATTCTGTTACTGGAATATGCAAGCCAATGTAAAAGAGTCATTACGTGCTACCAACTGAATTTTTTTTATGCAAACCAGAATGAAAAAACGTACAAAAGAAACGGGAACTACTTTGCATTTCGTAAGTAACAGTCAAACCGAAATAATATAAGGGCAGAATGAAAAAGAAGAAAAAAGGAAAGATTTGCTCAGGAAAGAAATTAATTTAAGAGCGGTTGCATCTGCAGTGCAAAATAAACATTTACAACGTCTGTGAAGTCGCGGCCACCCTGTACATTTTACCTCGACGGACCGAGGCGCGTTTAGCACAGGGATGAAGGTCGTAGAGGCTAAGCAACAGTATGTAGCAGTGCATGGACAACGCGCCAATTAATAACATGTCTACGGATGGAATAGGCAAGCCAAAAAACCGAGCTCCACATGCTATCCGACCTCTGCGGGCCAACGCAGGGTGAATACAGCGTTCGTTTTATATAAAAGGGTCAAAATAAAGTTTTGTTGTGCGTTGGATATTTTCAACGAAGCTTGCAAGCAGTTTGAACTGAATAATTCATGTCAATTAAGGGTGTGTATATTTAACAATTTTATTCTTGAATGTTCATGTAAAACGTAATTATTTATGTGTACTGTATCATTGCTATCCAGCTCTAAAAAGATACCTGGGGCAGTTTCCTGGGCATACGAAGTACTAAATATGCTGCTGGTTTTCGACGTAACCTATCTACTCCTGGGCAACTTAAGAACGAAAGTTTTATGGGTGTGCTGCCAACCGGTTCACATGCTGGGATGCACGGTGCCCACACGTGAACTGGCAGCACATGAGCTATCTATCTGAAAGGTTCAGCGCTTTATTGATCAAACTTTAGGTGCTGTGTATGATTCAGCGTCTTGTAATGTGCATTCATTCTCACAGCTTCTTCTTAGTGCAAGTTTTTGCTAGACACGTCTGCTTTGATGAGGCAAATATTTTAATATACCTAAGGCAATAGGAAATGCCTTGCAGAATAAGCATTATTAAAATCTTAGCAAATACAGTTGATGGACTCAAGTAACAGAACTCCATTCTCAATACTTCAGTGCGGAGAAAATCTTTAAGCAAAAATTGGGGTCTCAAACTGCAGGCGCAATCTTTGGCCCAATTTGGGATTGCGCGTAAAGACTTGTGTGCCTAATTTTTTATAAAGGTAAAAGGCTTATCACTCTTGTATATTGCTGCCCTTTATTTTTACTTTTAAGTCAAAACTTTTTCCGCAAATTACGTGTATATAGAACCTGCGCGGTCATACAATGGCTAAAAGGACGCTACAAATGGGCACATAAATAGTGGAGACTGTCGTGGACATGGCAACAGCTGAGCAGCTTTTATTACTACGGGAAATGTCAGCAGCATGGGACAGTTCTGGACTCCCAAATTATTTTAATCGAATTCATCATTTCTAAATTCTTAAAACGGCCTCAGTGGGGATTGGGAAGCGTATTTCAGAACCAAACGCCCAGTCACATACAGGCAAACATACATTTACTGTATGCAAAATCTTCTTCTGACCCTGTGTATTGTTTCAAAAAATGTGTTTGATTTCTATGTGTGTGTTATGGCTCCTGGTTATCCGCACTTTTGCTTTTACGTATTTTCTGTTTTCGGTAACGCGTTTCGTGTATGTCATGTGTTCTCACTCCACTCCCTTCTTTAACGCCCTGGGGCCTTGAAGGAACAATAAATTGAAATAAATGAATGAAACCTGAAACATCAGATAGTAAACACTATAAATTAGAGGGTGACCCAAAGGGCGAAAGCTTTGTCTCAGCTTAATCACAATTTTGGGTTTTCAATTGTACTGCTGCGTCACTTAAAAGGTACACGGGGGTGAATGACCGAGCCTACTTTACTGCCACTGCATCAATGTGCTCGTTACAACAGACAGGAGCTCAAGCGGGGGTGTTCACGCTATCTGGTATGCTACTGTAATAGCTCTACCACACATTTATTTGCTTCCCAAGTGAAAATGAAATTTCTTCACCTGCGGCCACTGGCTGTACCTCTCAAGAAATGTTCGTAATCGGCGACAGGGGGATAGGGCTACGAAGAACACTTGACCTTGATGACCGCAAGCTTAGTAAAACAGAACCTTTCTGGGTGGCTTTCCACTAAGATCTCTATTGGGAAAGTGAAAGCAAATAAAAAAAGCTTCCGGAAATGACGGCAATCGAACAAAATGCGGCAGATGAATAATGAGGACTTTATGATGAGCTTATACACAATAATGTAGAAGAAAAAAGGGGTACAGGTAACTGCTACGTTTAAATATTTATTGCCAAACAAAGCTCTCTCGGCCGTTTGAGCAAACTGAAGGGCGCTACAAAACATGATTTCAGGGTAAAAATGCTACCTATTTTATTTTTAGTGCGCATTTATGTAGGGTGTCTTAACACAGTGACACCTATACTTTGTATAATACTGTATAAAATTATTCGCAATCTTTTTTTTAGTGCTACCATGGCATTAGAGTAGCATCATCAACGATGTCAAACGTACAGGCGAACCTATTGGTATGGTTTGAATTCTGATGCTGAAAAGAAACCTCCCTTTATTCAAGACAGGTGGTGAAAATGCAGAGTTGTTTGCAAGCAAATTGACTGGATATCCCTACTTACCATCGTCACAAAATGTGTGCGGTCAATTTGTGTTTTGCGTATTCAAGTGCGGCCATTTCGCGTCATGCACATAGGAGTGTAATGGTGTATGAGTTATACTTCATGTAACCTTTGTAACAAACAGGTTTTGCGTAAAGGTCACCTTCTTGAAGGGAGTTTAACTCGCGCCGTAGCGCAACCTGCAAGGCATAGAAACCTGTAAATCAATGTTGAAGTTTTAGAATGAGCTTTCCCTCAGCGTGTTTTATTGGTACACCAACGCTATCAGCAAGGAATAGAAAGCTTCGCATTACATTTGTTAAACAACCAAGACAGTGCAGCGTATTGTGATTTTAAAGGTGGCGCATAGTGTGCACAAAATTAGCACACACGTAAATATGTTGTTTTCCACATAGCCTTGTTTCACATCTTTATGTGAGGAAATGTTCACGAGGACAAACAGTTAAGAGACTGAAGGCTGCACAAGAAGCTAAGTGAGTTGCAGAGATAGTAATGTGTATACATAATCTAATATTTGCTGCTCAACCCCTGCATCTACGGGAGTTCTTGAGATTCTCGGATAGCACATCGAACAAGCAATTTTGTTGTCGGCGAGAAGCCAGGCAGGATTGTAGACCAGCAGATTTGTAACGTAACAGTCGAGTAAGCAGACTCGCAGACCGAGGACCAGCAAAGCAGCAGGCCAGTAAGCTCTCGAATTACGGGTCCGCTTATACAATTAGGGTGATGTTTTTTGTTGTGACAGTTACTGGGCAAAAGCGTGATACCTACGAAAGCATCTTTTTAAACACCAAAGTGAGCGGTATACGCTGCTGCAATAAAATATAATTCAAGTGCAATAAAAAAAGCCAAAACATAAAACAGCAGAATAGTATACTGAATTACACTGCCTATTGGAAACAAAAAAAAATTCCCTCGCACTTTCCCGAGGGGGAGAGTGTGTAAGTGCGAATGCACGGTTGTTGATTGCGCGATTACGGTGGATATCGTGATCTTGGAGTGGAGAGGAGGCGCCCAACACCCGTAGTCACTGAGCGGAGAGAGGAGGAGGAGAGTAGCGCCCGCCGTTACGGCGAGGGCTACACGAGCGCCCTCACGCGTCGGAATGCGGAGCGCCCGCTACGCGAGCGAGAGCTCTCCCGCCCGAAGTGGAGAGGGGGCGCCCAACACCCGCAGTCACTGAGCGGAGAGAGGAGGAGGAGAGTAGCGCGCGCCCATCTCCCCCCGTTGGTAGGGAAGACGAGGAGCGCGCGCACCCGCAGCTGTTGCTATGCGGACGACGGCGGCGGACGATTCAGGCTCGCTTATTAAGAAGTGCATTCGCACTTAAAAAACTCGCGGAGATTACTACCTTTGTAGTTTATACCATGGACCCCGAAATAGGCCTAAGAAAAGGTTAAGAAAAAACAATACAGAAAAGCCATTCCGCAAATACAATAGACCAGCCATCTATATTGCATGAACGCGCAGTGAGCATGTGATTTTTAAAAACAAAGATCACACACATGACAAGGGTATCAGAGGACGGTTAGAGGGGGGAAAAAGCCAGTCACAAAGAAGCACAAGGAAGGTTTCAAGAATTAGCAACAAACACTATCCTTCTATAACTAACAATCGTGCACATACTGCCCCGTTATGGCGTCATTTCCTGTGTGCACGTAGTATCGACTAGCAGTCGAAGTCACAGGACGGCATGCCGTTATTGCTATCTTTTTTTGCGAAACATAAACTGCGTTGTCTTTGCAAAAGCATATACTCCGATTACCCGAGGCCCGAATGGATGTACAGGCGGAGACTTAATTTTGCAGACCACGCGAGCGCGTGGCAGAAGCCACCGATGCGCGCTCTGCAGGCGCCGCACCTGTTGTCGAGACCGGCGCTGCGCGCATGCGCGTCCTGTTTTACTCGCAGGCACACCGATTTTCTTGTTTCCTGCATCGGTAGGGGGATGGTCACAGAAGCACCGCAGAGCGACGCTTTTGCAGCATTTCTTTCTTCCCGATGGCACATTAGGCCTAATGTGACGATTTCGCGGTCTTTGGCGCAAGTGCTCCTCGCGTCCTGATAAACACTTGCGTGGATTTTTTTTTGTTTGCTTTGGCCTTTATATTTTGTAGACGATGAGGCTACCGGCTTGCGAACGGCGTCCCCAAATGAAGCGTGTACGAAACACAATCACATGTTGCCGCGTTACGCACGACGGATTGCCAGCGATATGAATCATGAACCTTTATTTATGTTCCTTATTTTGGAAACGTTTTGGCCAGTGGACTTATCTTTCAGCTCACTTTCCTCTGCCGATAAAGTAGGCGATTTGCACGCTTCATAAAAGAAATCCTCTGCGTTATTTCTAATGTCTACTTTCTTACCTAAAAATGACTGAAAGACTTACCCATATAAATTGCACGTTCGTTTTGCGCGTCGGCGTTATTCAAAACGGCACGTCGGGTTCCCATCGAAGAACGCCATAACATTATTCGATCCTTGTCGCCGTAATATTATTCGCAACTTCGGGCCTTCCAAATGTTTTTGTCACTAATAAACGGTTTCTCAGCGACTGAAAAACAATCAACCTGTCCTCCTGTTTTCCTGTTGAACTTGTCCTTCCACTTCGTTGGGCATCTGCAAGGTGTCCCTTCTCTGATGGCGGCGAAAAGCGAAAATGCTCAAGCGTGTTCGATGCTTCGGCGTATGCTAAACATCCCCAGGTAATCAAAATTGATCTGGAGCTGACCACTACAGCGCGCTTAATTACCTGTGCAGCGTCGGCGCGTGAAAACCTCATAATCAATCAATACAAGCCGACCTTGAAGAATTGGTCCCGCCTTGGAGAAATGCATCCCCGTAGGCAAGAATACCTCAGCTAACATCATCTAGTAACCTAGTAGTAAGCTGGCAAATGTCCTTTTGAAAAATGGGTTCTCAAAAGTAGCGTATAATTTTACGGCGTTCAATGGGACCCCGAGGTGCCATTTTTCCGAATGCGACGGCCAGAACGAACAAACATTTTATGTGAGTACGTATTTCGACAGTTTTTAAGCAAGGAATTAGGCAGCCAAATAACCAAAATAATTTCTGTTATAAAACGTTGAAATCGCCTACTTTCTGGGCACCGGAGAGCGGGCTAAAGTATATGTCCAGTAGCCAAAATAAAAAATAAACATGGTGAATAAAGGTTGGCTATTCCTGTAGCTGGCCTTTAGTTGTCGGTAACGCGGTACCGTGAGACTGTGTTTCGTACGCGCTTTATTTGGTTACGCCGTTCGCAAGCCGCTACTGTCTCCGTGTATAAACGATAAAGCACAAAAGAAACAAAAACATTTCATGGAAGTGTTTATCAGGACGAGAGGAGCACTTGCTTTAAAGCCGGAGCAATCGCCATATTAGGCTCCAAATGTGCTACGGTGATGAAATCTGCTGTGCTTCAGGACCATCTCAGCGTCTCTACAGGAAGCAAAAAAATCGGCGTACCTGCGAGTAAAACAGGACGCGCATGCGCGCCGCGCCGGTCTGGACGAAAGGCGCCGGGCATATAGAGCACGCATCCGTGGTTTTTGCCACTCGCTCGCGTGGTCTGAAAAATTAGGTCCCCGCCTCTGCAGTCAACGCTTCTGTACCCTGTAAATTTGTGTTGTGTAGGAAATTCGGCATACTTGTGGAAGGAGCTTCATTGGTCACGCCTCCCTCTTTTGGAACGATGTATTTGTGTGAACAAGAAAACAGGCGCACGACTTCCACAAGCAGTTATTTTACTGTGCATTGTAATTACTAGTGTTCGCGGACATTCTGACATACGGGAGTTGCTAGAACGTAAAAAGGGCTGTGGGAAGGGCCAATACAAGAATCTTGTTGAATTCACGAGGCATAAAACTTTAGTGTAAGCATGGCGTTTGTAGGTTCACAAAGTGACAGGCTGTTTATCTCGATTTTCGAAAACACTTCGGTGTTTTCTTGCCATGAACGTTTCCATTTTGCACTCGCTACCTTCGCCCCTTGTATCAATTTTTCATGTTGTGTCTAATGGCTCAGCGCGGTACATATATTTTTGAACCCAGTGTCTACTTCTTAATATTGTGGTTTTTTTCTAGCGTACCTTTCTTCTGTCGCCTTGGTTGATTTTGCAGCACCCAATAAAAGGCACCAACGGTTACCCAATGCCGAGTGTTGTCTTTTCCTTACCTCTTCAAGCAGTGTTTTCAATTAAATCTCGTGAAATTGAAATAAATAGAGCAAAATTGCTCAGGAGAGTTTTATATCCCAATTGGACGGGTTTGCAAATCACGGATGTGTGTTTATGGTCGAAAATCTATCCTTAGGATCACCGTTTATATAGCATGCATCATAGCACTAGCAAGCGCATAATACCGGCTCAACATGCTCCTCGGTTTCACATTTGCACTCAGAGTTTTTAAAGCGTAAAAATCTCCAGCACTGGAGCATCAACCGGTTGACTCGCAAAAATGGTTCGCAATATCAAACCCTTGCTGGCCGTGTATTGTGCTGGAGATTTTGAAAGCTAACCTTTCAACTCCACAACAACCAAAAGGCAAGAAAGAACTCGAGATATTTGCCAGGATAAAACATTACTCACACATTTTTGGTTGTTTTAATTAGGTCAAGGAATGTGTATTCGTCATACTGCAATTTCTACTAGTTATAATAAACGCCATTTAAACATGATGGCAATAACCACAGCACCATTTCGTCCATGAAAATGCCGGCAAGGACACCAAGGAGGCCATCCTTTAGAAGTAATTTCTCAAGTATGGGTGACTTCTTGGTTTTTTTTTGTTATAGATATTGTGCTTAAAATATTCCCCATGCATAAAACATGTTTTAGAATGTGACGGCAAATTCGCACACAGAAGGGCTGTTTTGAGTACAAGTGAACGTCACTACAATGCCTTTTATTTTTCGGCGTGTTACCAAGAGAAAAAATGCATTATTTGCGAATAATGTTGCCTAATTGTTTTGAATTTCTCTAACAAGTTGTATGATTAGTTATTTGAGCGCAACCTGTAAAGGAACGTTTAGGAGGACTTTGAGCCCTGATAGCCATAATTTCTAGAGCTTTTATTTAAGCTGTATTAGCAAGCACTGGGGGCAGTGCCGCTGCGTGTACTCCGTCCTGGCCATTTTCTTATTCAGGATGGTCTCGCTGTTGCTGTAGCTGCTTAGGTTGCATTGAACGAGGCTGTGATTATCGAATACATGTTAGTGAGCTATATCTATACAAAGGCAAGTTTCGCTGATTCCCCTATCCTGCACAAGAAGTCATTATTTGGTTCAATTTTTAGAAGTGTTAGGAGGTTTTAAACAGGCGCTATTTTCCGAGCGACATATTCGAAGCCAGAAACTAGTAGTGTCAAACATTTTCTCACTACATAGCGGGGTAAACTTTAAAGGAGTTGAATTTCAAATAAATTAGCGGGTAATGTGGTCGGCACACACGAACAGTTTGCCGCATATTAGAACTGCAACTGTTACAGAATGCACTGATTAAAAAAAAACTATCTCCAACGCATCTCAGAGGGGGGTAATTAGTTCTCGAGAATGCCACGCGAATTTTGTAGCTGATACAAAAACACACACAACGTCCGCCTCACCTTCACCTATGGTGAGGCGGACGTTGTGTGTGTTTTATAAAACGACCCACGTTGCTACCTCATCTACGGCACATTATTAAAAGAAATTCTTCACGTGAGAATCAATGTCTTTGTTCCAACACTTCCCTCTCATCGAAGCCTCATTGACAACCCACCGTTGTCTAGCACCTCATTACAAAACCCTTAACACTAGAGAGTTGTAGAAAAATACCCCCTCCAAAAATATACTCGGCGATGTAACGTTACACGCATCAACTAACATTGTGTCACAATCATTTCTAGAAGTAAGGCTCGAAGGTAAAGGTTAATATGGCTACTGTACTACAAATAAATCTCATTTTAGGAAAATTACTTAGTGCCAATATACGTAGCGTTTTGTTTAATCATGGAAAAAGCTTCCAAAGTCACCTGTTACAAAAGGTCGAGCGGGTACACGAGGACCAGCAGGTTGAAATTGGGAACAGCTGCTAATATCTTTTTTAGCAATCTTCCGTTCTATTCTTTGCTCAGGCCCAATTTCTATAACTTCTGTTTTCTGCAATCAGGAACTTCAGGTTGTTTTGTGGTATACAGGAAATCGAAAACAACCCCAAAAAAAAGAAACTTGCCAAACGAACAGCTCATGCGCCTCCACGTGCACTTTCCTCCTAATATGGAGCATGCAAGCTTGCCTGTCTCAAGCTTGTGTTAAGAGTATCCTGATCATCTAGTATGACAACGAAAATGTCTCGTTTCTGGGTTTCCGCTTTTTAAACTCAAGAGAATAAAGTGTAACGCAAGCAGCATTCGGTTCATATGGGTAAATATGACTCCGCAGAGATTTTCAAAATGGGCCATCGGCCTCTTGCATAGTAGTTAAATGCAGCTCGATTTGCTTGCGCACTCGCGCACATGTAAGAACACATCTTTCTTCTCCGGTTTGAACGCTTCATTTTGAGATATCCTCATGTTCTGGGTGCAAGAGCTCTAGCCTCGCAGCGAATTTCGTAAAGGCAACAAAATGTATTTCACAAAATGCCTCGCTCTGAAAGTTATATCACTGTATTGCAGAAATTTGAGGAACTAAGAAGGAACACGGACTTCAGTATCAAAGTATGAAAACATGCTCAGTTCAGAAGTGTATAGTCGGTTAAAAAAGGTTCCTAGACATTAGTGCTTTTTTCGTTTAAAAGGCCACTTGATGCTCTTGCGTTCTCCTTGCATAAAAACAAAAAAAATGTTCTTCAGTGAAGAAAATACTGCTTACGAGATATTCCATCTTACGTATTGTTTTGCCGTCTGTAGAGGCCACGCGTGAAACTGGACTACGCTTCAGAGTTCGATTTGTAACAGGCTGCCAGCAAACATCCCAAGGTTCTACCTAGCCACCTATGCCTTGCAGTGCTTGTATTGCATGTTGCAACGCGCGGAAAATTTTCAAGCTTCTAAACATTGGCGACAATTGCTGTTTTAAGTAAAGAATGCCGCCACGGGACTTTCTGCTATCTTGCGACACTTGGTATATTCAGCATTTTTAATACTTGTAAAGCATTTTTTTACTCATTATTATCAATCAACTTTCTCCCTGGGCGATGTGGTTGAAGGCTGCACATTTGTGACTACAAAGTAGAAGACGCCATTATATGAGTCAAGTAAGCTCTGTAAATTCTACTGGTTTAATGGTTTGGTACAGAAATGCACGGCGTGGCTGCTTTGATAAGCTCTGAATTGGTGTGTTTGCTTTCAATTGAATAGTTTTAACTATGCAGCGTTTGTTGCGTTATCAAAAATACATTAAAAGTCTTGTGAAACTGTACGTACTGAGAAGGTGAGAAAATGCAAACGTTAGTTTCAGGAACGTAATGAATTTCATTTTTTGTCTAGGCAGCAGTATATAAAAACTGAAAATTTATCAAAATAATTACAAAACAGTGGCTCTCACTACTCATACCCATGAAGGTCTTGCTAAGAGAAGATGTATTTGCCTTTGCCTAATTTTACCTGCTTGCACAAACTACCAGGTACATATAATTTAATACTTTCACAAACATTTTGTTGCGGAATATAGGAGACGTGTTTGAAATGCTCATTTTGGAGGCTCCGCCTGTGCGAATATAACATTGCGACTCTTGGGAGCGTAAGTAGCCATGCCGTCATGTTAATTATTGAGAGTGAAAAACTCGTAATGCATCCTATAGCCGGTATTCAATGGCGCGGATGCAGGCAACCAAGTGTGCGCTGCCATATCTGTGGCCAAGCGTCTGTTCTAGGTGGTGGTTTTGCGCACGGCCCATAGATCAGGCACCCTTATTCTCCTCCATGCAACCGCGTGAGTGCGCCCGAGGACGGGCTAGAGCAGCGGCACACGCGCGTTGGTAGCGGAACTTTACGTCGAGACGGGGCTGCATTGTTCTCGCCGCCGACACCGATCTAGCCCGGCCGCAGTGCGCCGTCACTCGTTACGTAGCAACGTTACTAGAATAAGCTACGTCGGGCTCCGCGGGGTGGCGGTACTTGCCTATGCTTACAACGACTGGGAAACACATGACTCTTTCACGTTACAAACTCCACCTCGCCAAACGCACAGTATTACCCGTTTTACCCCGGTGGAACGGCAAGGGTTTAAGTTCGTGAACCCGTTTAATAAAGTATTACCTCAAGTTTAATGTGAGCGTGATTAATAACATCTGTGTTGATGCTACTGTTTAGAATCGGCATGGAACTGAGCAGATGACGCATGCCGGGGTTTTCTTTTCTCCGGCGTACCGGCACACTGGCTCAAGCCGCGCCGTGTCCTTTGTGCATCGGCCATGCCTGTTGCCGTTTCCAGTGGTGCCAGGCGAAAAAATTAACCGCTAAATTTTTCAACGAATTGAACCTTTAGTGGTTTTCGTAAACAGTTTCTTTTCCCCGAGACAGGCAATGCCACCCTTCGGAAATTCCGAAATGATTCCAGCAGAACTTGTACCTTCTGGCCGTTTTCACACTGTTCCCCTTCAGATGTTCATATCCTCTAAACAAACTCTCTTCTAAATCTTATGTTTGTCGTATAGGAGGGCGCAGCTTCAGAATCATTGTCTGCTCGACCTCATGCGTAACGGTATCTTGCGGCTCTAAACTGCGGCCTAAAACAAGATGATTCTTATTGGTAGTCCAGTACTGTGGGTTTGTTTTGTTAAATTTAAAGCCATCCAAAGCTTGAGTGCCCAGCCTATTGTTGCATGCCCGTGAAGTAAGCCATAGGAAGCTTGTTTATTGGCAAAACGACGTCTGCAGCATTGTGTATTGCAGCGAAGCAAACGAACTGCATGATAGTAGCATTTGGTGAAGCGCTGTATCACTACTTCGTGCTCGTTGTTTAGTAACAGTAGTAATCGTGCAAGCTTAATTTCATCTGTTGAAATATCGAAATCAAGACCGGTACACCCCAAGCCACGCAAGGTTTATCCGCTTGAATTTCCGGGCTAATTTCCGGGCTATCCGGGCTAATTTATTTTCGACTGATTCAGGTTTCCTAAAAAGACGTGTCAATGCGGTGCAATGTCCCGTTAGGCTTTCTGCCTTTGTTCGCATCAGGTCAGAAATATCACAATCATCAGCAACATTAGATGGTACGCTGGGCAGACGTAAGCCAGCTTGAGCAGCAATATCGGAAAGAACAACTCGTAAAACTAGTAAAAACTGCATAAAATGTCAACCAATAATAAATATTCAAAAAAATGGGTACTTCTGTTGGCGCCACCCTCCTATGTTGTGCAGCAACCGGCCCAGACGTGTGCTCGCCACCGCACTTCGCGTCCAGGCACACCATGGTTTTGTGTTCATGTGGGCTCTCTCGCTAGCTTTTAACATTACATCACTTCAATAATCGAATTGGGAAGACGTGTGAAAGACTCAAATGCATTGTTAGATATCGATATCGTGGAACAACACGGCTATACATAGTATGTGTATGAAGGGTCTGTTTCATATACTCCCCACAGCAATTTTGTTTGTCAGAAATTTTTAACCCTTTTCTTAAAACAATCCACTCTCGAGAGTTGGAACGAATAAAAATGCCAGGATAATTGGTGGACATAATATTTTCTAATATACCCCTAAGAGAAACTATAAATAACTTCTTAATAACTTTTACGAACGCCAAGTGTGGCCTCAGTGTGCTTAACAATGAAAAAAGATCAGGTTTAAACTACAAAGTCAACTTAGTGCAGTTATGCACTGTCCGTGCATTAGTTATGTTTTTGAGGTTATCTTAATAAACGCAATCTTGTATTGCAATGTGTTTGGTAGATCCTCTTGGCTTCGAACATTTTCACGGGTTGTAATTGGGGTCGGTACATACTGCTTTTTATCGTAGGCGTTAGAGGTGTCAGAGAACCTTCGGCATACATATAGACACTACGTAACAAACAGCATAATGAAAAAAAGTTAACCACCATGCTTGAATTTGGATACAACGGCACCGCCGTTATGTGGTTCGTTTGTTTGTCTAGTATTGTCGCCATCAAAAACAGTCCGTAATTTCAGGGCAGCATATAAAGTTGAGGGCGGCATTATGGTACGATTTTTTGTGGCCCGGATAAAGAGAATAATATACTTTACCTGAGGGCTATACTCAAAGGGTCACGGAAATTCCAGGGGTATTTGGTTGCTTCATAAGGAGTGACCTGTTTTTGCAGAGAAACATTGAATTGCCGTCAATATTCTTCTTCAGAAGAAGCTTGTCGATGACATCGTTGTCCCAAACCCTTAAAAACCACTAATCACGGGTAATCAGTCGCGTATTTCTCTGAGTTCAGTTGGGAAGATACTACAAGATATGACCTTAAATTGCCTGTCGCCATACGTTCAAGATACGTACACGTTTACAATACCAAGTAGGAATTTTTCCTCCGCTATTCCACAACAAAAGATTATTTTGCAACTGAAGGAAGAGATATTGCACCGTATTTTTATAACCCACTTGCGGTGAACCCTGAGTATGTACTTCAACGGCGCCTTCGATGATATCAGCCGTAAAGCCATCTTTCAGCGACTAATTACTCTTGTCTGCGGGCTACTAATGTACAACTGCGTCAAAGGCCATCTTGCTGGTAGAAAAACAAGTACATTACCGGCCGCGATTGTTCGACCAGATGTTGCACTATAGCCTGATGCACCGCTCAAGGGTTGGTAATATCACCGTGTCTGTTGAACATGCCAATGATGAACCCTCCCTCTCTTCCGGAAGATATACCACATGTCCGGCTAGTGCTGTACCTATACAAACTCTCCCTCTTCACCACAACAGGATCAATAGGTGTAAAAAATATGATATCCAGATAGCCATAGAAGAGGTGCATCTTTCTCTGCGGGCAGGTGGTTTCGAATGCGCACCAGAAAAGTCAGCAATAGCTGCTCTCAGTAGTGCTACGCCTTACATCAGAAAGTGGTGCCCCCTAGATCCAAAACTGTAGCAGGCAAGCAAGTTCCAATGGTATCTCATCCTATTTTTAGACCTATATCCTCCAAAGCAGGTATTATTCAAACCGTACCCCAGTACAACGGACGTATAGTATATTTATCCAGCCTTTTAACCGCCATTTGCATGAACCCTTTCGGTTGCATGCGTCACACACCTTCGCACGCTACAGACAGTGCTGGTCAGCCAGATGACCTACGGTTTACGGCAATCGGATTCCGGTAGAATGGGAGCGGAAGATTGAATACCTAACATCGTGATGATACAGGTCGCCGAAGCGGTGTCGAGCGTCAAGGGCGTGAGATACACGATCTACGCAGACGACCTTACCCTGTGGACGACCGGCGGCACGGATGCTGGTATAGAGATGAGGTTGCAGAAGGCGATCTCGGCCATCGAAGAACGACTAGACGGAACGGGTCTGCAGTGTTCGCGTCCAAGTCCGAGCTCTTGGTATACTCGCCTCGAAAGGCGGGATGGCAGCCGCCGCCCCCGAGGGAGTGTGATCGCATGGAGCTGATCACGAAGATGGGCCAGAGAATTCCCGAGGTTTCGGAGATCAGAGTGCTGGGCATGCTGATCAGCAGCAATGGCAGCAAATACAACCTGCTGAAGAAGCTGGCAACCAAGACGGCGAGTACCCTGCGTCTGATCCAGCGAGTGTCAACCAAGAAGGCGGGCATGCGTGAAGAAGTGCTCACAAGGTTGGTCCAGTCCTTCGCGATCAGCCACGTGGCGTACACGGCGGCGTACCACATGTGGACGCAGACCGACAAGAATAAGGTCGACGCCATGATCCGTAGATTGTACAAGAGGGCACTCGGACTGCGCGAGTCTACGAACACCGAGAGGCTGTTGCAGTTGGGCGTCCACAACACGGTGGACGAGATCATCGAGGCGCAACTGGAAGCGCAGCGAGAGCGGCTGGCGGAGACTAAGACGGGTAGAAGCATCCTCGAGACCCTGGGCTACGGCTACCGGGTCACAGGAAGACACCTCCAGGAACTCGACGAGAAGGTGCGCGAGAAGGTCCGGGTGAGCCCCATCCCGAGGAACGTGCACCCGGAGCACAACCAAGAGAGAAGACGGGCGAGAGCAAAGGTTCTCGTCGAACAGTACTGCGGGGACACGCGGACTAGGTACGTTGACGCGGCGGAGTACGGGCAAGGAAGATACGCGTTGGTGACTGTGAATGCACGCACAGGGCAGATTTCCAAATCGGCGAGCGCGAAGTGCGAGAACGCCACCGAGGCCGAGGAGATCGCCATAGCCCTGGCGATGTCTGAGGGAGGTTGCGACACAATCCTGAGCGACTCACAAGAGGCCATCCGCAACCTGGAAAGAGGTCGAGTGAGCGGCAAGGCGGCTAGAATTATAGAAAGATCGGGAGTTCGAGACGGAAGACGAGTGGAGGTCAGATGGATCCCTGCGCACGCAGGAAACTGCTCACCGTACGCGCCGAACCACAACGAGACGGCCCACAGGGAAGCGCGCGCTATCACTCACCGCGCTCCCAACGTGGGCACTCGTCCCGAGTGGGAGTGGTGGACGGAAACCAAAGACAGAGCCAGGGGCTACGGAGAAACACTGAAGGCCCTACGTCTGGCCAGACGAGCGTACCCGCCGCCCCACCGGGAACTGGGCCGCGAGGAGGCGATACATCTAAGAAGACTCCAAACAGCGTCGACAACGTCGCCGGCCTCCTTACACCAAATGTACCCGGACGAGTACCCGAGTGATCAGTGCAGTGTGTGTAAGAAAGGACCGGCCAACCGGTGGCACATCATGTGGGACTGTGCCGCCGACCCAGACGGCGCGCACTTCGAAGAGTATCCGGAGGAACTCCAGAGAGCCATCGAATCTACAAGCAAGACAGACCAGTCATGGGCCATCCAGCAGGTCTTCGCCGCGCTCGAAAGGCACGGGCTCCGTAAAACGGGCTTGTGACGAGTAGGGTCGCAGAAGAAGACGCGACGCCAGGCCACGTCGAGGCGGAGCCGTAACCCGGCTCCTGCCTACTGCAGGGTTTGTTTAAATAAAGTCCTTTCCAGTCCAGTCCAGCCAACACTATTAAACTACGTTAACAGGAATATCTACATTGTAGGCAACGCTGATGACCATTGTTTTCAATGTAAATTTATTTAGGTTGCCAGGCAAAATACTTAAGATAGAACCAAGCATCCTAGTTGTAGTTCTCCTGTATGCAAACGACTACGAAATCGTTTCGCGCGTGGTGATTGCACGAACCAACTTACAACAAAGAAATACCAGATTTATCCCCGAAGCTTATTATAAGGTATGTGATCTGGATGCTTCAAGACATTTCCATATACAAATATACAGCTACATATTTTACACCGGTGAAAAAGAAGACGAATAGGGTTGGCATCGTTGAATTTTGAGTTAGGAATAAAACTTGGAGTGCTATTTCGTTTTTTCAAAATTCTGGAAACAACGATATTTTGTTTTTGTGTGTTTATGTAAATTGAAATATTACAATACCACTTTGTAACTGCAATTCAATGTATTTGAACAGAGTTAACTCGCCTTTAGATGCGCTAGCAGGAAGCGGTCCTATGTAGCGGCCAAACCAGGGCAACACCCATGGCGCACAACTTTAGTGAGTTCGTCATGTGGCAGTGGAACTTTGCCAGTTTTAGGAGGCGCACGGCTCCACTGCCGCAGTTTTTTCCATCACAGGCGGTGAAACTGCTCGCAATTCTACAACAAAAAACTCTCGGAGAGGCATTGTCCTTCCGATGCTACCGGGTAGTCTCTGAGCGCGAGGATGGCATTTGAGGTTGGTCAACCTTGGTGGCAAGACAATTCTCTTGCCCGAAACCTATAATAAAGCTGAGGAAACCCAGGGCACAGTTTATGTTGGTAGAAAATCTCCCGACTGACTGGCTCAAGATTAGTGTATTTATTTTAAACATCTATAGCTCGCGGGCGGACCTCCGGCAGGTAATTGCCTCGATGTTGAAAAAGGCCGCTGCTCTGGCAAAGGGTCCCACAGTCGTCTTGGCAGGCAATTTTAACACCCCTCTCGACGCCTGGAGTTACACCAGACAATCAGCTGAGGATTTTAACCGGCGAGAGGCAGTCATGGGCTTCCCTTTGCAACTTCTCACGAACCCATAAAAAGAAACAAGCTTGGGCACGTCAGTCTAACGCAATACAACTCCGAGTTTTTCGTTCATCAAAAATGTCACCGGGGAAAAGTTGCACGCTTGCCGGAAACCAAATGCAGCGATAATTTTATTATCTCAATCACACATGTAGGAAACTCGGCTAAACCTAGCGAGTTTAAAGTAAATTAAAGCCTTCCACAAATTGCGTAGTGAAATAATTGATGAGTATGACTGCCTTACAACCCCTTCTTATGGCTCAACTATAATGCAAGAGCTGCGACTGGGGATGTCAAAACAAATCTGAAGGTGGACAGAGTGAGTCCTCAGTTGGCGCACCTTTCAGAGGCTAGAAATCTCATTCTTGGCCGTTGTTAGACTCAGAGGATGAGTCGCAGGCTTCAAAAGAAGATTCTGGGGCTTATTCGAGAGGTTCAGGCCTACTCTGAGGAACTGTCCGAACAGAAGTGGAACGAGATCTCTTCCTCGGATGACGGCCAGATGCGTGTTGGGAAAAATAGTGTGCAACCTCCTGAAGCGAGAACTTCACAACTAACAATCTTGACGGAGCTAACTGTTGTACATTCACAGACTTGTTTAAAACCAAAATCAAAAGAGAGTCCCGAATGCTGCCCTTCTTGAAGAGCTGGTGAACAGATACTCCACGCTTGTCTCCTCAGGGAACGTGCACTGTTCTCGTTACCGGGGGTATTGGTGGTGGAACTAGACGGCCTGTTCACTTATGGAGAAATAAGGAAGGTCCTCCTAGAACTTGACTGACGCTTTGCACCGGGGCGGGACATATCTTCAACAAGCTTTCACCTAACCTGAATGGCATGGCCGACCGTTGGTAAGCCCACCCTGGAGATCAACGAAGTTTTCGAAACGTGACTCGTGACCAAATCCTGGGAGACCGCCTCTGTGGAAGTCATCCCGAAACCGGGCATGCCCCTTGCACCCAAGATCTTGAGACCAATCTCGCTGACGTTTTGCGGGTCAAGGTGGCCTAGCACGCCATTTAACGTGGGATGTCGCGGTTCATTAAATAAATAACATTTTCCTCCAACAGGATGGGCCTAGGCCTGAATTGTCAGGCAGCATTTATCTACATCACGTTTTGTCTAGGCCTGCATTGTGTACACTGGTTCTGTAATTTGTCTGCGTAAAATCATATATAACTACACCGGGTACATTAAGGTTATCCTAGCCCAACATATCACCGAAGCGTTTGACAGCATTTCCCTCAAGTTCCCACTCGAGGCAGTTCAGTTTTGGAGATGGGTCTCGGCCATTGTTTCAATGCAAATGTTAGCCCCTTCCCTAAGGATCGCAGGCTACAATTAAAATTGGTCAGAATAAATCCGCACAATTTGCCCTAGGCGCGATGGTCCCCTACAAGGGGCTTTTATCTCCCATCTCCTCTTTAATGTCACCATAAAGGGCCTCACGGAGAGGCTAGCCACCGTGCGCGGCGCAAGCATGCGCTAAACGTGGGCGACTTTTCCAAGTGGTGCATGGGTGGGCCTGACGGCAGGGTGGAACCGCCACTCCTGTGGGCCTTGGTCATCACGGCACACTTGTTTTGTCAATCCGGCCTCGGCCTTTCACCGGTGAACAATGAGCTTTTACTTTAGAGTCCAGACCACCGGGATGTTAGGGGAATTCCTCCTCTGGGGCGGGTTTCTATTGCCTTGAATACGAGGTCGAGCGATACTTCCGGTATATTACATCAAGGTGCTGGGACTTCTGTTGGAATGCAAGTGTCGTAATACACGAACTACACCCTGCATCACTTCCAAGACGAAGAGCATGCTCATGCTTTACCTCAGGCTCTCGAACTGCCGGAGAGGGTTGAGCCACATCAATCTCCTTCGTCTCTTTTGCGTGTTTTCAATGAGTCACCGTAATTATGTCACCTTGGCGCTCGTCTGGTTGAAATAGGTGGACTTCAAAATAACACACTATTCGGAGAAGCATCAAGAGCAGGTTTTGCCTGTCAGCACCAGCACAAAAACGACGTGCAACCGGGAATTAACAGCACCCTTTCGCAGGTGACGCATGCTCAACCGACGGCCCAGGGGGTGAACCTCTTATCATCACGGGCTGCCACGCGTGTCGTGGAATCAATTGGCTAAGGCCCAATGGCGGTGAATGAACGTATGGTCTTGATTTCACCATTAGTTAGGGACACATTTAAGGTACACCCCTTTCCAAGCATTGTCCACCCACAATACAATGTAGGACCCTGCCAGGACTGGGGTTGATTGCTATTGAACTCTGTCGCGGATAGTCCGCATTTTTAGATACCGCACAGTGCAGCCGGCGGGATTGTTCTTTTGTATCACCGTAGACCACTGGGACCTGGTGCTCAAATATGCCTCGGTCAGGAACGTCTCCGTGGAGGTGGCCGACCAGGTCGCCATCGCCTTGGCCATGAAGGACATATTGCGTCCGCATATCTTTACGGAATCGCGAGCTGTTGTTTCAGCATTTTTCTCGTGATCGATCTCGCGGGAGGCAGCGGCCACACTCTGTCACGAGGGGCCACTGGACATCACACCATCGAATGGTTTCCGGCCCACATGGCGGCCAACATTCATGACGACGTTCCCAACGCCAACGAGCTGGCCCATGACCATGTGCGATGATCATCTGACCGCTGGTGCCCCGGCGGATTTGCGGGCGGGGACGAGAGAGGTTCGCCAATTCATGTTATATTTTATGAGGTTGTCACTCACTATATTATCTCTCGAAATGTCTGCGCCCTTCTTCATCCAAAGCTTACTAGGTCTAAGTCGTCGAGGTTAGGATCTCCAGACGGGGTCGTTCCCTTCGCGGGGAGGTTTAATCTCTGCGCCAAACATTGATGCGTGCTGTCCGGACTGCGGAGAGGCGTATTGGTCGTTAAGCCACCTGCTATGGCAATGCTCTGCAATACGTGACGCTGTGTTTAATAAAAAAATTGGGCCCATCTCCCCGCGAAGGGGACTCGAGTAAATGCGTCGCATAGGGGGTGGGTGTATTGCGTTAACGTTTAGTGTTTAGGGAGTTGGTGGTAGTGAATGCGTTTTATCAGCAGCTTCTTGACGTAGTCTGAATGAGTCAAGGATATAAGGCGTGTTCGTAGCCTCCTATTCTGTATCGGCTTTGTGGCGCAGTGGGTAGAGCACCATGTACATTGCGTTCCGCCCGCAGTGTCGACGGATCGAAACAAGGCGCCGGATACTATTTTTTATATAGTGTAAGGGGAGGGGTGCGGACTACGACTACGGACGTCAACGCGGGTGACATCGTGAGTTACTGAAATGCTCTGCATTTAGTATGGGGTCTGGAGCAAGCTCTAAAAAAGGGTGACCTCTCATCTCATGGCTGTCCAGGAGCTTGCGAAAGGGCAAAGGTCGATGGCCTTCATGCGCCTACATCGGAGCGGCCCGCAATTAAAACACCAACGTAGTTTCTCAGCACCAAAAACTTACAAGTTCTTTGTCTCTCTGTCGGCTAAATTAAAAAGACTGAGTAAATACACGCGCGGTGTCGCTTGGAAACTTAAATCAGTGAAATCTTAGTATTGAACACAAATCTTTGACATACACGTAAAACAACATTTGTGATAAAATAGACCCTGTGGCATTCCTGATTGCAGAAAACCACAAACTAAGTTTCTATTCTAAAAAAAAAGTTTCTATTCTAATTCTAAAAATTGTTGACTCACTCTTCTACCGGGTTATAAAAGTAGTGTTTTAGAAGTTGAAACAAGGGGCTTAAAATCAACTTTGTTCCAGGTATTCAATGAGTAATGTTTGGGAAACCGTTTAAGGTTTTATCACCATAAATACAGCATAGGGGACCTAATAAATATCAAATATCCAATAAATCTCACGGAGCTCTTATAAAAGTTTCTAGAACTCTTTCCTGGTCGACGTCACACTGACATTTCGAAAGAAGTAACTATTTTCATAAACATGCTCATTTTCCTAATTGTATACTTTTCGAAGATTTCCGCAAAAATAAAAATATTTTACGAACAGCTTGCGTTAGGCCTAGTGTTTATTCTATAACGTACCTCTGAAGCCCACAAAATTTACGCGGACCCAGAAGACAAGGACAAGCGCTACTGACAGCGGAATTGTATTGAATCGCGGTAAAGTATATACTAGCAAAACGACAAGTGATACAGGAAAGATTACGATTATACGGCACTCGTTGCCGTCGTACGCAATGGTTTCAGCCGCTTGTATGGCCTTTTTCTCACGTCTGCGGACAGTCTCAATGACTGCCACAAGACGGCGGTTATACCGTATTTGCACGGTATCATATATCGGCTGAAGAAAACAGGCCAGAGGGATGGTGTTCGCATTGTAATGTCCACACTCAACAAGCTCGCGGTGGTTTGCATAGATACACGTGCTGTACAAAAAGAAAGTATGGGCTGTAGAATTGGCCATCGAAACAGGTTTATAGAACGCGATGGAGGGGTTGTGTTCCATGTTCCGTTGGTTTGCGGAAGAGTATATGTAGGTCAGACGCCATGGTGTGTCACATTAACGTTCACGAGAATCAAAATAACGTACACAACAAAAAGCGCGGGAACCGGTAACTCACTTTGGTGAATGCCTCCAGTGTGAGCCGTACTTGCGTAATTTTATGATATTGTTTAATGACTTTGATTAGCGCACGCGTGAGATAGTGAAAGCAGCTGAAATGCCACTCGACGATTTCGAGAGTGTCAGTACAACATCGGTAGCCATGTCGGATAAGAAGGCAGCATTCCTAAAAATAAACTGGTCGTGGTAATTACCGACACTTGTGGGACATTGCCGAGTGATTTCGCTATTCTAATATCTGTATAATTGTGGTCTTTTGTGTATCACTTGCTTTTTTGCTGATATATATTTTACCCTGATTCAATAAAGTAAGGTTGGAAGTAGCGCTTGTCCTTATCTTCTGTGTCCGTGTGTTTTTGCTACGCTTAAAATGAACGTAATAATAGCAGTAGTAACCATCTGCAATAATATAAACAAACACAAACAAAGAAAGATAGATATCGGTACGTAATTCTCAATTCTTTGACAACTATGAGGTACCTTATGCCGCTGTCGGCATGCCCATACCCTGGTCAATTATTTACAAGGAACAAGCAACCCCTCCTGTTCTCAAGGCGACACCTTTGAAAAAAATGTGGGGATATTTTTGCCTACTGCCGAAAAAGCATGCGAATATTATCTGCTCAAACTCAGCGTCATAAAAACAAGAAGCCACCACCTTGAGATGACAAAGTCCTATCCCAATTGCACCCTCCTTCATGCCATCTAGATCAGCCTATTCCCCGGCAACCTGTAATTTCAGTCCCTTACTTGGCACCCTACAGCATCAAATTTGGGAGTGCGAACAAAATGGAGGCCTACCTACAACCCTTTTACCTCTAAAGATCTGGGTGGGTTGGGGGGGGGGGGTGGGGGGGTTGAAGGGCTACGTAAAATATCGAGGCCCTCGGAGCTAGCGCTTAATAGAGAAGACAGCGTGGACAGCCTCCCAAGGCCGGAGGATCCAGGACTGCGGTTGCGCCACACTAGACTCGTGCACTAATAGCAGAATGAAAGCGCATGAAATGAACATCTCTTCCACCTGCCGCATTCTGCATGCAGTTAACCTGCGTTGAAGCACGAAAGGTAGATTAACACTTTCGGAATTTAAATGGTAAACATTTTACTGAAGGTTTTGTTCGGTTTTTTGGCTTGATGTGTACGTACAATCAGGTAACTTCTTTTTGCACCTCAGTTCGACTGAGCCTGGAAAAGTGGGATGGACAACAGATTGTTCGTCCACGTTTTTCAATCAGCGTCGCCATGGGCATAAAGCCAACCGACTTTGGGTGATAGCTTCACCTGTGTTTATGCTGTCTGTTTTGCACAGGGATTATGCAGTTTTTGGCTCATTGAAACATGACAGCTAGTGCATGTGGAATATTATATTACAGACAAACACTGACCAAAATGTCATCGCTAACTTCAAGAAGGGGCTACAGCAGAGGCTACAGCTTTTGTCGTAGTCGATAGGTCTAGGACCAAAAATATTTGCGATTTCAACGCCACACTTCAACAACCCTTCTACTGCCTTTACCCGTCCTCTTTGTGCCTGGCCGATGGCCCACGTCCATCTTTCTAGAGCTAATTTTATATAAGCGAAAGAAAGTATTGTATTCTCAATGAGAAATGTAACTTCCGTACCGCAAACTTTTTAGCAAAGGTAAACAAGAAGAATGCCCTCCAAAATAACAATACAAGCTTTCTTCGCCCAATGCCCATACATGTCATTAGTGAAAGCTCACATTTTCGAAAATGGTTCCGATAGTATACCAGCATTCCTTTTCCGATAGTACACTAAGAACATAGTTTAAATAAATTCCCCTGACGCCAAGGCCGGTTCAAAGGATCACAAGAACACTGAGTACATTTGGGTGTTCTTACCATTTTCCCCCATGGCCTCCAATGTGCACTTGTAAAGAACAAGTAAAACGAAAAATATCGTCCAAACGTTTATGCTTCTTGCGAAACCAAATTCACTTTGATTGAGGTCGCTGATACCATGAATCATTAAACGAAAATTTAAAGAAAGTCTTTCTTAAATGATTCTATTTGTTATATATAATTTATCGCCAAACAATACAGAATTCTGTTAAAGATGGTCAGGCTCGTTTGTGTTTATGTAGTTTAGTCTTTCCAGTAAGCCTAAAAGGGCGACCCATGATGTTCCCAACTTCTTCAGTGATAATGTATTGCCATAACCCGCATTACACTTTCTTTCCCATCTGTCATTTAAAAATTCCAGGATTCCCGAAAGAGTCATTTTATTTACCATGAAGTTGGCTGTTTCATTGAATACCCCAATGACATTTGTTGGCACTTTCTGAACATACTGATGTATTATTCTTGATTGGGTATCATGCAAGCTGACCAATCTTCTCATTGATCAAATGGCTTTTTACCCGTCTGCTTGTGTAACTGCATGTTTACACGTCGTAGTGACAAAAATGAACCATTGTGTTTAAAGTAACCTCGTTATCATCATCGTCATCACCCGCCTAGCTATGTTCAATGCATGAAGAAGGCTTCTTCCCTTGACCTTCAGCCCATCTGTAAGATGGTCACGAGTTCAATGTTTGGCTCCAATTTTTTCTTCACCCATCCATTTACCTACATTCTTTTTCTGTAAGTTACATCTCACGGTATAGAATCTGTGGCCCTGATGGTTCACCTGTTGTCGGTTTCTCGAACAACTTGGCTATGCAAATTCCGTTTTGTTTTCTAATTGGAGCAATTATATCTCTACATCGAGTATGCTCCCTAGGCCAGGTCCATGGTTTTCTGCCAAAAGGCATTACTGCTATCAATAATGATTCGTGTCAATATGCATTACTGCTATCATTAATCGATCCACGGCATGTTGTATAGATTAATGTTTTCATTCTAGTTGTTTTGTAGGACGCCAGGTTTTCCCTGGCACGATGCATATTTCAAACACGTTAATATGTGTAAATAAAAGCTGTTTTCCCTTCATTAGGGGCGAGCGCTTGCCTAGCTGACCCCAGCCCTTACCTAATCCGCGCAGGACTTTTTTCTCGTGGTAGGATTAGCACTGAGAAGTTGTGCAGGATAGTGATATTTTTCAACTTATTTAAGCATTTCACTACCCATGCGGAAGAGGATGCGTTCCGCAAGTTTTTTATCATTATTTAGTTATACACTAATTCATTTTTGCAAACTATGGGAGGAGATCTAACTGAACTTCCCCAATCATTTCTTTAGTGGCTTTCCAGATTCACGCATGAAAGACAATTTCCTTTGTAAACCTAGAATGACTCAAGTATTCCCCCTTTATTCTAAACCTGTCTGTTGGCAGTGACGTGTCCTCAGTAACCTCTAGAGACACGCTGTAAACAATATTCACGAGATGGTATCCCTGTGTGTCAGTCCTTTTTGGATCGGAAGTAGTTCAGGTTACTTGAAAAGGATTATTCTGCCCGTGCATCTCTTTTATATGCTGACCTACCTAAGAGCTACCTATAGTCTTAAGTAGGTCTTTTCATATTTTTTGGCCCTTTCGTGCTTCTTTTACCCGTACGGTGTTTAATAAATCGAGATACTTGTAGCAGTCTCTAAATGTCATGTCACACGGTTTTTTATACGTTGGGACATACGTATTAGCTGCTTGATGACATAAACGTGATTCTCAATAAAGAATGCTTTTGTGTGGCCAGCTCATTTTCTAGTTTTTAAAATCTAGGATGGGCGTTATTCGGGTAAATATTACTTTATATACCGCTTGAATGAAATTATCAGTTGGATGTTGGGACTATAGTTTTTTATCATTGGTGACTCGGTGTTCACCGAGTGTTTCTGCGTTTTCTGAGGCTATAGGTTCCTTTGGGTCATTAGGCTTTCTGAACAAAATTTAGCAAGCATTGTTAGTGTTATATATCCATCCTCCGTTAAAAAGTCCATGGTTATTCCGCTGAATACAGCAGCTTTTCCTGTTTTTTTGCATACGTATCCCTGTGCACATGTCCTTAAGCATTGGTCAAACATAGCAAGCTAAGTTTGCAGGCTCAGCAGTTTCCTAGAGTACAATGTTGTTGGCGTGTAGCCTGGAATAAAAACCGTGCCCTCAGTTTCATTTTCTTGTCCGTATTGTGCAATTTATTTTCTTGTTCGCTTCTCAGTGTGAGCATTCTGTCTCTGCCTCTAGCCACCTACCTCTATTACGCCTTAAACTTCCTTCTATTTTCGACGTTTTTTCGTTACTCCCATAATGCACGCAGAAATATCGGTTGTTTTGCTTCGGGAAATAGATTTTGAGAGGTTTGCTAGTTCACATTGATTAACCTTACTTGACGTTTTAAGGTTCTCACGCTTCGCAATCGGTTTCATCCTTTGCAGAGTTAAATTTCAATTATATTTTGATGCTGCTGCTCCCATAGCAGCTGCTGATTGTGATTGATTTGTTGCGTGGTCATTTAGAGTGTTCATAGTGTCCTCGTTCTCACCGTCTAAAAGCGCGATTTTGTTCTGAATGGGTATTTTAAAATTCTGTAAACTGTTTGTCAGTGACTTTATGCAAGAATTTATATGAAAGCTGTTTTATTCTTTCCCTGTTATGATTCAGCCGTACTTTGCACCTGCATTATGCTGGAGCTGCCATTTCAAGGAAAGTCAGTTACGTTTGTTGCACCCTGATGAGAGTTTTTCGGCCCATTTGCTACTGGTTACATTGCGGAAGAATGTGTTCACAATATTTATCTCCATAAACTCAACCAGCAAATCGCTTCATCGCCTTCATTGCATGTATCTGCTAGGGGCACAGGCTTGCACTATATCCTAGTTGTAATGCAAGTTTAACCAGCCGCGGTGGCTCAGTGGCTAAGGCGTTGCGCTGCTGAGCACGAGGTCGTCGGTTCGATTCCCGGCCGCGGCGGCCGCTTTTCTGATAGAGGCGAAAAGCAAAAACACCCGTGCGTACCGAGATTTCGCACACGATAAAGATCCCCAGGTGGTCAAAATAAACCCTGAGCCCTCCACTACGGCGCGCCTAATCGCCTGCGTTGCGTCGGCGCGTTGAACATCACCATCAATAAATAAATTAAAGTTTAGCTTGATGACAACGATACCGACCCTGTCGTAACCCTAAAGAATTGCTCCATTTTCCGTTCTATCTTCCGATGGATCACTAATTCCACGCGGCGTTCTTTCTTTTTAAGAGTTACCCAGAAGCAAAGAATATGACCACTGCTCAGTTCTATTAAGCCTTCTAGAGTTTACCGAAATAAGAATTAGTCTTTTTTCTTCCGGCACATCCTTCAACATTACAGCTAAGCTTCAATCGCTATAGAGGTTTTGTGCGTTGAGCCTAGCAAGTGCAAGGTTTGCCCCAGCGGCAAAGATTAGTCCAAACCGGTGCAAATTAGTAAAGTTTGAGGCAGTTAGAACCAGCTGGCCTCTTTGCTGCTGCAGTGAAGAATAAAAAAGGGACATACCAATAAGCAAAACAAAAAAGAAAGACATGTTTTAGAATTATTCAATGACCGCTGCAGTGGCACTTTTTTCAAGACAACATAAGCGATGAAACCGATACCACCAATTCTTCTTGTTTTTTAATTCTCGACGCCGACAATTCACAACAAGCAACAAGCACCAGCTAGTGTTTGGGTCTTGAAACCACTGCACGTATTTGTGCTTCTTTCCCGAACAAGAGCCCGGGAGCCCTTTTTTTACCCACTGGCTCAGCTTGTCTTCGCACTGAACCCATGTAGGAACACTAAACATGATAGTGACATACCAATTGCATTTTGCCTATATAAAGGCGAACTTTTACCGTGTATAAGATGCGCCAAACATCGTGTACGATTTTAACGGGCCTAAATACAGCAGTATAAGAATAAAAAGGCCCCCTCATGGTTTTCATTTTGCGTTTTTTTTTATATTTGTTTTGGTGTTTGTTTTTGCTCTAAGAGTACGCAAAAAGAATTGCCCCCTTTTCCTGAAATAAATCCCATCTCCGATTTCGGGAAGGCGGACCTATTTAGGTTCAAATGTACTCGAAAGTATGTTTCGGAAAGAATGTAATTTCAAGTGATAGTGAAAAAGTTGCAGGTGTTCGCAGGTGATTCTTCTTCATTCTTCTCAATGCATTGTGCCTTTGTTGCCTACGGGACACTAAACTGTAAATGAAATTGACTGTCCTGCATTGGTGAATTAGTGAGCTCATGAATACAAATACACCAATCGCATCTGTAGGAATTGACATTTAAAGTTGCTATTACTTTACTTTCAAGATAGCGTTCAAACAACCCTTAATTCGTAGTTAGAACATTAGCGGTGGCTTAGCTCGGGCTGTGCCAGGATATACGTAGAGTGAGCTAAGGTTAAGCGGGTTGTATTTAGGTTACCTGGTTATCTAGGATTAGCTCATGATCATGCTTACTGCTGCTGAAACGATTTCAAATCCAATCCAATCCAATCCCATCCAGTTCAGTCCAGCCCAGGCCAATAAAATCCAGTCCAGCCCCATCCGGTCCAGTCCAGTCCATCCACTGCTTTTGGCTCATGCGCAGCACGGCTCTCCAGGAGCCACGCGCAATGGCTATCAAGCGGCTCCGGAAGCAGCGTCAGAGTTGGATAGTGCGCAGCAGAGGAGCACAGCTGGGTACGCGTCGGCGACAGTGTGTCTGCCGCGGCAACGAAGTCATTCTTCTGGAATGCGCAGACCAGCGAATTTGGATATTCAATTTTATACTCCCCTGTACTCCAAATGGCTCGGCTTTACAATATAATCAAATATAATATAATCAATTATATTTGATTAATTATAATTCAATATAATCAAATTTATCAAATCCAAACAAACAAAATTTATGCTCCTCGCGCTTGCGCAGCACGGCGCTTCAAGGTTCATGCGAAACTGGTCAACCTTCGCCAGCGTAGCTTACGCTACAAAAGTAAAGAAAACGGATTAAGAATGGTGGTAATCATAAAATAACTAGAGCCCTTCATTTTTTGGGGCGCTTCTTTACATGCTCATCAACGTCAAGGCGAAATCGAAAGCAAACTATAAAATAAATTATAGCTATTTATTTTAATTCCTATGGGCTGTAAAACCACTTAGGTTGCATCTCAGGTAGTTTACTGTAATTATTTATTTTTATTTTTATTACTTTGAATGTGCAATTTTTTTTAACAGAACACACGCGTGGTGGCCAACGTGCTAACATGGCGTGCTGCCGATTCAAGAGATGCGAGTTGATGCTGGCATACAGCTATTTTTTGATGGTGTCAAAAAATTAATATTTTGATTCGCCGAGAATAGAGTGCCCGTAAAGGATTCATGGTTGTATATATAATTGTGCATCTCTTTATTACAGGAGCGTAATTTTTCAGCTTCAGTGTTTTAGAGCCCCGATAATATAGTTTTCTTTGCAGAGGGCTATGCATCACGACAGCGTCGGTAAGGGCACAGTAAAATGCAACATACACGCAGAGACGAAACCTACACATGTGCTCACCAAGTCGCATCGTTCACATAAGTATTCAGTAAATGTACAAACAGGGCACGTGCATTCCAGATTGCTCCATAAAGCATACCTATACACAAGACATTGTTTTGGGCATATAAATCGTTTTCCTACTTCTTTTTTTATTTACAACACTAAGTTTGGTATAAACAACTGGCCCTACAGACCTATCAAACTTTTAGTTTTTCGGTACTACCATTACGATTCTTTTAAATTGGAAATCAGGTGTTGCAATGGTGCTTACACCAAGTAAGAATAATAAACTCACAGAGGGGAGAAATTGATTATATGTACTCGCTTCCCATGTATTCTAACCAGTGGACCACCTCAGAGCGCTTCCCTCATCGGGGTTCTCTTTTTTATGGTGCCTTTTAGCAGCGCCAATAAAATTGAGCAGCTTGTAAAGTCTCCAAGAAAGATTCCAAAAATCAATCTTGATAATGGTTCTCAACTCAAACACTGGTGAAATTGAATGCTGTCCATGCTTTTGCCCTACGTTTTATTCGCAGTTCATAGATCAGTTTAAGCCCAAACACAAACATAATTTTGATTTTCCATTGCTCTGGTATGGTTAGGTTAGGCATAACTTTATTGATGCCTGCATATCGGCGGTTTGATGCATCGCGGTGCCGGGATAGGCGTCTACCTACTGTTGGCTGCTACTCTGCACAGCGCCTGCGGATCCCGTTGCCGAGTCACACGGTCTGCTAAATGAATTATTTCTTCGCTATTTCAAACAGTTTCAATGTTCCTTAAAAGCTACACCCGAGACTGGTACCAGACACGGCAACAACGCTGACATTATTAAGCATTGGAGCACCTGTTTGAACGGCCACAAAGTGATCCTTGAGCACCTCTTTCATCCTTGAACAACCACAAACCGGCTTTCCAGAGCTGCCAGTACAACCAGTTAAAAGACGGTGAGAACGAACATTTCACTCAATTTGGTGGTGTGGTTTCTAAAGCAATAGTAAGCTGCTCTGCAGGTCCCATTGCAAGACTTTTTTCCACTAAAAGGGCAGTGCAGCACTCTGAGTAGAAAAAATTCTTGGAATAGGGCAGGCAGACGGTGGGGATCAGATCGTGTGTGACGCGTTGTGCTTCCCTAACGATCTGAAAGGTAGCGTGCCGCGCCATCTGAGAGGGGGTTTAGGTTTATGTACTTTGCACATTACCCAGATAGCACGTAGCCATGCGACGCTTATTTCACCAATTATTATGCGTTTTTTTTTTGCAGCTAACTTGTGCTTCGCAAGGAAGTCAAAATACACAAATGACGGAGAAACAGTTAGCTAAGTGGTGTCCGCGGGCGACTGTGGGCGAATGGAATGTCGTGGTATTTTTCTGCGAGCATATATTATTCAGTGCTATTAATTAAAAAAAACATCAAATGAGATTTTAGAATCTTGGTGATCGACGTCTCACATTATATTCTAAGTACAAGCGATAGGCGTGTGGTTTCTGGGGATATTTATTAGCCATGTGGGAAAAAAGTGCTGGGAAAGATGAAAGACAAAGGGAGTAGACACTGACCTGAACGTTTTCGAAGTTCGTATTTTATACTGTACTTGCGCGAAAATACATAAGGCTAAAAACAGATGACATAAAACACAGCGCAAACCTCAACGAATTTTGTTACAAGAAAGCACACATATATACCACCTGACCAAACATACACATCACAGATGCAGCTAATCTTTTCCGCTTGCATTACCACACCTTTGGGCCAAGTAACATTACGTTTACAATATTATGAAAAAGTGCCAGCCAGCTCTTGATTAGGAAATTTCTTATGATTTATTGAGAGGAAGGTGTGCTCATGCAACAATCTACAGCACGTGTGAGTTCCTCTGCTCTATAATGTATAGGGTTATTGGGTACCTGTTCGTCGCTACAATGTAGCATTTCTTTTACAAGCGAGTGCATTTTTAGTACCCACAGTGAATTCGTGAGTGGCCTGATTTGGGTGTTTTGTACATTGGTTGCATGCTGGCCTAACCGAGTTATAAACGTTTTCTTATTTTCCCACATACATCATGGAGGCACTCCAGCGGGATGACGTAGCATATACACAATACGCAATCCACATACCTATCACTGTGCTTGCGTAGTTCACATGCTTGTTTCGTGTCTTTACCGTAGCTCTTTACAGTAGGGTCCAGAGTGTGTTCTATCATCCGGGTGCTAATAGTGCTGATGATGATGACGCTGTTCAACACTACCATGATGGCGTCGCTACATGATCATCAACTTTGTGGCGAACAGCCACTACGTCTTGGATGCCGGCGATATACGGCTCAGTCGACGTCTGTGCTCGGAATGCGGAGTCCTCTTCGTCGGCGCGGTGCAGACCACCGTGCTTCCCAAAGGGGTTAATCGTCACCGCTTTCAGCTATCCCATCTAGTAAGTGTTGCTTAATTTGTACCTTACACGTATTTAAAGTACCATTCAGGTGAAACATGATTAGTCAGGTGAAATGTGGGTTCTCAGCGGATTTGGGGGTCTCAGAAGCTCGTAAGGACTGACCCAGCCTTTCACGCCGACATCGTTGGGGCAGCAGAAGAAACCAAGATTTCCAGGCTGGTTCACGGTGACCAGCGGGCGAGCGGCAATAGCCAGCCCGGTCCATGGTTCACTAGGGCAAGGGATGGGTGGAGTAGAGCTGAGCAGGAACTACGTGGCACTCCCCGACAAAAGATTCGTGGTAGAGCGGTATTCACAAATGTGTATTTACAGGACTGATTTACAAGTTGCAGTTTACAGAAGGCAGTGTGGATGATAGCGCCTTGCAAGCGGGGAACCAAAGTACACGCGCGGCACAGTCAGCGTCCCCTTTCTGTTCGCTGCTTGATGATGATCCTACTATGGCACAATGCATATAATGCACTCTTTCCAGCGAACGTATCGAATCAGTCGCAATATTTTTTTTACAAATTGTAAGGTGACTTACTTTGTGGATAGTATGTAATTTGTTTATATCTGAGCGCATCAGTCGAGAGGGTTGAACTCAACTGATACGTTATGGCAATCTCCAGGACATGTTTTGTATGTGAATAAAAAATGGCAATTTTGCTCTAAATTCTCAAGGTTTCTCTAGTTTCGCGAAAACCGGAACTGGAAAAGGTTGGGTATCTACATTTATTTATGTGTGTACTTAGTATATAATTTCATCATCGCCACCAATTTCTTAAAGTTTCACAAACCAAAACTCTTATTAGACTAAGCTCAACTCTACATATCCCGTCAGAGACGCACCTTCGCTGGACGTTTCGCTTCATCAAGAGCAGGAGCCCTGAATATATGAATGTTTAATTTGCAAAGGGTACTGGATCATCTCACCAAACAAACTTGATTCAGTATTTAGAGTAGAGGTCTGTCTTGCTCATAAGAACGGTACATGATTGTGTATATTGTCATGGTATAAACAAAACCACTAGCAAAATTGAATACTTACACGGCCGAACTTCTGCCCACAAGCGAGCTACGAACGTCTAGCCTTGGCCGAACGTAAGAGCTCTTCTTCCTTCTCCTCTTCACCGGCTCCCTTTCTTCGTCGTCGTCGTCTCCACAAGTTATCAGCGGCTATCCTCCAAGTTGGGTATGTGGACGAACTCTGCGGTGAATGCCTGCCCAGGGCATGGCGTCAAAGTTCAAACTCATTACCAGCCGTGGCATCGCCCCTATCCTGGATGGCATCGACCCGATGCCCACTCGTTGAAAAACAAAAGGATCATCATAACCACTTGGTTAAAGGTCAGCATGCGGCAGGGACACAAACCCGCACGAACAGTCATCGCCTTGTCACCGAGCCTGATACGGTTTCAGGCGTATGACTTGTACAACTTCTGGGCGAGGTTGTCGCCTGGAGAAGAAAACGCGTTTCCTTCATGGAACAACGACGTAGGTAACGCCCGATAGACGCGACAGAACCTTATAAGGTCCGAATTAACGCCGCAGAAGCTTCTCTGATAGCCACGGCGGCGAACGGCTGTGACGCAGATTAGCAATGTGCGAACACGCATGCCAGGCAGCATGTTGTCGTTGTTGTTGTTGTTGGTGTTCCTTTGTATATTGGCGCATCCCAGTCAGGGGATCGGCCAAACATCAGTCGTTAATTAGAATGTGATTCAAAGAAAATTAGAAAATTAGAATGATTCAAAGAAAATTATAAATATTTGGAAGCTTTTCTTTTTCTTGTGTTGGAGGAATTGAGTTTGGAATTTGGGTAATATTGAAACAAAAAAAAGAAATAAGTATATAAATAATTAAATAAAGAAAGATAAGAAGAGGAAGAAGAAGGAGGAGGGAGAGAATGATAAAAAAATCAGAAATGGATGCTTTTGGAGGGCTCAGGTGAGGAGCCAGAACAAGATACGAATTAGGTTGTAAATCTTTTGGAATTTTCTATGAAGCGCAGAAGAGCAGAACAAACATCCTGGCGGCAATATCCCGTTTCTGAAGCCCCAAATGATAAAAGAGCCGGCACTGATAATACCAACCCCAGGCGATGAAGCGGCATCTCAAGGAGCTGACGTCTGAGGCTTCAAAATCGCCGACATGACAAAAGGAAATGGTCGACAGACTCTTCTTCATTACACTAACTCCACATGGCACTCTGCGCCAGACGAGACCTGTGGAGGTATCTGTTCAACTTGGGCACACGACATCGAAGGCTCGTTACAATCGCCTCCAGGTCGCGTGAGGGGCACCAATTCGGATTCCAGGAGAATTTTAGATGAGAAAAATCTCGCATTGACAATAAGACTGATTCGTGCTGCCCTTGCAGCTTCAACAATCTACGGAATCTTACAGCGGCTAATAAAGGCGTTGTCTCAATGACATCGACAACAGGCCCGGAGAGTGCTACCCTTGCCAGTGAATCTGCGGTTTCATTAAAGGTGATTCCCGCATGCCCAGGGACCCAAAGAAGGTCAAATTCAGTAATATGAGGTGGTAGAACGGATCGAAACGTCAGTAGAAGAGGTGAGTCTTTCGGAAAAGAAAGGGCTAAGCCTACGGATAGGGAATCTGTAATTATAAGTGGAGACGACACCGATATGTCAAGCTTTCATATTGCCAAGGCAATTGCCAAGAATTCCGCATAGAATATAGGGATAAAATCCACCACACGAACCGAAAAGTACCAATTTAAGGAAGGGGAAACTATACCTATTCCGGATTTTTCCTCTCGTTGAGAAGCATCTGTATATATGATAGTACCTTGCTGAATTGAGGCCAAATGATCTTGTAGGATACTATTGAGCAGTCTGGCAGGTAGCATTTTAGCATTTTGGGGAAAGATGTTCCGGAAATTGACCGTTATCGTATGACCCCTATCAAGAGATGGAAGTACGTTATTAAGCGCAACCCCTAATGGAGACACCAAGCTTTGTGCTAGAGTAACTTGCGGTCGATAGGACCTGGGCCACTGGGCCGCCAAAAACACAGCTGGCTCAGCTACAAAGATAAATTGTGCCCTGTTAACCCCCACGCCATAGGCTCCCAGGAAAGTATCCACAGTGAGTATTCTAAATCGGTGTATCAGAGGGGGAACTCGGGCTTCCAAATAAAGTAACGCATTAGATGCATTTTTAGGTAGCCCTAAACAGCAGCGAAGAGCCTGGCGTTCCAGGAGAACTAGGCGATGGAGCTTATACGTAGCAGCACCCGAGAATAGAACACACCCAAACTCTAAAATAGGCAGCACGTACATACGGTATATCATCAGAAGAGATTCACGGCGCATTCTCCTCTTTATATGGCTGAGGCGCCTCAACATGCCAACAGCACGTGCTCCTTTAGTAGCTATACGCTCTATATGTGGACTCCAGTCAAGTTGGCTGGTGTATACTACCCCAAGGTATTTTAAAGAATCAACCTGGGGTATGATGTGCTGACGGTAACAGAGAGTGATATTAAAGAAAAAAGTCGACTGAAAAGCTAGCACAGAGCATTTGCTGGCATTTATTGTGAGAGAGATGCTATCTAACCAGGAATCTAAAGAATTCAGATATGACTGCATTAATACATGCAGTTCGTGTATGTCAGAAGCTGACGCGAAAAATGCGATATCGTCGGCATAAACATAAGTCTGGACACCCGAAACCACAAGGACCGAGCTTAACAGGATATTAAAAAGAACCGGCGAGAGGACAGCTCCCTGTGGTACACCTCTTTTCTGTGAGTGCCGAGAGGAACAAATGTTACCCCTCACACACCAGAACTGCCTGTCCTTTAGGAATTCACGTAGCCATGCTATAATGTATCTAGGGAAATTTAATTTCTGCAAGCGAGGCATTACCACAGGGTACTCCACGCTGTCATATGCTTTTGCTATATCCAAGGTCACTAGAGCCGCAACCTGTTTATATCGACGGGCAAGTTTTATACGACTTTCAAGGTCGATGTGGGCACTCCAAATAGAACAACCTGGGCGAAATCCAATTTGACTTGGGCTGAGGATATTATACTCAGACA
Source organism: Haemaphysalis longicornis (assembly GCA_013339765.2). Classification (NCBI taxonomy): domain Eukaryota; kingdom Metazoa; phylum Arthropoda; class Arachnida; order Ixodida; family Ixodidae; genus Haemaphysalis; species Haemaphysalis longicornis. The sequence continues at coordinate 106,753,987 of CM023453.1, forward strand.
AAAATTCCGTAATTCGGTGAAGCAAAATCCGCTCAATTAGTTTTACTACGTTCGAAGTCAGAGAGGTAGGCCTGATATTATCAACAGCGAGGCCCTGACCAACAGTCTTCGGTATAGGAAGTATTTTAAGCTATCCGCCACACATCGGGAATCCACGCATTCCTGAGAGAACAATTAATCATACTCAGCAGGTCATCCGGTGCATGATCGTATAGTAGTTTTAACATTTCAGTAGTAATGTGGTCCGGACCAGGGGCCGCTGCTGGCATTTTTGACATAGCATCGAAAAGCTCCGTATGCGTAATTTCTGCGAAGTCCTCTACCACTATAGGTGGAGGAGGCGAGGTAGCTAGAGCAGACGAAAAACGAATTTGCAGACCCCTAGCAATCAACTCTAGAGACTCGGAGATTTCATTGGAAGATAACACTATAGAGTTTAAACTATCAGATTGGGGAACCGCTTTCCTAGACCGAAGAAATCGAAAAAGGGCCCGCTTATTAGTGGGTTCAGAAAGAATTGAGCAGCGGTGATAGTCATAGGCCTGTTTGGCATTACAAACTGCTGGTTTGAACATCGCGGAATGATACTTATAATTGCTCCAGTTCAGCGGGCAATGGTTATAGCAAAGCTTCTTCCAGGCTGCCTTCCTGCGTCTAAAGTTGCGTGTACATTCTTCATTCCACCAGGGGCTAGGTGACACAGCTCGCTTAGACCCGTATTTCAAATAACGAGGACTGCGCCGAAGTGGTTAGGGCAGCACAAAGACCCGTCGCCCGTTCAGTTGTGTCTTCAGCAGGCAGAGAAGATACGGCCTCCTTCAGAGAGATTTGGAATTTCTTATAATCTACAAAAGTGCAACTTCGCTGGACGAGAGAGCGAACAGGGGCACTGAATCTCAAACAATATTGGAAGTGTGGTCACTGCTAGTCCCGCTGTCAACAGTAGACCATGAAGAAACTTTAACACCCCTAGAACAAATAGTTAAATCTAAACAGATCGAGTTATTCCCTGTATGTAGGTGGGAGAAACTGAATTTATACATGCCAAATTGTTGTCCGTAATCCAATCTAACAAGCGAAGACCGCAGGAATCCGTTCGGTAGCCCCAAGAAATATGATGGGAATTAAAGTCTCCCGCAACAACGACGGGAGGTACAGCCGCAGCAAGAGCGAGATCTAGGGGTTCCGAATCAATAACCCCAAGTGGAAAGTAAACGTTCGCCAAAGAGAAAGGAAGACAGCCAGGGAGTCTGATCTCCAATACCAAAATTTCACAATCTGATCTTCGAAGCTGGAAGGATACTTTGGCCTTATGAGCGAATTTTGTTGAAACTAGAATCAAAAGGCCTCCCCCTCGTGAAAGTCTGTCTAGTCTGAACGTGTGGTAATTACATAAGCTAAAGCTTTGATTGATATTGAGCCAGGTTTCCTGAAGCAAATTAGATCTGGATGTCTGCTCGTTCTTCTCTCTTCTTCGGCGGTTCCCCTACGGGAAGATGACGACGGTGGTTGAACGAGAATCTATCTCGTGATGGATTCTTTGGTTGGCCATTCCCTAGGGGCATCCTGCCACAATCACAATCAGAGGCGCTGCTGACGGGGCTGGTTGAGCTGCAAGGCGCGTGGCGCTTCCCGCCACAGCTTTCCCTCGGGAAATTCAGCATCCCCCTCTAAAGTTTCAGTTCGTCGTTTCCGTTGACGTTCAGCTTCGCCGTGCCTTCGTTGTATCAGTAGCTTCTTGACGGTAGTTTTGAATGAGTCAAGGACATAAGGCGGGGTTCGTAGCATTTGCTCCTGTCCCGGATTTGTAGCGTAGTGGGGAGAGCACCGCGTACCTCCCGTTGCGGTCAGAGAGTCGTGGGGTCGAAACCGGGCGCCGCTAACTATTTATTTTTGATAGTGTAGTATCGCGGAGCTGTGGGGGTACGGAGGAGAGTTGCGCATGCGCAGTGAGCGTGTGGACGGCGCCGCCATGAATGAGGAGGACCAGACGAGCCTAGGAATGCTCCGCATTTAAAATATCGCCTTAGTGAGCGCACGCCATGAGAGAAATTTACTCCGCGGGTGGTGTGTCAAGTTTACTAGGTCCTGTAGTTTCGGCTCAGCATTGATGAATCAGTCAGTCAGCAGCCGGGCACGTCATTTTGTAGGTACAGAAGATTTATGTGTGTGCCTGTGTGCGTGAGTGGGGGGGTGCGTGCATGCGTGCGTGTGTGTGTGCGTGCGTGTGACCCGATTCATTTCTGCTCCTCCACTGTGCCCCACTGTGCCCCAAAGTGCACTTTTATGCATAGTGCACAATACATTTTTTTTTATTTTCACAATACATTTATTACGCAATTCGGGCTTGTACCTAAAGTCCCACCCTACCGTATACATCCCGCCACCTTAAAGGGGCACTGACACAAAATTTTGAAGGCGAGATAACTTCGGAGATAGATTGGTGGGAACACATATACATCATCTGCAAAATATCAGCGGCGAATACAGCCTAGAACATATATTTAAAATCAATTTTGAAGTGTGCGAAACGCAACCGAGCAGCCAGCAGAGGACCACCACGCGCAATTGTAAATAAACAACATCCAAATACGTCACGAGTTTGTGTTGCCGCTTCCGCACTACCGGCGTTTTCCGCCGGCTCACCCGGCTCGCCGCTCCAATCGGAGGGCCGGAGGGCGGAGCTTCTGCTCTCGAGAACGAACGACCCGATCGTTGGCGGCGCAGCGGAGGCGCCGTGATTTCGTCAGCTCATCGGGCAGCTGGCCGCGACCAAAGTTCTACAGCGATTCCAGGCACTCTGTTTCTATTACTGTTTTATTACCATTGGATGCGAAAACGCGCCGGAGGCACGAAAAGCCCACTAGCTAGCCGCACGGTCGCTGTGCAGGCGGCGGCCACGGCCGCGAAGTGGCCCAGGCCGCGCAGGTAGCTCGAGTGATAGCTTGTTACCGCTGCTGCCCGAAATTGTCCCCAAGTCCCTACCATGGGGGCTTACATGAGAAAGGAGTTAATGATGCGATGGCGGGCTGCATTAAAAATTGTCATCTGCACCGCTTACGAGAGCGGCACTCGAATATCCGCCGCAGTGCTAAGCCGAACACATCTGTAGGCGGACCTGTAGGCAGACCGGCCGGCTGCTCCCAGCGCGCGTCTTGCCACCCACCGCCTCGAGCGTCGCGCGTCGTTCTTTAGCCGCGGCAGCATTTGCACTCGCAGCGCCTGCGTCACATCCACGGTCGCTTTTTAATTAAGCGCCTCACGAGATCAGTACGTGGGGGCATTCGCAGAAACTGCCGTCGATGCGGATTCGACAGTGCTACGGCGGCTCTGCTCTGTGATATCCATCCGACGGTCACGTGGTCAGCTTTGTTCACACAAAATCCATCGTTTCGCGGCACTCGCTGAAACCGAAACTGTGACTGGCCGCATTGAAAATGCCTCTAATTATAAACAACCGTCGCGCGCTGAAGCAAATGAGGTTTCTACAGTTATAAGTAGGTCACTAGCTACTTATCGCAACAAAAAAAACAAGATGCAAAATTTTTGTGTCAGTGCCCCTTTAACCAAACGGGAGGCGTTGGTGGTCAAGGCGTTCTAGGCACGCCTTCCGCACTAGATAACACCTGCAAGATGGGCAGAGAAAATAGCTTATTCCATTATGAACACTTCTCCTAGCGCATTCCTCTGTAAAAGGTCATCCGTATGACGTTAGCGTCATTGGCGTTAAATGAGCAACCCCACAATTACCCTGTCGACGTGCCAGTCGTACCGCCAGCGACCTTTTGTTTTGAAATATTTGCCCAGACAAGGCAAAACACTAATCTCACATCAACATTAACGCTGCCGTTCGTGAAGACCCAAAGGCCATCACCTGGACATGCAATGACATCCGTGTCGTTAGTGGATCACCCCAAGTTGCCAATGTTAATGCCATTGTTGAAGAAGCTGAGCTTTTCGGCAATCTTCGAACTCTTCCAGATATTAAAAATACCTTCCCTCTTTTGGAGCCACACTATTCCGGAAGGAAATTTGCTCTGTTGTCTAGAAAATGTAATCTATAAGATTGTTCAATACGGGAACAACGATCCCTTCTTGTTTCCTACGTCTGGGAAAACAAATCATGTGAACACGCACAAAGCGGACAGGAGTTGTAGAGCTTCTCAGCATCTTTATAAATGACTCAAGCAAACTACGCAAAATCTGCATATGAGTTTTCAATAGACCTTTTTCAATCACTGCCTTATTCCCTCTTCCCCACCAGGGCGTCCTGCGTTTTTCTTCTCAATAATGTCTACTTTCATCACCGGAAGAGAACACCAGACTCATCACCTTCATCGAGCACCACCTAGAACCCTATCCCAAGAAAGATTGATTGATTGATTGATTGATTGATTGATTGATTGATTGATTGATTGATTGATTGATTGATTGATTGATTGATTGATTGATTGATTGATTGATTGATTGATTGTTGATGATTGATGTGATTGATTGAGGGGATTATGCGCCAAAACAACACAGGTTATGAGCCGCGCCGTAGTGGAGGGCTCCGGGTTAATTTTGCCCACCTGGGCGTCTTTTATGTGCGCCGAAATCTCGAACACACGGGCTTTTTTCCTTTTCGCCTCTACCAGAAAAGAGGTCGGGAATCGAACCCACACCATTGGGCTCAGCAGCACAAGGCCTTAGCCAGTGAGCTACCGCGGCGGGTCTATCGCAAGGAAGATCAACGGATCCCCGGCTATGACCAAACCCGGGGAGGGGACACTGTCCAACAACGTCACCTATAGGAAGCCACAACAGCAAACGTAGAAATCCCCTGAAAAGGGGGGGGGGGGGAATGCCAACACGAAATTGAAAAAAATAGCTTCATCACCCCTCCCTCAGCGCCTGCCACGCCAGACTATGGCGCAGACGTCATACACAAAGACATCTTAACACCCCTATTCTCCATCATATATCCTCCACTAAGTACCCATCTGCCCAACCTGTCATACTCCCAGTGCGACGTTCCATCTCGTATGGGCATTCGCCCACACTCAAATCATCTCCCTTCCCCGTACCCCCGAGTAGTGGGAGTGCGGGCTGACCAGCTGTCAGCTCGGGACTCGGGAACGCCTGACATCACGGACTAGAGCACAAGCGGTCGCTCACGGCTTTCTGAACTGAGAAGAGGCCACCCACCTTTCTTTTAAATGTAGAGCATTTCTTTAACTCACGATGTCACCTGGCGTTGTCGGCGTGCCTCGGCGTCCGCAACAGCCGTTGCAGGTGCGCCCTCTCCCCCACTCCTCCTCTCCCGCATCACGCTACTACCCTCCTCGCTCTCAACAACAGGTCCGCACCCCTCCCCCTACACTATGTAAAAAAAATAATACTTACCGGCGCCTGGTTTCGATCCCACGACCCTGCGGGCGGAACGCAAGGTACATGGTGCGCTACCCACTGCACAGAATGGAAGGCTACGAACGCGTCTGATATCCTTGACTCATTTAAACTACGTCAAGAAGCTGCTGATACAACGCATTCACTACCTGTGTGTGGAACGCGAGGTACATGGTGCTCTTCCCCCTGCGCCACAAAACCGAGACAGAATGAAAGGCTACGAACGCGCCTTATGTCCTCGACTCATTCAAACTACGTCAAGAAGCTGCTGATACAACGCATTCACTACCGCCAACTCCCCAAACACTAAACGTTAACGCAATACACCCACCCCCTATGCGACGCATTTACTCGAGTCCACCTCGCTGGGAGATGGGTCCTTTTTATTTTACTTTAGAGCGCAGCACTTTGGCGGCCGATACTGCGGTTTGGCATCGGCGGTGGCGTTGTAACCTGGCGAGGGAAGACAGAAAGAATACGACGGAGGAAAGTATGGCGAAGGTGTGAGTGGGAGGGCACTGTGTTGAGCCCACAAGAAACACTCTTCGACGGCGACGCATGGCGAAAGTGCGAAGCGGAGGCACATGCTCGGCGCTGCACAAAGCGCTTCCAGATGACGCCATAGCAGCGCCCGCCGTCTTTCGCTCGACGATGATGTACTATCGGGGTCAAATGAAACACGAAATGAACAAAGGAACACGAAAATATCAACCGGAACAAACAAATAGCGCTATTTCTTTCTATGTAAGCCAACATGTCCCGTGGCTTAGTTACAAAAACAATGTTGGGAAAACTGCATTTCTAAACATACCAATATCGTGCTATTAATGAACTCTACGAACAGTATTTTTCAATTTTGCACGTTCTAGTTCATATTCTCGTGTTCGCGTTTCATTTGACGCCGAGTGTACATCCACTTCTAGAGACGCCGTTCGCGGTTCCTTTTTGAGGCTAATGGCGTATTCGGTTGGGCGTTTACGAGCGTTCTGGAGTGCTCTGAAAAGCGGCCGCGCCTTCGGTTGGTAGAATTCGAGCGCTCGAACTACTTTCGGTGGGTTATTTCGGAGCGTCAGCCTCGGACGTGGCGCCATCTGGCCGTGAGGGCGGGTCACGTGACACAAAACACCGTGGTTTGGTCATAGAGTTTCACGCTACCCTCCTCCTATGTCCCTCCTCGGGCGCCTTTGCAAAACGATTTACGTAACTAGAGTGTACTAGAAGTTTTAGAGTGGCCCGACCGGCCGCCCGGAGAGGTGCTCGTTTCGCGCAGAAAATAGCGGCGGCGCTGTAGTCAACGACCATTGAAAGCGAAAGCGGCGGCTGGCCGCGCGCACGGCCGCGTGGCCGGCCGGGCCAGGAAGCGCTTTATTCGCGGAGCGCTAGAAATTTGTTCTGCGGGTCGTCCAATTGCTGAAATGTACTGTAGGTACAGTGGACTGTGGGCAACGAAATGAAAAATAAACGCTGTAACTCATTTTGCGTTAGTTTTGCCTTTCCCGCTCGACAACAAGGAAAATTACGGATTTTCCTTCGGTGCAGCATTCGTAACGGATTGTAAATAAAGTAATTGCAGCGACATTTTTGCTATTCCAGTTTCCCATCAAAAAGTATTTTGCGTTCAATTGCGTAACATGAACCAGTTCATGATTGCTTTATGATTGTGTCCTTATTGTGCTGCTTGATGGACATGACACGAAAGAATATGAGGACTGGGATGATAGCTTCTCAGAATAATTCCTTAGTTATTGCCTGCAATTTACGCTCGGACTGCAGTTATGTGGGTTAATATCATAAGTTGTGTTTGTTTTATTGCGCGAGTTGTTATTATAGTGGTATTTAAGCAGTGGCCCGCCTGGGATAATTACGGGTCACCGTGGTGGCCGAACACAAAATGACACACGCAAGCGAGATATCTTTTTAACTAAAAAGGGGTTAGCCCAGTGGTTAGCCAAGTTGTCCCAATGACCGTCTTTCATAGAACTATTCCCGCAAAGTTCTATTAATCGCACCACCTTTCACCTGATTCGGTCAACAAGGAGTTGAATCAAATTAACACAAATTTAATTCACAAGTATGCTGAGGTACAATTACACGCACATAAAACAAATGCAAAACATAGATCAGAAAATATACTAACCGCGACAAAAATGAAATATAACACGTCTACTATAGAGGTAAAGGTTCAAGAACGCTAACATGGAGGTTCAAATAAACGGAACTGGAACAAATACACATTTTGTTTTCATTTTCAATAGCCCAGCAAATGAAATGTAACGCGGGAAATCATGCACAAAGTCTACACATGTAAAGGTTTAGGAATAACGCTAACATGGAGATTTAAATTGACATTTTTGGCCAACGCATTTTCATAACTCGCCCTCGATCATTAGCAACGGCTAAGTTTAAGGTGTTGCTCCCACCTTCGCATGTAATCACAGAAATTTTAGACATTTTATGTAGAAATGAATCCGTGTCACGATGTATACAGAACCAAACCAAATTTGCTGTCAAGGTCTCACGTGCTGGTCGCAACCAACACCGTTAAGGTGTTTGTTGTGAATAAGGGCTGCAGCACATCCATAACGCTGTCATGGTGGAGCTCCTTGTCGCTGAAGCAACTGGTAAAAACGTCCTAGAGATCGCTAATAAACTTAAAAAATGCGCGGAAGGATTCAGAAGTACCCCCAAATTACAAGAGGTAGTCAACACCGCGGCATCGTCCCCTGGCATGTAGGTCTGGTCCTGCAGACTTGGCACTTCGTTTTCAGTGCACACTTCCTTACCAAGGGCCTGCATGCGACATAGCAGGTTAATAAAATAAGAAAGCCCACTAACAACAGTACAAGCATCAACGGTAAAGGTATCCCAGAAGAAGGCTTTTGGTATTTTTGTTCCAAATAGGAACGCAAAAAACAGTAAACTTTTTGCAGCATAGATTGTGCGCCCCGCCGCTTTTGCTTCATGCGCAGAGTCAGGAAGGGGAAGGGACGAACATTCCTGGTGCCTGTCCGTAATCCTTCTTTAACTCGAATTCTGCTATATCTCAAAATATCATTCTCGAAACTTTTTCTCAGCGTGTGTTTACCTCCCAAAGGCGCTATGCATTTGCCCGCTTTATCTCCAAGCGTTTTTTTCGGAGGACCACGGATATCTCGAAATACTGGCAGAGAGGACACAAGGCAAAGTCCGCTGCAGGCAGCTGATAAGGTCCCCGTTCGTATGATTACTCCCACTACTCACCGAACGCGATCGTGAAGTGCAAGCTAGTTTACGCGGACTACGCGTCCCCGTTACCGGAATTAATGCTGTCTGGCGCGTACATCATTAAGATAACTGTGGACGACGCAGCTGATCATGCGGACGAGGAGGAGCCTCCAGAAGTGCCTACAACGGCAGAAACAACATACATGCTGCTTCTGCTTTGTAACAAGATAAAATGTAGCGGTGGCGACCACCAATTCATGCGATGCGTTGAGAATTCTCGGGTACGCTTTTCTGGGGTGCAGATGCGAACGCGAAACAGCCGAGCGCAACACAGTTCTTTCTTCTGCAATAATAAAAGTTTCTTTTTCCTGCGAATTATTTTGTCTTCATTACGAAATCTCCCCTGTGCAATAGTGCTTTTGTTAGCAGTGCTAGCTGTTATTTCAGGGACCTGGCTACAAATTTTCTGCATTCGACCTAAGCATAATACAAATTTATTAAGGTTTCTAAGCTTTTTGCAGGAGATAGGGTATGCCTTCGGAGTCATCAGGACTGCGGGACTGTGTCCTTCACGTTGCTTAGTTCTGGCCAGAATATATTATTCCAGTAATATTCTTCTCCACCCCAGAAATATTCATCATAGCGCTAGAATAAAGGCAGGAACGACGTTTATTGCACGGTTAACAATACAAATATTCGAAGAACGATTCTTAATAGTCGAAACTCCGCACTTATCTAAAATTTTCAGCTAATTTTACGACTGAGTTAACGAGAAATTACTGTATATCAACAATTAACGAGAAATTATCTTTGGGGGGGGGGAGGGGGGAGGTAGGTAATTTTATTGCGGGCCGTACTAGTTTAAAGTTTGCTCAAGCGGAGTCATAACGTTTCTGCGTCTACTTTCTAAATCAGCTGACCAAAGGCGCAGGTTCGATTCCCGGCCACGGCAGCTGCTTTTGTGATGGAGGATAAAAGCGAAAAACGCCCGTGTCTTCGAGATTTCGGCGCACGTTAAAGATCCCCAGGTGGTCAAAATTAATCCGGAGCCCTCCAGTACCGCTTGCCTCATCGCCTGTGTAGCACCGGCGCGTTAAACCTCATAACCCAAATTAATCAGCATCGCAAGCGCAAAACACCGCAGCGAGCAACGCAAATATTGCCGCGCGCAGGCTGGGAGCTAGTGCCGGGGAGCGCCGGCTGTTCAGTTGTTGACGACAGGCAGCGCCGCCGCTACACCGGTTTATTTTCTGCGCGAAAGTCGACCCGGCGGAGCAATGGGAGAGGCCGCCGCTCGGGCCACTCTAAAACTTCTAGTACGGGGAGGCCTCGCGCCTCGCCCCGGGGCTCCGCGGATTTTCGCGGAGCCATGGAGAACGAAGACAACGAGTTCCAAAGAAATGGACACTACGCCCGCTGCCACGACGACGACGGATCCGACTCGCAAGTGTCGCCGCGACCCGACCGGCCGCGACGACGCCGGCAACGCGGCGAGAAGACGGTCGCCATTACTGCTCTCTACCTCTCGCCGGACTGCTACGGGGGTGCCGCCAGCGTCGACGACGACGACTCCGTTGCGCCGCCGCCGCCGTGACACTCGCCGACGACGCGGAAGGTGGGGAGGACTCTGTGGTGTTTGTGTGGCCGGTTGGACTCAAGTGGTTTCCCGCCGCGCAAAGAAGATTTTGAAGGCATCGGGAGCCCCGTCGCAGCAGGGCTCCTCGCAACCAGGTAAGCCGAGCACCTTGGGCTCAGCTTTCGAATCTAATAGCAACGCGCGCGCGGGTCGGAAGACAGCAGCCCACGCGGGCTCAGTTCGCCGCTAAGGTGAATGCCGAGATGGCGAGGGCGGCTCGCATGCCGAGCTTCGCGTCTCGCGACGAGATTCCGCGTGGTCGTCCGGCCGCGCGGCGGGTTGGTTATCGCTAAAACACCGATGACTGCGTTGCGGGGAGCCATCTTCGCCGCGGCGGGAGTCGGTGAAGAGGAGGCGGACGAGGATTCTGTGTCCCCGAATGCCGCCCAAAATATTATCGTCATCAGTACGCCCAGTGAGAAGCGGGTCGACTGAGTACGGATCGACCCGAGCGATCACAGTCGGGGAAGTGATGTACGAAACGTACGCGTACTGGGCCACCCCCGAGAACACGTCCCGCGGCGTTATACGCGCGGGTAGGCCACGAGGAATCGGAGGAAGACACCGCGGCCGCCGCGTGGTCAATGCTCACAACCCAACGGCCATGGCCGCGCACCGCCTGGGTGGGTCCACCTCGGTGGTGATTCTGTTTGAAGGCCAAAAGGTGCCGCATTACGTCAAGTACGGGCGCTTTATTACCAAATGCACCCTGTACCGCCAACACCGAGAAGTCTGTAAGACCTGCGGACAGGTGGGGCACAGAAAGGACGTGTGTCCTACGCCAAACGCCCAGGTGTGTTTCGCCTGCGGCAGGAGAAATCCGGGCGCGGACCACGCCGAAATTGCCGACCAAGATGCAGACTGTGCGGCGGCGCGCACGTTACGGGCGCCGGCAGCTGCAAGAACAATTTAAGACGCCGCTGCAGATCAAGAAACGCAGTGGGCCCGACAGCAGGCCGAAGAGCGAACGACCACCAAGATGGCGCCGGCGCCCTTTGCAACCGGCCCTGAAGGTCAGACTTTCCAGAAGGGACGAGTTCCGGAAACTGGAGAGGAACCACAGGGACGGGAGCAGGGGCGGAGAGCCGCGATTGCGCAAACTGACACCAGGAGAAGGCGGCCCCACGTGGGCCGACGTCACTACCGGAGGGGCGGCGACTGCGGCGATGACTGCGACCGCAGCGCCGCGACGGCAGCGCTCCGCATCGCGGCGGCGGCAGCAGCAGGGAGCGGGAAGAAGAGCTCCGGCCGGCGGCACGGTCGCAGCTGCGACAAGAGCAGAAAACAATGGGAAAGAGAGAGGTCCGCGCCGAGGGAAGAGGCGTCAGCAGTTCCGGCCCGACGTCGCGCCGCGCTGGCAATAAAAGCGGCGGAGGCAGCAGCAGCAGCGACGAAGACCACAGAGCAGCCATGGGAGGAGATGCGGGAAGCCATGAAAGAATGCGCGCAGCCATGCAGCGCCAACAAGCGAAGATAAACACGATGCAGCTGACGATCAATCAGCAGCGCAACACCATCACGCAACTCAAGGCGGGCAAGAGCCCGGGCCCAGCGTCGCAACGACTGCGGCGGTCCAACACAACAGCAGAAGAAGCCGGCGATGGCGGTTGTAACGAGGGATTCTACCTCGGGTGCACCGTCACCGCAACCGACCACGTCAAGGGCCTTCCAATTCACCGCAACCGTATCGTCTTCCAAGAAGAAGGAGACGGAGCGGGAGGAGGCAGGAGGAAGGTAGAAGACCAAGAAGAAGACGACGAGGAGGTGTTCAGCGCAAGCGACGACGATGGCGAGGACGGCGACGGCGGGGACGCCTCTGCCAGGAACGTCGACGTCGTCGGCAGCGATGGCGAAGACTGCGGTCGATGCCGCGGCCGCGAAACAGCCCCTGGGCTACGCGGGCCTGAACAACCGCATCCGTCAACTGACCAACATCACAAACTACTGGGGGAAGAATCTCGAGAACCTCGAGCACCGTCTCCTCAACAAGATCACCCAAGTCATGCAGCAAGCAGCAACAACAGCTGCAAGCAGCAGATGCAACAGCAGTTCCAGCAATTCCAACAGCAGATCCAACAGCAAATTAGCCCCGAGAGGTTGCAGGCGCTCGTCGACTCACCGCCGTGCAACGTTACTGCAACGCATCCGAGTCTCCACTGCCATCGCCATAATGGGGGTCGCCGCGGGAGAAGGAGTGCTACGCGTCTGGCACTGGAACGCCAACGGCTTTCGGTGTCGGAAGGGAGTACTGCAGCAGCACCCTGCGCTCGCTGGATCCGTCGGAGCTTCCCGACGTGATAGCGGTGCAGGACACGCACGCCGAAGACCCGAAGGTGATGACTTTGCCCGGCTACCGTGCGGCACGCCAGCCCGGCCGAGCGCCCGCGCATGCGGGAAGGGGGCGCGCGCAGGGCGTGTGCACGTTCGTCCGCAAGGGCATCGCCTGTATCAAGCACGAGAAGTTCCTGGGCAACAAGGACAGACCCCATCGAGCTCTGCGTCACCGAGCTGGTGCTAGCCGGCAGGAACAGGCAGAGGTCGAGACAAGAACGCTAAAGGGAGGAAGACGACGACGACCACGGTCTTCGTCGCGAACGTCTACAGCAACCCGCAGCACGCGGCAAGCAGAAGTTCAAGCCCTGCTGCACAAGATCAGAGACGCGGTCCACCAGTCCGGGAGAGACGGAGTGGGAGGAGGAGACGCCGCGGCGATCGTCTGCGGCGACTTCAACGCGCAGCACATGGAGTTGGGCTACACGCGCACGACGGCCAAGGGCAAATGCCTGCTGGACGACGCGAGCGAGGCCGACTTCTCGTTACTGACGAACCCGGCGCACCCGACGACGCATAGGGACGTCGACTGCTCGGGACACCAACCCGGACCTCGCCTTCGCGCTCCTGCCTGACGGCGGACGTGGCGCGGTGGCGGGAACACGGGCCACACCTGGGCAGCGACCACTACAATCGGTGTGAGGTGACGGTGCCGCTGAGCCATCCCCGCGAGGGCAGTGGCTACGGCGGTGGCGCCGGCACGAACATCAAGCATCGACTGACCGACTGGCACAAGTTCCGGGACGCGGAGCTGGGCGAAGTCGAAGACGTGGAGAAGTGGACGGCTGACTTGGTGGCCGCGACTGAGGGCGTGACGACCGAGATCGAGACGTTCGAACGACACGGAGAGCGTGGACCCTCGCCTCGCGCACCTGCTGGAGGCCAGGCGTTCGCTGCAGCGCGCTGGAAGCTCCAGCGCCACAACCGCACGCGGCGCAAGCGGGTGGCGGCTCTCGGTCGTGCGAGTCGAGCGTTACAGCCGTCAGCTGAGCGCGCAGCAGTGGTTCGCGCTGTGCAGCGAGGCCGACGGACAGCTCCACCGCGGAGGCACGTGGAAGCTGTTGGCGCCACTTAATGGACGAGAGCAAGAGCAAGGAATATCAGCGCAACCGCATGGCGCAGATCTTACACACGGCGACCAAGCAGCTGGGCGAAGAAGAGATGCACAAGCGCCTGAACGAGCGCTACCTCCCTTTCGACCCCGCACGAAGACCACCCGAATACGCGGGGCGCGCCGAACCCCGCCCTCGACCGAGACATCGAGGAGTGGGAAGTGAGGCAGGCGACGCAGTCCCTGAACTGTCGATCGGCCGCCGGCCCCGACAGGGCGACCAACAAGGCGCTCCGGAACCTGAGTGATGCGGCCATCTCGTCGCTGACCCGGTACTTCAACAACGAGTGCTGCGCAGCGGCCGTCTCCCGCGCCAGTGGAAGACGGCCACGACCATCCTGCTACCGAAGCCGAACAAGCCGCCGGGGCATCGAGAACCTGCGCCCCATCTCGCTCACGTCGTGCGTGGGCTAAGGTGTTGGAGCACGTCCTCCTGAACACCCGGTGGCAGAGGTACCTGGAGCAAGAGGAGTTGTACCCGGACGCGATGCTGGGCTTCCGCGCGAAGCTTGGCACCAGGACGCCATGTTACTGCTACAGCGGGAGGTCCTGGAGCCCCCCGGGGGACTCCCGAAGAAGGACAATCGTGCGATTCTGGGCTGGACCTGCAGAGCGCATTCGACAAGGTGGGCGGACTCTGCGATCCTGGCTCAGGCGTCGCGCCTCGGTCTGGGGCGCCGTTCCTACGAGTACATCCGTTCGTTCCTGTCCCGGCGCCGGCGCAGCGCTGGGGGTCGGCGGAGCGAAGCTGGAGGAGCGCGAGCTGGGCAGCGTGGGACTCCGCAAGGCTCCGGTGATCTCGCCGCTCCTCTTCAATCTAGTCATGATCGAGGTGGCGCGGCGACTGGAGGAGGCTCGGCCGGCCGGCCATCAAGTACTGCATCTACGCGGACGACGTGACTATCTGGGCAACGGGCGGCAGCGACGGCGATGTCGAGGCCGGGCTGCAGTCGGCGGTGGACGCCGTGGAGGTGCGCGCGCGTCGGCACGGGCCTTCGGTGTTCGCCGCCGAAGTCGCAGCTCCTGATCCTGGCCCGGCCCGGTCGGTGGAGGGAAGCGGCCGCCGAGGAGGCGGAACGCACCATCGTGGGTTCGTGCAGCCGGCGACGGGGCGCCAATCCCGCACGTCTCGGGCCTTCGGGTCATGGTCATGTTCGTGGACGCGCCCCGGACCAACGGCAACGGCGGTCAAGCACCATCGTGACGAAGATGGGCATCGCGACGACGCCTGGTGAAGCGGGTTGTTCTTCCCGCTCGCGAGGCATGCGGGAGGCGAGTCTTCCTCGCTGCTGCTGCAGGCCTTCGTGTTCAGCCACGCGGCGGGCATTACGCGGGGCCTTTCACCGCTGGACCAGGGGGGGGCGGCAGCGCATCGACGCGGCCATCCGCAAGGCCTACACGGGGGCCTTGGGGCTCCTGAACGGCACGAAGAAGACGTCGGCCTGCTGCTGTCTCTGGGGGTGCACAACACCCTGTCGGAGATTAGCGAGGCGCAACGAGCATCGCAACTGGCGCGCCTGGGCAGCACTGCCGTGGGACGCCGTATCCTGGCACGAGCGGGCCTACAGCCTCCTGACACGGGTGGCTGCGGAGGGCCCACGGCATCATCGGCTGCCGGCGGCGTTTCGGAGGCGGACGAGCTGGTCCCCCTTCGGGACGAGATCGCCAGAAGTTTGATCGTGTACCCGCTCCCGAGGAACGTGGACCCGGAGAGGGACGCCGGCAGACGGGCCGCGCGCGCGCGCGCGCGCTGGCTCACCAGTACAGCGAGGACGACGGTGCGGTGTTTGTGGACGCGGCCAAGTGCCGTGGGCGACCGTGCACGTTCGTGGCGGTGGCCGCGCGGGCCTCCACCGGTGAACTACTGACGGCGGGCAGCGTGTGCGCCCGGTCGGCGAGCCAGGCAGAGGAGGCGGCGATCGCCTTGGCCCTGGGCCTGCCGCGGTGTGCGCACGGTGCTCAGTGACTCAAAGACGGCCATCCGCAACTTTGCTCGCGGCGTGGTGTGTGGTGGCACTGCGCGGCTCCTGGAGTCCTGGCGGACGACGGGGGCTGCAGCGCAGGGGGTCACGAAGACTACGATCATCAAGTGGTTCCCGGCCCACGCGGGCCGGGAGCTGGCACCCGGACTATGCAACCGCAACGAGGAGGCGGACGCTGCGGCCCGCGGTCTCGCCACGTGCCGGGTCGCGACATCCCGTCCGCTGTCGTCATCCCTCGAGGACTGCGGTGAAACAACTGACATCGACGACGACGAAGAAGCGGAGCCCTCACCGACTACGGCGGGGGTGCTTCGTTGGCATCGGGACCAGAGGCGTGCTTTTCCACTCCCGCACCGGGACCTGTCTCGGGCGGAGGCGGTGAAGCTCAGGCAATTACAGACAGAGACTGTTCTGACGCCGGCGCTCGCGCGGCACGTGTGTCCGGACCTCTACGAGAGTGCTCGGTGCAGTGTGTGTGAACGCGAAACTGCGACCCTGACCCATATCATGTGGGGCTGTGACTGTGCAGTGCGCGACGGTGGGGGGGATAGACAGGACCCACAGGACCCGTACCCACCGGACGTGCCGCGAATGCGTGGGCTCTGCGGAGCCCCAACAACAGAGGAGGGCCATCCAGCGGCTCGAGGCGGCTCTGGCTCTGCAAAGGCGAAAGGGGCCCCGCGCCCGCCCGTCCCTCCCGGCACTCCGCCTCCCATGCGGGAGGTGGGGGTCGGGGGCCGACGGTGGCGGCCGGGAGCGCTCCGAGTAGCTCGAGCGGACGCCGAGACCAACCGCCTCGGGGTCTAAGCCCGACGCCCTAGGACTTTCGCGACTTAGGGTGGTTAGATAGAGGGGGACGCGACCGAGCCCTGCGTGGCCGGGAATCGTGTCCTTTGCACGCCGGATGCCTGAATAAAGTTCCATCTCTCTCTCTCTCTAACGTAACTCGGTAACGCGAAAACGCCCGCTGGGACGTGCGCTATGCGTGGCCGTCTGGGCAACGCACTGCCGTTTAAAAGAACAAGGAAATGGCCTGTAACTGAACGGATTTTTATAGCGAAACGTTTTATGCACCATTGAAGGCGTTCGATGTCGCGCCAAGACGTCTTGAATGAAAGCCAACTTTACATAATATTTAGAAACTCTATGGGTTTGGCCACTTAACTGATCGCGATGCAGCGCTGGAATGTTTACCCGGCGCTTCCCGCGCTGGCTGCAGGGTGGCGCTACAGGTGCGCTGCTCCTAAGCTCCGAGATCGCCGATGCATTCGGCTGGTACGCTGCCTCTCGCGCTCTGATTAGGAGCCGCCTTGGCATCTGGCGACTCCGAGCCAGAGGACCAGAGCGGCCAACCGAATACCCCATAAGTTTGCGCAGCCGACGCAGAGGCTTACCATCGCTGCCGCCGACAGAAACCACGGGGGAGTGCTGCATCGGCGCGCAGCAGCACTCGGGAGTGAGTGTTGAACAACGAGTGAGGCAACTGGTAGATGTGTTCGCGCTCTCCTCTTTCCGTAACTCATACGAACCACCCGACATTTGCGGGGGAGGTTCAAACACGATTACAATTTCATGCTCGGGGCGGCGGCAACGCGCTACGAGATAACGACAGAGTAGCGCGCGCCGCTGCGCGTTCGCTGATTACGCAATCACTTCCTGAGACTCAAAAACTATGCGCCACGACCGAGAATGCTGCAGTGCGCGCTGCGCACAAATTTTGCATTAGGGAGTATAATAATCGTCAGCCATTCTTTTCTAATCAAATAAATGAACAGCATTCATTCTATAAAGCCTATCAATCTTCCTCAACCATGGCAGGCCACCTCCCTCCCTCGTCTTCCTCCTTTTTGCGGTGTTGCCCGAGGAGCCATTCGCAAGCAGTGACGGTGACGCCTTGGACTCGCTTCAGCCTACGCGGCGCATCCAGTGCAGTAAACATCAGTAACAACAGATCGGTCCCAGGAATGGTGATTGGACGAAGAAGAAGGCTGAGAGGACCTCGCGCAGGCTTCGTCTTGCCCGTTTGAAGCGTTCCAGTCGCGAATCGCGCATCATCTCTATTCGCAACGCCGTCGGCAGCCCGGCGCGGACGACGAGCTTGGTACGACACTGCGGCGGCAGCCGGTCCACACGTCCTGAGCGTGACGTTGCCCCAGGTGTTGCCAACACAGACAAGATGTCTACGCCGAAGCTGGCATGCGACACCAAGTCCGTAGGGGAGGTATGTGCTTGACCAACATCCTTGTAGAATCGCTGAAGAGCTGTAGTCTTGATTTGCGATTACTAACAAACGTTAAGTGGACATATCTCTAATGCTCTAACATTTCGCTGGTGTGGTCATTCGACATTTCTTTCTTAACACGGGGCGCAGCCAGGGAGGAAACATTTAAGTTTCAGTCAATACCACGCATCTCAGCTGACTTGCGTAGGTTAATGTTCTGATTCTGACCATGTTGTAGTGGCGAAAATTGTCCAATAATTGCCGCTGTGGTAGCATGGTGATCGGCAGTGAAGAATTCGAGAGGTGGAGGAAGTTTTAATGTTGACTAGTAAGATTACTAATAACATCAAATGACCTTTTACACATACGAATCTCAAAAAAATACACTCAATACATAACTGAGAAAAGCGGTCCAGAGAGCAAGTGCACTTAATGGTACACACCTGACTGTAATGCGGTCTGCCGCGTAAGTGTCCGACGAAGGCCGGCAGCGTTTCTTGAGTGAGTTCCTGGTGCAGGCCGCCACAAGCATCCGGTGGGGCGGCCTTATATTTGTTTCAACCGAACCCGTGGGAAAAAAGCGTTCTGGACACATTTTCTGCCATTTCTAAACTCCAATCGGCCGTGTTCCCGCCTAGGAGGAAAGGACCCATCACATACAGACACAAAGTTTGAAGCCGAAAACGCGCGCTTGGAGAATTATTGACGTGACGAAGGAGTGGAGACACAAACCTCTCAAGTAGATAGACAATAGACAGAAGCGGTCATTGGAGTAGAGAGAGGGCCCGGAGGCCGAAGTGGCCGCCTAAGGGTGCGCACAATCTTCTGCAACGTGGACACCCGAGTCCCTGCGACACACGGACAGGCATGGTCTCCGCACCCCGTAATAGCCGCGTTCCCGGTCGGTCGGCGCGCGAACACACACGCCGGCATACATTTCTCAGAAAAAGTAGGCCTCGCCGGCGCAAGTATTTTACAAAATTGAAAAGGCAAAACTGACTGGGGGCTTCACGACACTATGCTCCCCCGTCATCCATCGCTTGTACCCATTGTATTGAGTTCCGTCCGATGGTGCTCCAGCCCAGCACTGCAGCCTTGGCTAGAGCGCCGTCCGACATTTGGCTGGCAAAGGGCTAAGCGCCAGCCGTTGTGTTGTAGATTTTCCTTACTCGGTTATTAATTAAAGCCAAGGGCAGGGGTTCGAGTCCTGCTCGCGCATCCTTCAATTACTTTTACTTTCGATTGTAATTTGGGGGATAATGTCAGTTTCAATGTTTGAAATGACTGCTTTTTGTTCGTTAGGCTATTTTGGTTAGGGTACGTCACGCTATGTATGGCAGAGCAAAGAAGCGTGCGCGCATGCGTTTGTGTGCGTGCGTGCATATACATGCGTGTGTGTGTGTGTGTGTGTGGTGTGTGTGTGTGTGTGTGTGTGTGTGTGTGTGTGTTTGTGTGTGTAACACCTGTGGTAGTAGATTTAGTGGAGTGCTTTTAGCCCCGTCCGACGGCACTCTAGACACAGCCTTGGTAGTATAACCAGCGCAGGCGGTCCCGCGCATGTCAAAGCCCACGCAGGCTTCTAAGACGCATTCAAGTCCGCAGGACCAATTAAAATTCTTAAAAATAAAAAAAACGTGTTTACTGCTTTGAGTGGAATATATTCTAATGGGCAATAAAACACTATAAAGAACGCTTGTGATTTATCGCTTAAACCTTGGACAAGGCGCTCAGCATGAACTCCTTGTCCGTTAGCAGACGCACCTGCTCAAAACGTGGGGAACTAATTACGGTTATATAAACCCATGAAACCACAAACAGCGCGCACAGACACCTTTAAATAGAAATTACACCTTTATGTAATTTCTTTAGACCCGTAAAAGCCCTCCAGTGTATACACGTCCAGCGAAATTTTCGTTCGAGTGTGCGCCCTAGCTTTGCTAAGCAGGACCCGTTGCGTCCCCTTTTTCTCGGAGCAGGGAGAAGACACGTCCACCATAGTCCCCGATCGAATCCTCGCTGACGCTGTGCCGCGGGGTCCCAAGCTCAAGGAGTGGATTCTTGGTCCGGGCAAGGTTTGTAACATCCACCAACTATGTCCCTCCTCGGGCGCCTTTGCAAAACGATTTACGTAACTCGGTAACGCGAAAACGCCCGCTGGGACGTGGCGCTGTGCGTGGCCGTCTGGGCAACGCACTGCCGTTTAAAAGAACAAGGAAATGGCCTGTAACTGAACGGAGTTTTATAGCGAAACTTTTTATGCCCCATTGAAGGCGTTCGATGTCGCGCCAAGACGTCTTGTATGAAAGCCAACTTTACATAATGGATTTGACGGATTGATTGATCGTACGGTTTAACGCGCCGACGCAGCGCAGGCGATGAGGCGCGCCGTAGTGGAGGGCTCCGGATTAATTTTGACCACCTGGGGTTCTTTAACGTGCACCGAAATCTCGTACACACGGGCGTTTTTGCTTTTCGCCTCCATCAGAAAAGCGGCCGCCGCGGCCGGGAATCGAACCCGCGACCTCGTGCTCAGCAGCGCAACGCCTTAGCCACTGAGCCACCGCGGCGGGCGATTTGACGGAACGATGGCTGTGATAAGCGAAGGCACATCAAGCGCCTCAAGAAAAAAATATGCTTCCCGTGGTTTGAATCGAGCCTGGGTCTCTGGTGTTATGAAGCCGCCGTCTATCCGACTGTGCCATCCCGACACGGTGAACGCTTCGCGTTTTAACCACCCTCCTCTTATTAACAAAGGCGCTTTGATTTTTATTGTGCAGGTGTTGCCACGGTCGTGTGTGTTTCCTGTCGAGACAAAGAATTGTGTGTAACAATATTTTTTTTTTTTTTTTTGGAGAACGATGTTTTACAAATAAACTGCAAATATGCGCCCTACTACAAAAAAAAACTTCGTTCTGCGCAACTAAACAGACTACATGCATGGACGCCGAGCAGAAACAGTAACCCAGAAGAAAAGTGTGACAAACTGGATGCGACCGGAGGCACTTACGGCGACTAGTAACGCTCTTAAGAGAGTAATATAATGCAGATGCAGCTTGCGACGCAAGAAAAATGGTCGCGAGTGCGAAAGGCGTTAGAGTTGACACCCTACCCGGTAGGCTTTCAGATTAAAAACCGTGCAGAATGAGTAATACATTCGGGGGACGGGGTATGACCGCCCTTTCTCTTTCGGCATGCGGACACTGGAACCTTTGCGACTAGATGTGAATTTTTATTCATTACAAATCCCTGGTATTCCGCTCGCCAGTGTATGGTGAATGGTTACGCGAGCTTTTTTATGTACAACATGGAGGACATCTTTGGGGAAACGGAACAGGATCGTTTACTCTGGTAATCCCTCAGTCAGGGCCCTTAACCCATCGCTGCTGTTATGAGATACATAAGACGAACCTCGTGACTGAATTTTGGACCGGTTATCCAAGAATGGCCTCGCGAGTGGAACACTATTTCTCTTCCCGCGGGGAACAGAAGCGCACACACAAATTTAGATCCCAAACATTAGCTGTAGCCTAGTTTCCTCACAGGTCTACTAAGGCTAGCTTTCGGTCGATAATACAGAGGTAACCTGCTCTTGCGATTCCATGGTCGAGGCATGCAATGTTGTGTTGTGTTTAGTTGTGTTGCGCTGTGTTGTATTCTGTTGTGTTTTGTTGTGTTGTGGTGTGTTGTGTTGTGTTGTGTTGTGGTTTGCTGTGCTGTGCTGTCGAGCACGGAGTGACAGGTTCAACTTGCGCACGCGACAGTTGCTTTTATTTGACGGAGACGTGGAAAATGCCCGCACGGTCAAAATTTCGGCGTATGTTAAAACGCTTAAGGGGCCGGCATTACTACGCAGCACACCGTTACGGCTGGACTGATAGTACTGGCGTTGTTTTGGCCCAAGACTTTTAAATTTTGGTTTCTTTGTCCCAATACGGCTTCGTCGAAAAATAATCGAAGACCGATCCTTTACTTCAGACTTGGAGCGCGTTTGTTTTTCGGGGGCAGTCATTGCAAGACTCGTCAGTGATTAGTTGCCGGAAAGCCAGTGAGACGGAAAATCTCATTTCAATGCGCTTGATACCCTATTGTAATTAGTAGTCCCTGAACACGCATACAGCAAGACGATGTCGCGTGACTAAGAGTCGACAGATCACTTCGTTGTCGCTAACCAGCAAATTTTGTACACGCCCATGTTTAATGGGTGTACGTCATGTCACTGAGTGCAAATTAAGAAAGGTTCAACTTCGTGGGAATATCACGAATATACGCGTTTTGAACGCACCGCGACATTTCAACTGAAATTTTTGTACTGCAGTGGCTCGTCAAAAATATTGTTATGGCACGTCAAATTACAAAGTATGTTTTAGGTGATTCGCCCAGCTGTCAATGAATGAATTAACCTCGTTACTCAAAATTCAGCTTTTGTAGATCAATGTATGGTTCTTCTGACTGGAATATCTACGTACCCAGTACTCATTACCCCCAATGAAGCATGGCGGGACTGCAAAATTAAAACTCCTTACCACTCCATACGCATTGGCAATTAGCCGTCCCTAGTCACCAATAAACGAAAAAGGGGCAGCATTCCCACATCAGGCCTACGCGAGACGCTCTTCCGGGATAATCATCAGCTCTCCCAATAGCATTCAGGTGCATACAGACCGCAATCATCCTCTCCATGCTCGCTTTCTCTGGCTATGCCTACTGACCTCACTCGCTTTCTTGCTTGCTTTGGATATATTGGGCAAAATACTCAACCGCATGTTATAATCAAGCATTGGACGCATCACATGTCGGTTCATTTTAAATGAAATGCACTAAGTTTAACATTAGGAGAAGACAGCGCGGACACGGACACTTGCATCATGTAAAAATCAGGTTCATTTTAAGGCGCAAGCCGAAAGTGCCCCAATGTGCGAAAATTAAAAAAAGATATTAAGGTAGAAATTCCGGCTGGTTGGTATAACTGGTATATTGCCCTTCCTTGGCGCCTCCATTGCGCTGTTTCTGCTGTGTTTGAAAAAATAAGGCCCATGTTTGTCGTTTTCGTCGTCCTTTGTTCCTGTTTGTTCTTAGCGCTATTTTTCCGTAAACGTTGTTGTTGTTGTTGTTCCTGTTGTTGTTGTTGTTGTTGTCTGGTACAGAAAAATGACAGCCGCCGTAAATAGCAAATAAACAAACATATCAGTTGGTACAAGAATTTAACTCGAAACCCCAGGGTAGAAGCCGCATTCGTTACAGCATGCTTCCGGCTTCGCCGAAGTCGTATTGTGGGACATGTTTACGTGACGGCACGCGAGTAGGATATCCGCACGCCAGTCACGGAGAACGCTGATTTTGGGAAACTGGGACGTAGGAGGCTTCCAGTCTGCCAGGCGTGGTAATTCGCGTCAAAAAGAGGAGAAACCAACGCTTAGAAAGAGGTGCAAACACGATGTAGAAGTAAAGGAAGTCTTCGATTAGTATATCCAGGGGACGCCCTAATAATTTTGCCTTCAAAGCACGCACGCGGAAACAAATGCCCGAGGGTATTTTTGTTTGCGTCAGTATGTGTAACTTCGGAAGTGCTGATCTAGAATGTCCCTTTACAGCAGTCGTCGGCAGAGAGCCTTTCACCTGACACCAAGAAGACATCACGGAAGGTTTCCTCAATCGCCCGGTGGAGGAAGTCGTCGCTGTCGGTCAGTGCGCTTATTTTCTTTTACTACAAAAACAGAGCATTCGGCGTGTTGAGATGTTGAGCATTCGGCCTGATGAGACGACAGCTCTGAATTACGCATACAGGGATAGAGAGGGCAGATAGAGAGAAGATGCAGACGTGGCACTTACACCACGTTCACGTTTATGCTCAGGGCATTAAGTAACGTTAACTCTCATGTGGCTCTGGATTGCATGGGTGTGCTGTTCCTCGTTAACATATAGAGTGGAGTCAAACTTCGTTTTTTTTTTTTTTTGCGGCATTGCGTGAGCAGAAAAAGAGACTTTGGAAAAAAATTCGGCATCTATCTGCGGAGAGATATATAGTGACCGAACAGAGAACGACATAGCTCGTGCTGTGTGGGTGACGTTTGCCAAGTGTGTGTGTGGGGGGGGGGGGGGGGGGGAAGGGGGGGGGGGCGTTGGCTGACGTAGCGCTGCGTTTGCACACCTGCCGACCTAATGTTGCCAGGGGGACGTTCAGCCGACGCGCGGTTTGCCATCCACCCTCCGCCCATCACTCGGCATCTGGACGCGTCCACTCAACGCATGTACGAGTTGTGAAATGGAGTGTGAAGCGGGTGCAGGGCTGTGTAGGCGGCTAAAAACAATTTAAAGTAGTGATGGCGGCGGCGTGCTGGTACTGGTATACCACAAAAGGAGTGACAGGTATTCAATTACACAGCTAAATCGAAAGACGGCGGGATTTATGAGACTGTTAAAACGCAAACCACGGTTGGTGCGGTGTGTGAAGGGTGTGCGAGGAATGTCGTCATGCCGTTTGCTAAAGCCTGAGCAAGGCTGTTAACAGCATGACACCCGGGCAAAAATAAAACCCGAGGGAAACGATCACATACACTGAAAGGGACAGAACGTCTCCAAGTGGTATCCATGTTTGCGGCTTTAACACGAAGGCACCTTAGCTAATTCAAACACACGTCTTTACTGGTGCGCCTGGATGCGTTTTAAAGGCGATAGCCTTTATTAGGTTACTTGAACGCGAAAATTATGTCTGTCCCTCGACTTAGCTAGCCACCCGGCCAATATGAAACACATGCTGAACAATAGGTTTATATACCCACAGCCAAATCTAAATGGCTAAGTCCAGTGGCAACGTTCATACTTGTCAACACTGGGCCTCCTCAATTATCAGTCCCGGCCGTCCGCGGACTGCCCGAGACGCGATACGGCGCTCGATTTTTCAGTGTATTCCTATGGGACTTCCGATCTGAACGTAATTCTCGGACTGCCCGCGGACCGTCCAGGACTGGTAAATCGAAGAGACCCTCTATTGAGCAAAAACATTACGCTAATCTGGCCCACGACACCAATACATAAGTGATATTAGCAGTATTTTGTTTATTAAAACACACGGATGGTTGATTTATTGGAAGATACGTCCAGAAAAATGCAAAAGCGGTTGCCCGCGGTTTTCCTAGCGGCAGTTTAAAAAATTCCAACGGCAGCAGTAACGACATGTACCACTAGATAGTTTCACACGCCGCTTGGAACGCACGTGGACTAAGTAGGATGCCTAGATTCACGCGCGTCTCCGCCGCACGGCAGCGCTGGCATCGAGGCATTCGGCGCGGAGCAGTGGAACGCGGTAAATTTAAATTCACTTGAAAAAAACCGCTAGCTTCTTGTCTTGGGAAGAGCGAGAGGGGAGAGGAACAGCATGAGAAGTGAGTGGGAAAGAGAAGGGAGACATTTACTTGATAGGGGTGCCAGACAACTATCGTCTTTCGTCGACATTTCCAACGAAGTGGGCAGATACGCGGCCAATTTTTTACACCAGTCCTTGTAGGGCCGCAGTTGCCCTTCTGAGACGATCTTCAATGTGATTTGCAGGACAAGCAATCCGGAGAGGAAGTTCCTGGATCCAGCCATTCAAGCAGCAACCTCTGCGTAATTGAGTTGCTACTTTCATATCGTTGCATATGGAACGCTGCATGCGCATCTGCACAAAGTCTAAAGAAAACGCATTCAGGGGCGGCTGTAACGATGCTTCGAGACGCTTAAGGTGCAATTTCTTTCCAGTGTAGCGGATCCAAATCGTCTTGTGTATGATTAGGGTATTTTTTTGTATTTATTTATGTATTTATTTATTTATTTATGTACTCTCAGGGCCCAGAGGGCGGTATAGATGGAAGAGGGGGACATGCCTGTCGAACTGAAAAAGAAAAGCAGCAGCACAAGCGGAAAGCTACAGCAAAAACAGTGATATTAACAACCGTAGGTTGCTTACAGCATATCGAAGAGCAATCTCATCTCTTACCACAGCAGCAGATAGGGGACGGTGGCTCCAACCAACGCGAGTGGTGTGGATAAACTACTGATGTAAATGTTTTGTATGAAAGGATAGGCCGTTAACTTGTACTGGTGCTCACTACCTGCAGAAATGTAGGATGGCGAAGACAGTATACCCGTTGTTTCAGAACAGGATTTTAAAGACAAGCTTTCCTACTTTCATCCAGTGGTTTCGCGGAGGAGGCACAAGTTAACCTCTTGACCGGAGACACACCCCCGGCGACACACCCCTCGAAGCGCATCGCGTGACTCGCCGGGCCTGCTGTCGGCGCTGCGCAGTAGGCGTCGTTTTGAGTCGTTCTGCTCACGTAGCGGCGGCGGCCGCGACGGGAGCGCCATTCAGCTGATGGGGAGCCGACCAAACCCGCAGCATTCCACGCATGCGCCGCTGGGTTGTCTCGAGCTCCATGAGTCATCTTGGGTCGCGTTCGCCGTGAAAGAGGAACGCCGCGTTCGCCGCGAATGAAAGCGAGGCGCGGGCCTCCTCCTGTGAGCGTTGCACGAAACCGAACGGCTTTGAGCCGTGGTCGGCAATGCAGCTACATCAAAGGCCAGACTAAGCAAGCTTTTGCTTTGCATATCCAAGGTTAGCTGAGCTAGGTCGCAACCATTTTTTTTATATATTTTGTGAAATTTCCGCGGATTCGCGTTGAGCATATTCCTAAGTTCAAGAAATGCCTTATTTTTCATTGTACCATTTGTAAAAAACCACATTAATTAAACGTGAACATTCTTTCACCAACTCACGGAAGCTAAGGCAAGAAGTCTTGTTTTTTTTTTAAGAGTTCAAAAGACAGGTGAGCCGTCAACAGCACGTGGTGTTAGTACTTTCTAAGAATGTGAAAGCGAAAACTATTTGGACCATCTGTTTGCCTGCTGTAGAACTTTGTGGTTCGTCATCTCGCTCTCGTCGGGCCGCTGTCGCGGCTTCACCATTTTCGCCTCCTCCCGACGGTGATTACGACGAGTGAATTTCGAGTTGCCAACGTCTTCCGCCGTGGCGTACTTTCTCGCTCTTCCCGGTGCGTCGTCACATAGCGAAGTGGAATGAAGCCGTGAGTCCACCCTGGACTTGACTGGAAAGGGCATAGAAGCCACCAGATTGTTAGACCTTTTGCATCTTTTTCGCTACCCCAAAGGCGCAAGCCCCTTTCCGGATCGACTAAGGGCTTATTGCCGTGTTTTAATAGTTGTGCCGGGTAAGCTGGCGCCTTCTGGTCGGTGGCGCAGTCCCACATGATGTGCCACAAAGGCTCCTTACGCGACGACGTGACCGACGCCGTCTGTAAGAATCGTCGCCTGAGAGATTCTCTTCTAGTCGCGCCTTTTATAGTGCTTCAGCGTAGCCTCGAGACCTGTCTTTGGTCTCTGTCTACCATTCCCGGTCGGGGTGGCTTTCCACTCTGGTGGCGCGTTCTGTTAGAGCACGCGCCTTCCTGTGGCCATCTTGTTGTGGCTCGGTGCGTGCGACGAGCATTCGCCCGCGTGCGCCGGGATCCGCCTGGCTTCCATCCTGCGCTCTTCTCGGGTACCCGACACCCGACTTCCCGATTATCTAAATTGCTTTGCTGCTTGCGCGTCCGCTCGCAAGGTTCCGGATGGCTTCTAGGCAGTCGATCAGTATCGTGTCGCAGTCGGCTACGGTCGTTGCCAGGGCTGTGGCGACATCCTCGGCTTCCGTTGCGTTCTCGCACCTTGCGGAAGCTGCCGTGGCTGTTCTTCCAGTTCTTCCACTGATCGGGACCGCGACGTATCTGCCTTGGCCGTAGTCCACCGCGTCGACGTATCTCGTTCTCGGGTCGTCGCCGTGTTGCTCGACGATGTATTTGGCTCTCGCCCTCCAGCTTTCTCTGTTGTATCCTGGGTGTACGTTCTTCGCTACGGGGTTCACTCGTATGATTTCACGTGTTTTTGCGTCGAGTTCTTGCAGTTGTCTTCCCATGGTTCGATTCCCTTGGCCGAGTGTCTCGAGGGAGGTTCTGCCTGTCTTGGTTGACGATAGCCACTCTCGCTGCGCCTCCAGGTGTGCCTTGATGAGCTCCTTCTGCCCTGTTGTGGGTGCCCAGTTGCAGCAGTCTTCTCGTGCTCGTTGACTCGCTGAGGCCCCGCGCTCTCTTGAACACTTGGCATCTTGGTGTCGATCTTGGCCTTTTCGGTCTGCATCCACTTGTGGTGCGCGGCCGTGTAAGCGACGTGGCTCATCGCGAAAGACTGTACCAGTCTGGACAGCCCATCCCGCGGCATGCCCGTCTGCTTGGTTGACACTCGCTGTAGCAGTCGCATCGTGTTTGCCGTCTTGGTTGCCAGCTTTCTCATGAGGTTCTCGTTGTTGCCTTTGGCGTTGATGAGCATAGCCAGCAACCTGATATCATGCCCTTGGGGGATTTGTTGGCCCGTATTTGTGATTAGTTCTAGGTGGTCGCGTTCCCTCGGGGGCGGCGCTTGTCCGCCTGGCTGGCGTTGGGAGTACGTCAGGAGCGCTGACTTCGCCGGTGAGCACTATAAGCCCGCCTCTTCCAGGCTCTTCTCGATGGCCGTGATCGCTTTCTGCATTCTTCTTTCGATGCCCGCGTCCGTACCACCGGCCGTCCATAGGGTAATGTCGTCCGCGTAGACCGTGTGTCGGACGCCCTTAACGTCCGCCACCGCTTCGGCAATGCGGGTTATTACGATGTTGAAGAGTAGCGGCCAGATACCGACCCCTGGGGGGTTCCCGCGCTGCTCGCGTTTTGTTCTGGTATTTCTACTTCTGCCGCGCGTAGTCGATTTTGCAGCCCTGTCAAGAAGTCTTCTGTGTACTTGTAGCTTCCCTCGCCTATATCGAGTCTCGACACTTGCGCCAGTATGGCCGAGTGTTTTATTCGGTCTAAGGCGCTCTGTAGGTCCAGTCCCAGTATCACTTAGTGTATCTGGTTTCGTTTCGATTATTTCTTGTTTTATTTGCAGCATGGCGTTATGGGGGTTTCAGCTTCTTCGGCATCTGATCACCGAGTCCGGGTACAGTCCCTCCTCTTCGAGATGTCCTGCCACGTGTTCGCAAGCACGTGCTCGAGGACTTTCCCCATGCACGATGTCAGCGAGATAGGTCGCAGGTTTTCGATTGCTCCGGTGGTTTTCCCGGTTTCGAAATGAGCACCGTTCTTGCCGTTTTCCACTGTATCGGTAGTTTGCCACTCTGCCTGCACTTGTTGCAATTTCGTCAGTGCTTTTATCGATGAGTCGTCAAGATTTCCTAGGAACCTTGTTTGAGATCCCGTCGGGACCCGCTGCCGATCTGGAGTTCAGACCTTCTATTGCTAGAGCTACCTCCGGCGTCGTGAATGTCTAGGTTCAGTTTTTTGTTAGGCCTGTTGCGTACCACGGGTGTTTGAAGGTCTCGGTTTGCAGCATGTACAGTCAAATGTCGATATAACGAATCCCGCGGGACCACCGGAAATCGTTCGTTATTTTGAAATATCGTTGTAATGAAAACTGGCGGTAACGGGCCAGTTCTCAAACCTAGGAATAGGAACGAAAAAGACGTACGTTGGCAGTAGACGCGAGTGCAGACAGGCAAACTCTCAAAAAAAATGCTGCGCTCACTTCAAAGCTACTTTATTTAAAGAAATCAGTATTTTTTCTCGTGCGTGCAGCACGCACAACCGATTAGGAATGCCTCTACATATAACACTTCGCACAACACCGCATCGGGTGCGTCATTGCACCGAGCAATAAAAGTGCGAAATTTGTTCACGTGCACTAAAACACCAACGTTCGACACGATCTCTTCTTCTCGGTGTTCGGTGAACCACAGTCATCTTCCTTCGCGTTGTCATCGTCACTAAAGATAATGACTACTCTCGCTTCGCCTTCTTTGTCGCTAGCTACATTCATCCTTGGATCTCGCATGAACGCTTCAGCAAAATCACCCACAGCAAAGAAATACCTTCCCGCACGCGTGATTAGCGTGAAGAACGACCGATCAGTTGGATTTCGCCTATACATCTCGTTCGTGAATGATGAAGACGAAATAACGAGGCTATTTTGATGTTCGAGCCGAGACGACGATCTTGACTCGCTCCGATGACCGACGTCCGATGCTTGAAGCAGCAGAGGGATGAGGACTGCCTTTCTTGCTGGGTATTAGGTTTATTTACACTATTTACCGTGAGTCCAAGTATTTACATCAGGACAGAATTGAGGGTTACTTTGACACTCTGCCCGCAGCATCCTGTTGGCCAAGATCTATACTGAACTAGATCCGCTCGACCGACCGACCGACTGACCCCAGGCAAAACCCAACACTCTGGGTTTTGATCCCAAAAACCGCGCCTCCAAAGGGGGCGTTCAAAAAAGAGCGAAAACCCTTTTCAACATGATTCATATGGAGCACAGATTGGCCACAAGAAATAACCAATCCTAAACATAGCCCCACCTGCGGTCACATTACCCAACACTCTCTGTCTCTCATGCAACTCCTAGTACGTTTCCCGCGTGCGTTATTGCAACCGACAAGCAAATACAAGACATCTGCCACCTAAAGTCACAGACCTCGCGGAGTGGTCGAACCATTACGTCAAGCGGGCAGCACATACACAAACCCAAAGTCGAACGCTTAGAGCGGTCATCGCTCGGCTAACATCTTACAGTGTCCTCGCCTTGCCGCCTCGCATTTGCCCGCGCGGCCTCGCCGGCACAATGAGGGAGTCGTGGTTAATCCCTTCCCCAGACTGAGGGACGCCGCTGCCCGCCGCCTGACTCGCGGGAAGAGCTGCCCAAACCCAGGGCGAGCATTCTCGAGGCGAATTACCCATAAACGAACAGCACCTACGCCGGCTTCGCAAATCCTCAAAGACTACGCCGCGCGCCTTTTCGACACTAAGAGACGGCATCATTTCGCTTCCCGTCAGCTCGTCAACCTTGACGTCGACCGAACCACTTCCCAATGTGGGCAAGCCATAATATCGGCGTGCGCGCTGTCCGAGAGGAAACCTCGCGCCGAAACTGTTTTCACTGCTGTGCACCCATCCGCCGTTCACTGAGACCTCCCGGTCGAGCTAACCGCATACCAACGCAACAAAGGTACTCGGGCTAAGCACCCCCGTCTTTTGCCACACAAAAGGAAGGAACACAAAGCATGCACTCGGCGGCCCCCAACTTCGCGTCCCTGCGGCTGCATGAAAGCAATACAGCATGGCAGCTACAAGCGGAGGCAAAGCCGATACATGAGCCACCGGCGGCTTTCATTAATTAAATGTAGAGCCCGAACTTAACACGACCCGCCACCGTCAACCCACACAACGACAAAGAAAAATTAGAAGTGGCTCAGCTCGGCTACGCCAGGATATGCATAGCGTTAGCGAAGGTTCAGCTGGTTATTCTTTGGTTTCCTGGTTGTCGAGGATTAGGTGATTATCATGCTTACTGCTGCTAAAACGATTTGCAATCCAATTCAGTCCGGTCCAGTCATTGCTCCTCGCGCATGCGCAGCACAGCTCTCCAGGAGCCACGTGAAACGGTTATCAAGCGGCTCCGGTGCAGTGTAAGACTTGCCTACTGCGCAATGGAGGCGCACAGCTGCGCACGCGCCGACGCCAGTGCGTCTTCCCCGATTAAGACGTCGCTCCTCTGGAATGCGCCGACCGAAGAATGTACAGACCCAATTCTCTACACACGCGTACTCCAATTGGCAACACAATTTAATCTAATCTGATCCAAATCCAATCCATTCTAATCCAGTGCTCCTCGCGCTGGCGCAGCACGGGTTCCTGTGGGACAGTGTCTGTGTGCATAGCATCTCTTCCCGCCTTGCGAAGCGCTGTCCCGTTGCCGCCGCCAGGTGTTTGACCGTGGTGATTAGGTTGACCACCGTGGTCGTTAAGTCGGCCATATGGGTCGTCAGCTTTGATTCAATTTGGGCACCGTAATTTTTTTGGTCGACCGACTCGCTCGTTTCGAGGGCGTCTCTTCATATTCGTCTTCATCTTTCGCGATTTCCATTGCCGTGTCTATCTTGGGCTCCTCTGCTCCTCTTGCTGTTGTTCGCGGCTTTTTGTTCTGCTTTTGCTGGCTGATTGCTTTTTGCTGCTGCTGTTGCTGTTGCGTTTGTGGCGCGCTCGTCTGGCCCGCTTTGATTTTTTTTGCCGCTCTTCTCCTTGGTGGCGTCTCTGTTGTTGTTGCTGGTGTTGTTGTACTTGCGCTTACATGCTTCGTAGTTCCTTCTCCATTTCTTCGAGCTTCTTTACCATCGTCTCGTTGGCCACTCTCAGCTGTTCGCAGCACTGGTTGCTTCTCTTGTGCCCATTCCTTCTGGCGGCGTCGGGCCAGCTGAATCCTTGCCTCGGCAGTTGCTGCTGCTCGCTGCCGCACACGTGTCTCGTTCGTGAAGTCGCTACCAAACCAAACCGACCAAACCAAACCAACCAACCAACCAACCCAAACCAACCCAGGAAACGTCACCCAGCTGTAGGAACGAGTCAGGGTATGGCGTGTGCTGTCTCCCGGCGTTTCTGCGTCTTCTTTTTCTCACTACAAAGGGAATTTTAAATCTTGCCTTGCATGCCTTGTCTCCGCTGGGGTGACCCTCGCCGCACAGTTTACATTTGGGAGCGCACTTGTGCCCGTCTTTCGTGTTGCCCACTCCGCCCGACAGGCACACTTTCGCGTTGGCGTCGGGCACACGTCGCCCCAATGGTCCACCCTACAACAGCACCGACACACCTGAATCTGTTTTCTGTATAAGCTAAACTGGTATAACGTTGATCCGTATCCCACGTATCTTGGTACCTTTTCGTTCTAGCGATAACCACATGGAGCGATTTTTCCAGCGACGCGACGAGCGACGGGACTAGGATCCGCAGTCGCCGAACCGAAGTCGCTCGCCGAGGCAACCACATGACAGCGACGCTCTAGCGGACTGAGGATGGCGATTTCACTGTCGCCGCACTGCGCATAGTAACGCGCTTGGTGCGCTGGTTGTTTGCAAACATGTTTTTTTGTTCATTTGTCATAAAAGCATGGCTAAAACAGTATTACGCCTTTCTACCTTGCTTTTTGCACTTCATTGCATCTCTAAAACTGGTTTGGGTGAGCGATAGCGCACGCTTTTCCTTCTGCGCCTCGTCTCTCGGCTCCAACATGAACGCCGTGAAGAATTCGTTTTCTTGACGTCGTTTTTCCCACATGGGTCTCACCCAGTGTGTGCGGTAGCCTTCTTGCTTCTGCTTCAGCGTGTACACAAGCTTTGTCACGCAAAGTTTTCATTGCCGCTGCACCGCAAACGCCGTCTGCGTGGATTTGCAAAATCTTCCCCCCTCCCCCCCCCCCCCCCGTTCTCTTCCAAAACCGGAGGTTGCGTGCTTACGTAAGGGCTCTCCTATTGGCTAGTCGCTGAGGCCACTTCCGGGAGGCGAGCGGACAGTTTCTGGTGACCCAGAACCGAGCGATTCGATGAGCGACCTTGATCCGCGGCGAAAAGTAGTTCGTCGCTAGTCGCGTCGCTCCCCAAGTCGCTTGCAAAATCGCTCCATGTGGTTGGGGCTTCTCGAAGGCGGCGATGGCTGTCACGGACAGTTAATGCTCTTCGCTCCCACTGCCGTCGGACTGTGCTTGGTTAGATCCTGCTCTAATATTTCCGCGTCGCTGTCTTCCGTTGGTATCCCTTTGATTTCTCCCTTCACCGTGCTGTGGGCCCCCATTCCGCATGCTTTAATTTCGTACTTGCTTCCCTGAACTTCAATATCGCAGATTCAGACGTATTTTTCTGCGCATTCACTGCTCAGCGTGCTGAGCACCATGATATCTTGCTCGTATTTGGGGCACGCCATGTCATCGGCTCGCTCCTGCCTGCCTACGCCCGCGGCCGCCATGATGGCGGCCGCGTCACATGCGGCTCCTCTTCTCGCGAAGTACAATCTTAATCTCGTCCGCTGGCATATTCGGCATGCGGGCGGCCCAAATGGCCTCTTTTCTTGCGCTCCCGCCTCTCTAAGCCTTGTCGATACGCTCGCTTTTATCAGTGTTCTCGATCGGCTTACCTTGGGCGTCTTGCTTCTCTGGGTCCTTCTGCTGCCTCTTCTTCCAGTCGCGGCCGCCGATGTATAGCCAACCGGCCGAGTTATTGAAGTCTTTTGATGACATTTCCTCCCCCTTCGACTTGCACGCACATCCGGTTCGATGGCTCGTTTTCGGATGACGTCGTCGCCGTGTGTTCCTCCATAG
Organism: Haemaphysalis longicornis; assembly: GCA_013339765.2. NCBI lineage: Eukaryota > Metazoa > Arthropoda > Arachnida > Ixodida > Ixodidae > Haemaphysalis > Haemaphysalis longicornis. Next base: position 106,788,066 of record CM023453.1, read on the forward strand.
TGCTCGGCGAGAACGTCGACGGTTAGGCTTAGCGAAACGTAAGTGTGTTCGGCTTACCTTCGCAATGCCGGCGTCGAAAAATTGCACTTTCACTAACTCGGCACAGAAACGCACCTTTCGTAGAAACCCCGGTCCGGTAGATAGCTCTCGAGTTCGCGAAAGCACTGGTAGCAATATCTTCCTGGTTGGGCCAATTAGCCGGCATTAATTACGGAGCCGATGTAGGCCCGGCCGCACTCCTCGGCGACCGCAGCGCCACCCCCGTGAGTCCACCCGCTTCATCGTATAAAAGGCGCGTCCGGAACGTTCTACGGTCCATGGCTCTTTCTCAAAACCCACGTTCAGCGCTGCTGTTTCTCTTTCCCGGCACGTGCTTCGTAGTCCTTTCTAGAACCCTTCTCCGGCACTCCCTGTTGCCCTTCCTAGGCGCGCGCTCCGGTTTCCTGTACCACCGATGTTTTGCCTACTTTTTTTGCTAACTCTCGTCATGTATAAAGCACAGATGATCCAAGGTTTTCGCCGTAAAATACGGAATGCACAGGTCGAATACAGTAACGAGAAATCTCCTTGCGCTGAGCGGCATCGCTGTGTCATCTAGAAAAGCGCGTCTTGGCATTTCTCCTAGCAGTTTTCTGGTTTCGTTGGATTGCAGCGTTTTGGAGACCTTGAAAATCAAACGTAAATTACGCTCCGTTTTATGTACTTGCTTGTAATGGATCCCTTCTGACGACCACGAACCTGCGATATATGCGATAGAATGAAATTCTGATGAACTTGACGAATTTCAAACTGACTAAAGCGTGAGTTCGAGGCAGGAGTCAGCGCTTTTTGCTACTACAGAACACCAAATACTTTGAATAAAAATGTTATATATTGTCTTCATGGCCTTTTAACAGCGTAATCTTCTGTGGCTAAAGCATTTTCGTCCATCTTCTGTAGGTCTTGCTTCACGCAGTAGGTGCGTAAACCTACTGATAGAGGGCGTAGTTGTTCACAGGGTCGTGTTCCTTGAGGGGCAAGTGAGGGGAGGGAGAAAGGAGGGAAGCATTGCACCACTGACGTTTGGCTGTCGATTTCTTAGCGCGAGGCCGTACAATTTGTGCGGCAACAGCGCTGCCGTTCTCCGGCCAGTTTGCGTTCGAGCCGACACAAGACAACCGCAGCTCCGCTGCTTCAGCAGATTTCACACTAGGTGGAAAAGGGTTGAATTGTCCTAAGCAGGTCTGTGTGAGCGTGCGTATGCGGTTGCGGTGTTTCTTACGTATGCCCTCGACAGAGGAATGAACACTAAACTTGCTTTTCCCCGCCCTCTCAGTACCCCGCACAGCTGCCGGAAGTGCTACAGCGAGTGCTTAAACAAGCTCATAAACTTTGCGACGGCCCAGGAAGTCATGGCCTTCAACCAAGTCTTGAAGGATTCGTAAGACACCTTTCACATTACTTTTTTGCAAACATTCAGATGTACGCAGGCGGCCCCGCATGCATTATCCATGTGCGGGGCTTGCTTGTAAGTGGCCGAGCTGAACGGGGAAAGCCGTACTAATTACAAAGGGTAATGAATCGCTCTTTCCTGGAAGATAAAATATTATAATGGACGTAACAGCATTTCACTACGCTTTCCAGTTGGTATTCGGCTGGTACCGAATAAATGTGGTAAAATATGTAGCAGTAAATACATTTGAATGCGTGGCGCTTTTGACAACGAACTGAAGGAACTGAGGGCCTGGGGAATCTCCTTTAAGAAAAGCTGCTTCAGATTTGGCAGTGAAATATTTCCCTCAATGCGGCAGGTACCTTAGAAAGGCAAAGAATACTAAACTCCTGGTAGTATTTAGGAGCTGGTGGACGAGATATAGGCACTTTTCCTCAATGGGGCCGAACAAGTGACGGACGCCTGTGCTTTTTGTTGCCGGGAACCCACGTGATTCCGCTTGAAAGAGGCGTGGTGGGCGCTACCTGTCCTTCCTACCACAAGCAACTCCTGTGCAGCCTTCCAGAGGGTATTATGTAATGTTACGTGACAACTTTTCAAGCAACATTCCATGACAGTGTTAAAGTGCATTTTAAATCACTGTGAGTCGTCCTAGCTATAATGTTACATCGCACCATTGTTTGGAAGGCGAGAGCACATGAGATCACCCCCAGTTGAAAACAGGCGGGGAACTGTTTATTTAGTCACGTCAGTAGGTCGTGGTGGGCTTAGATAGATGGTTCTGACTGAGGCCCTTTCGACAAAATGACAAGGCTTCCAGTAGATGGCACAATAAGGGGGAGCGAGACGCGGTTTGGTATGCATTCGTAACCTGCCTTGATGCCACTATCCTTGTATCGCCCGCGCCGTTCCCGCCACATCCTCACTGCTTGCACATCGTTGGCGGTGTCCCCGCAGGTTTCAGGGCACCAAGCTGAAGAAGATGACCGAGACGGTCGACTCGGAGGCGTACATTGTGACAGAGGGCCACAAAACGCCGACACCCGTGGACACGGTGGTGCAGCTCTACTCCATCGACACCCACTCCGCCTCCAGGGTCTACTACAATCTCTTCGCCTGCAAGTACGTGTCCCGCAGTCACTTGAACTAGTGGCTGTACGCATCGATGACCAACTTTACGTTTCTCCACCTCACATTCTCAGATGGCCGCAACGCCAGCTAGTCCGCAGCCGTGTCCTTCATCTTCATACCCGGATCCAGGGGACTCGCGTAACGTTACCGCATAAACCGAAGCTGCAGGCCACTACAAATCGGCCATTCAACATCATTGCGGGACTTTCGAAGCGCTGGAGCTTGATTGATTGATTGATTGATTGATTGATTGATTGATTGATTGATTGATTGATGATTGATTGATGATTGATTGATTTGATGGGATTGCTTGATTGATGATTGATTGTATGCATTGTTGGGCTGGATGATTGATTGATATTGATTGATGATTGATTGATGATTGATTGATGATTGATTGATGATTGATTGATTCATCTCATTCATCTCATTCATTCATTCATTCATCCATATGACTGTGAGGTTTATCGCATCGGCGCTACGCAGACGATGGCGCGAGCCGTAGTGGAGGGTCGGGATTAATTTTGACCACCCTGGGATCTTTAACCGGCGTCGAAATTTCTAACACACGTGGCGTCCTCGCTTCCTGCCACCGGTAGAACCACCCACCGTGCGTACGATACATATGTAACAGGCGCCCATGCGATGACAGGATACAGGCCAGCCCTGGTTGTGTAGCTGACTTGGGACGCTCCATTTATTATTCTCCCCTTATATTGTCAGCCGAGCCAAGCCAGCGAGGCTAAAGCTAGACACTACTTCTCCAAATAACTTTGCTTTACGTCCAAATGAATGATTATACCGCCATTCGAACCTTTGCCGCTTCCATCTACAGCGGGTAGACCATAAGCTGCACCCTCGTAGTGGCCGTCGCCCCCTCGCGGGGGAATTAAATATAATGTTCACGCCACAATATAGATAATATATGAAACATTAGGTACTTAACAAGCACCTTCACACGCTGTCACAAAATGCCTGTTATGGCATAACTTCTAACAAAATAACGAACAAAATAAACAAAAGTCAATCTGTGATTCTCTTTCGCAGGAAACTAAGCGAGCTCCGTAGTGGACTGCAGAACCGGTGCTATGGCTTCAGACTAGTGCGGAGGTAAGAATTCAGGTGCTTTAAAACTATATACCTAAACTGCTATTTTCTTCGCTCCGTTGTACGCAGGTTTCCTTTGTACAGGATGCACTTCGGAAAACCTTTTCCAGAGCCTACGACGAATTTATTATCGCCCATACACGCTCCTGTCACCCGCACCCCTGTAAGGCAATCCCATCAATACCGCACCCCGTCTGTTCTTCGAGGATTTCTTCGTTACCTCTGCCAATTTTTGACCTTTGAACATGACATACTAAATGAAGTACTGTATTGTAAATGATAGTCTTTCTCGGAATGCTCACATGGGAAAATGCTCATCCAGTCCGTACCTCGATTTACCCGTCCGGCCAATGTTTAATCCCAGGTGAGGGCTGGGGATAGTCTCTGGGTGCGTTCCAATTTCCCCGTTTAGATGGCTTCGTTGCCGTCCTTCGCGGACAGTACGCCATCTCAAGCCCCGTTCCGATTCGAACAAAGCAGTCAACGAAGACTGCTTCAAGGAGACGGCAATCAAAGTCAGCAACGATGCAGGCTACCTTCCGGTCTAAACTGATAAGCGACGCCAGCGCCACCTTTTTGCGTATTAATGTTGGAAACAAAAGCACTTGTTCTGTTATTGAAATATTTATTAATTATGCTAGTTGGTGAAGATGAACTTTGTTTATTTTTAACTTACGTAATGTTTGCAATAACAACTGGTATAATATTAAGTTACGAAATCTACGGCTTGCCATTTCTAAATATGTCGCTACGATGCTGTCGTCTGCGCTGGTGTTGCGTTTGGGACCGTGGAGCCGTTCCAATTTTATTCCTTTAGACGTCTAGTTAGACTGCTTCGTAGGCTGTCTACCAAGCTGTCCGCGAATTGGAGCGCAGCCTCTGGTTTCGGTCTCTGTATAGCCACGTGTGTGAATTCAAGTGACGCCTCACGGGTAATAATTGTTTCGGCGTCGTTTTTCAGCTTCGCAGTCCAAACCACCTCCACAGCGTGGACAGGAGGGAATTTTTTTATGAGATGCGAACTTGCTAGAATAATCCATAATCGTTTCGTGGCCTTTTGTTAGAGAAACCTGTGACCACCATTGAAAAGAAAGATCAACTACTATCCGTCGCTTCCTACCGTTTCCGGACGGGGCTTTATTTTTTTTTTTTTTTCGGCCTTCTTTTTCCGGCTATGCTTCCCACCCAGAAATATTTGTAGAAACTGGTGCAGATGTTATATCACAAAATAGCTGATCGAGATTGACTTTCAACTCCTTGCATGAAATAAAAAGAATTTGATCCATTCCGCTTTGCGAATGTGGATGACCAGCCAAGCTTTTAGCACGCAATGTTGACGTGCCACAAAAGTTCGACAAAAAGTTTGAGAAAATTTTACTTCTTTCGGGTGTTCACGGCCTCTTATATAAGAAAGGGCCTTGCGTTTCGGATACGATTCCCACATGGAATCATAAGCGTACATTCTACAGCGATTATAACGCGGATAAGCCAAATTTGTCAAGCGATAGTTCGTTTTTCGCGCCTACACCGTGCAGTGAACGAACACACACTCCCTGGCGCACACAGTAGGTGACAGCTAAACAGCGCGAAGGATCCTGGCTACGTTTTTCTGCGCCCGCCACTTCGGTTCGTGAGCTCTCCTGGCCTCCCGTACGTCGGCGGCTTTCACGCGCGTGTGTGCGTGTTGTTTGTCACAGAGTGCTTACCTTTCAGAGAAGCAGCCCCCAGTAGGATTAATCGTTCTGATTCATTGAATGCGCCATGCATGAGCATTTTTTTCTTTCTGTGGAAGCAGATAAACTGCACTCATGCATGCGCGTGAAAGCCGCCGGCGTATGGAAGGCCAGGGGAGCTCTCGAACCGGAAGTCGCGGGAGCAGGGAACGTACCCATGAGCCTTCGCGCTTTTTTACCGGTCACCTATTGCACCAGCTGACAAAACCCACGCGCTACTCGGCGTAGTCGGGCGCGAAGGAGCCGTCAATGTAGAGGCTACTAGCGCCTCCTTGTATCATTTTCTGATGGCGCCGCCCCATTGCTATTTTCCCGTATCGGCCTCTGCAAACCCCTTCCCCTTGGAACGAACGAGCGAGGGCGCTGTCTTAGCCTTAGCTGAGCTTGGAGGTCAGACTGACGCTTCGAGAAACAAGGTGTTGTATCTGGACTAATACACTTCTTTTAAAGACGATAGTCTTTCTTGATCTACTTAAAACCCAGAAATTTTTTCTGTCTGTCTGTCTGTCTGCGACTCGATTCAGCCACCCGGACTAAGTAAAACAATGCCTGCGCAATAGTCTTATATAGTCACAGCTAAATCTACCCATCTAAGTAATGTTCATACATGTCAACATTGTTGAAGAAGGACAAGACATTACGCAAATATAAGACAACAAATTAATACAGAAGTGATATTTGCAGTGTTCCTTTATAGAAAAAATTATACATGCTTGACTTTTGCGAAATTAAACACTTCATCAACTGCAGAAAAAAAATTCCCTCCGCCGTTGCCTGCTGTCGCCCCGCGCCACTATAGCTTCTGGCGCCAATTTAAAGAAATCAACCGGCAACAGTTACGAAAGGTTCCATTACATAGGGTCTACGTTCTGCTTGCAACGCACTTGGAGTGGGGGGAGGAAACGCGGTTCTATAAAAAGTTGAAGTATGGGCGCCTCGATTCACGCGCGTCTTCGCCGTACGGCAGCGTTGTCATAGAGACACCCGGCCTGGAGCAGTGGGAACGCGTGTAATTTAAAATGATTTAAGCGAAACTTTTGGCGTCTTTTCCTTGCGAGCGAGCGCGAACGCAAGAGGAAGAACATGAAAAGAGGCGGAAAAGCGAAGAGAGGCATTTACTTGGCAAAAGTTGATAAATACTATCGTCTTTTGTCGGCATTTGCAACGACAGAAGCAGATATGCGGCCAATTTTTTTTTTTTCGGGCTTGTAGAAAAGTGAATCGCACTTTATCGAACATTATTCGCATTCCAGGCCAAAACAGAAGCTCTACAAACTCACTTCGGTGCCCCAGTAAGGAAGGGTTTTCGGTTTTTCTCTACCTAACGCGGGCGAGCTTGAAACAGGGAGCCGAGGGTTTCGCTTCAAAGCATTGCCGGCGGTGTATTTCTCTAGCGGCATCGACCAACACTAAGTTACCGGAGGGGCCCGCCGTACGGCAGGCGTTGGCATCGAGACACCCAGTTTGGAGGCAATGGAACGCGGTAAATTTAATATTATTTAAGCAAACGTTTGGCGTCTTTACCTTGGGAGGAGCGCGACGCAGACGAACAACATGACAGGTACACGGCACAATAGATACAGGGCACAAAAAAGCATTGCACAGAAGCTAGCAACTGAACTGTGCAGTGCTCTTTTGTGCCCTGTATCTATTCTCTCCATCCGCGGGGGCACACCCATCTTCGCTTCCGCCCCACCGTCCTCCCCAGCCACTGAATACCTTACTGTATACTCTTCCCTTTCTTTTGAAACCGCGATTGTCCAGTTTCCCGCATTGTCTGAACTTTCAGCCCACGCCGCGCACGTTGCCCTGTCATGGTGCAACTTTGTTGAGCTGCTTTGTTAACACGACCCCTTTCTTCTCGCTCTCCCACCCCCTCTTCCCTCGCCCTCCCGTCGTCCCCCCTTTTTTTTAGATGCAGAGATCCTGTGATTCACTCGCCTTGTCCTCCGGCGTCGTCGTCGTCGTCGGCGGCGTTGTCCACCCCTCCCCCATTCTCCTCCGCCGCGCCAGCTGCGCTCTCCTCCGCTCACCCCCTCTTCTCTCCGATAGCGAACTCTCTCGCGAGGGGCATTGGATTGGATTCGATTGCTTGGCTTGGATTTGATGATTGGATTGGATTGGATGGATTGGATTAAAGTGGATGTGTTTGATTGTGTTGCGTCATAGCCGCGGCAGACGCGCTGGGGCCGGCGCATGTGCAGTACCTCTCTCTCTCCGCGGTCTCCTCTCCTTCGGGCGCGCTGCGCATATAAAGGGGTATTCACACGAGAGAGAAATCCGCCGTTTCGCTCCTAGGAGTGCGCACCACGTGACCCCTACGTCACGGTTTCTCTCCGGCGCACCGCCTCCGATGGGAGATCGGAGCTTCTGCTCGCGAGCTACAAACCCTCCGACGCTTGGCGGCGGAGGCGGCGGGATTTCGTCTGCTCGTCGGGCAGCTGGCCGCGACTGAAGTTCTAGAGCGGTTGCAGGCACTCTATTTTTATCGCTTCTTAATACATTGGACGCGAAAATGCGTGGCGCACATGACAGGCGCACTGAGGGAGCCGCGTATACCACCAGCACGGGCGCTTGGCGAGCGGCGGCCGCGGCCGCGAAGTGGCGCAGGCCGGCGCCGGTAGCTCGAGCGACAGCTTGTTATTGCTCCCCAAGGCGCAAACAAAGCTGCGTATACGAGAAATGGGGTAATGATGTGATGGAAAGTTGCTTTAAAAATCGTCACCTGAGCCGCTTGCCAGAGCGGCGATCGAATATTCGCCGCAGTGTTAAGCCTAACATTAGTATGCGGGCCTGTAGGTGGGCCGGCCGGCTGCTACCACGTCGCGCGCCGTTCTCTGCGCGCGGCAGCACCTGCATCGCGTCGACGAACAATTTTTGGTCGGTTGACAAGATCAGTACGTATGAGCTTAACAGAAATTGCCGCCGTCGCGGAATCGGCGGTGCTACGGCAGCTCTGCTTTAGAGATAGGCGACTGCAAACAGTGATGTCCGTCCGAAAGTCGCATCCTCCGTGTGAGCGAAGGAGCTGGCCGAGCGGAAGTCCGCCTGCGGTGACGTCACGACCTCCCTCGGATTTCTCCGCTGAAACGCTCCGTCGTGTGAATACCCCTTAAAACCGGTGTGCCGTTCTCCGGCGAAGCAACATCCACGCTTGGCTCAAACACCTAAGAGTCCAGCGCCGCTTACAAGTACGCCAACGTCGTCATCGACTGGGACCGGCTTACGCAGTCCCCTCAACGTTATGCGCGCTATAAAACGCGGTCCCTTCGCCGCTCCGCCTATGCGTCGCATCTACACAGGGGTTCCCGCGAGGGGAGGTGGGAGTTTTTTTTTTTGTTGTTGTTGTTGTTTTGTTGTTGTGACAAAGGCGTAGCCCGACTGCATGCATACTCTGCCTTTTCCGAAACAGCTTCCGCTCTTTCTCAGTTTTCTTCAAAGCTATATAAGAAATGTGTTCCAAATGCTCGTGACAGCAAAATCATGTAACTGTACTCTAATGAAGGCAAGTTCCCGTTGCCGCTACGTGTGCCCCGCTTGCGCTCTGATTTCACAAATATGCACCAGCTTCCCCAACAGTGGGTATACAGACGTTCTAAACGTTTCCCCTGGCGGCGTTTCTGAGGAAGCGATGATATTGTTAAAAATTCGAAGAATTGCAGCACTGACGAAACACTCTGGAATCAAGGGTCACAGCTGTTTATATTCCCGGCAGAAAGCCAGCATTGGACTGCTGGCACTTATCCCACGTCCTACATCCCTTTTTAGCTTTCTGTATGTAGGTGCTGATATAGCCGAAATTGGCACCTTCGAAAGATCCAAGAAATTCCTCTTTCGGATATCCTCCGCTCCAGCGTAGGAATTTTTTTCATTTAGACCAGGGGTCTCACTGAGTACATTGATTATTCCACGTTGTTTTACAATGGCTTTGTAACAGTTATTTAAATCTAGCAATCGCTTTAATGGCAAACAATAGTTGAACAACAGTGCGGGTGAAATTTGGTGTTAATTTAACAGCCACACTTTCTTTAAACTTAGCATTATCATTGAAGTATTTACATGGGCATAGAAAATTGCATCCATAAATATTCTGCTATTGAATTTGTTCACGTATTGTTTTACCTTACCCCACCTGCGTGGGGCATTTAGAGTGCAGTTTGTTGAAGAAAATATTTAGCGAATAGCGAACGCGAACGAAAAATAATAGCGCCACTTGCTTTCTGCAGTGATCTCACAAAATGTACAAATAACAATGTGACCGACACAAGAGAAAATATTACACGATTCTTTGTGAAAACAGTGCCCCTAAATACTGGAGGCTACTACTAGAATTTCATATTTCTTGAGATCTGACGGGTGACTTCGTCCGTTTCCGGTGCAGATATGCGCCCGAAGGACCAGCGTTACATTGTGATGGAAAGTGACTACGCTGGAACCAGCATTCTGCATTGCCGTGTAAGTGTCTACGTCACAGGAAATGTAGATTTTTTTGTGGAACGTGCTTTAGCTGTGATGATTGAAAAACAATAAAACAATGGGGGGCTCTAATCACATAAAAGCGATTTTGAGAATTGTCAAAAACCAATCAAATTTCGGGTTCAACGCGCCGAAGCTACACCTGGGCGATGAGGCGCGCCTTGTAGAGGGCTCCGTTTTAGTTCCGACTGTAGCAGCCCGGAATGTCGGCTGCTGAAGGAGGCGAGAAAGCAGACGTGGAGCTGGTTTGCAGTTTCAAGGCAAGACTGTTTATTTTCGAAAGATGCGTACGCTGATAGCTTCCCCCGACGAGGGAAAGAAGGGGAATCCCCGCGTCCTTCAAAAGAGAAAGGAAAAAGGCTTCAAAGCGAGCAGACGGCAGCGGCGCCAGGACTAATAGAGAGTTTTAGCAGTCCGTCTTTTCCGTCCGGTACGTAGTTAGCGTGCTTGACCGGGACCTGTCTGGGCACTCGGCATTCGTCACGGTAGGGGATTAGTTCCACTGGCCTGCCTTCGCCATGTCCGCGCCTCCTCGCCCTTCCGCGCGCGCAGGCGCAGACGGGTCCCGGTCAACCCGGTAGCAACGTACCTGACGGAACGGACGGGCTGCTAAAACTCTCTAATGTCAGGAGTGGGCCGGACAAGTTATGCCTCCCCCCGACGGCGACCGTTGAAGAGGGCGGGGGAATATGACCCCCGCACTAAGCCGGCGGCGACGTCGCCAATACGCGTCTTCCACAAAGGCGCGCTGTCGTCAAGCCGGCGGCAGACCGGAGAGAAAGGAAAAGCCCCGTCTCGCTGGAGCCGCTTGCAAAGGGGGGGGGGGGGGCCAGGGGGGGGGGGGGTTGAGCGCTTCCGCTACACGACCACCGGTGATCAACGTGCCCGAAAACTTCTACACGCGGGCGTTTTTCTTTGCACCTACACCCGAAAAGCGGCCACTGCTGCTGGGGTCGAACCGGTAGTGCTCGTAAGAGACTTGTTGACCTCACAAAGACGTCCGTGCGAAGGCCAAGCTTTGACGAATCACGCCGATTCCCCGTACCAATGTTTTGGTCTAGCAGCACATTCCAGCGAAGATTTCATCCCCTCACTGGTGTAGCCTGTAGTCCACCCAAAGCTCACTGCAGGAAAGTCAACTTTCCCTCGCGAGGATGATGATGATCGGGGGTAAAGTGAAGAAAAATTAAAACCCTTCCAGTAGACGGGATAGAACCCGGGTCTCTCGCGTTATGAAGCCAAACGTCTATCTGATTGCGCCATTTCGGCACGGTCGAAGCAGTTGGATCTCGAGAATGGATGTGCAAATGGATGTATGGAAAATCATAGAAAATGCACCCCTCCGTCTAACCACGACGATGGTTGAACGCTATGGACAGTAATTACAATGCTCATATCAGTTAAGAGAGCTCAATGTAGTGCAGTAACCGTCCCGTCAAGAAACAGATGTGCACATAAAGCGCGCACAGTCTGACATCATGCCCTCGACCAATAGTTTCTCGGTTGGTTCGTTTGGCGTTGGACTTGATTTTGGAAACCTTCGCGTTTCCCCATCGTTGTCGTTTCGACAGAGGGGTAGTTAATTTTAAGTCTGACTGTATGCTTACTCTGCAGTGCAACAATCCATATTTTGTTCCTTGATTGTCTATTCCCCCGGTGCGAAAGTGTGTAACGCAACGGTCTGAGTGTTTAGCTAGCTTTGTGGAAACCGTATACACAGAATAATATGTTAAGTAGCAGGTAGATATTAGTTGTAAAAATCGAGTTCCAAAACTTGTGGTGTTTGGCCTTTTAATATTATGAAATGATAACGCGTTATAGTTTGCACTTCCACGGCCCGAATCCCATTGCGTGCCCCACTAGCAAGGCGCAATTTGCATCGCAGATCAAGCCCTCGCAGGCCGTGAGCATCATCGGCCAGGTGGCGTGCACGCTGGCGGTGGCCGAGAGGGAACTCGAGTTCGAGCACCGCAACCTGAACGAGGAGAACATCATTGTGCTGCCTTCGACCAGCAAGAACCAGCACTTCCTCATCGACGGCCGCACTTGCTGCGTCAAGGGCTCGGGCCTCAAGGTCACCCTCTTCGACGACTACTTAAGCCGCATGACAGTCCGTACGTGCAGGGAGGAGAACAACGTTAGGCCTAATACTATTCTCGACGGAAACCGCCAACAAATCTTTGTCCTGTTACGCACAGTACAGCACCGGAGGTATCTTCGGCAACCGGTGTTGGCTGTATGCCTAACCGGTGACGCCGCACTTTTATCTCAGGAAATTACTCGTTACCTTTTAGAATAGTCACGGGTGCACATAACGTACTTACGTTGATTTCCTTTGGATAACGTGTGGGGTCATGTCGCTCGTCATACTTGATTTAAGAACCCGCGCACCCAGCCAGGAACCGAGGGAACCGAAAAAAAAAGGGCCACGTATCTGCTTACTTCGCTGCAAATATCGTCGAAAGACGCAAGTATATGCTTCTCTTTTCTTTCCTGCTCACCTCTCCCGTTCTCCCCCGCCCGGCTCGCTCTGCCTGCGATAAACACGGTGGAGGTTCGGTTAAGTCAATTCAATTTTCCGGTGTTCCACTGCTCGCGCGCCATATATTGGAACCTTTTGTCAGTTTTGTATTTGGAACACTGCCACGAGGAACGTCGCGAGCGATATTTCTGTATTGAGGTAAAAACATTTTTTCCTTCGTGGCATAGCTTTTTATTTGCTATCGCAAGAATCAATCAGCCATGTATTTTTAATTAAAAGACCAATGCAAATATCAATTATGCATTGATGTGTTCCCTCAAATATGCGTAATGCTTTATTTTTGCTCAACACTGTTGGCAAATATGAACACTGCCACCAGATTTGGTAGTTCGGAAGTGATTTGCCTGTATAAACATCCCAAAATTCCAGAATTCTTTTAACTTCAGGCCGAATGGTCGAAAAGAGGCCCCGACAGACAGGCAGACAGACCAACATTTTCGCGTTTCAGTAGCCAAAGAAAGACTGTCGTTTTTAAGACGTCGTCCTTTCCACATCAACTTTTTTGCCACCGCCACTCAGCAACACAGGCCTCGCTGGCTACACCGAGCTTTTTTCCCGAAATTGCAAAAAAAATGTCTGCAGCTTAGCTTAGCTAACCCGGGAGATGCAAAAACGAAAGCTTAGCTTAACCTGGTTAAGTCTTAGTTTCGCTTGGTTAATCTTGGATGTAGCTACAATTATTATACTATTCGTTCACCCTCTACCTTTGTCTAAGGTTAGGATACCGCTGCCGGCGTTTTGTGCGCCGAACGGTCGCTCTAAGCTTACTTTCCAACGCTAGCTTCGTGCGTTGGCATTCCGTACCCTCTCCAGTGAAGCAGCTCGTCGCGCGACGTCCGAGAGGTGGTCAGGGGTCGCTTCCCGACGATGGCTCAATGCCTTCAGCCTCTGCGCGACGCTCAGAGAAGACGGCCCCGCCTCGCTCTCATTCATGGCCACGCTCCCATGCATGCGGCGAGTCACGTGATCAGGCGGCGACTCAGCTAAGGAGAGCGCATGCGCCAAGTCGCCAGCAAAAGTGGTGGTCGGCGGAGCTCGGCCCAACGAGTCACGTGATGTGTTGGCAACGGAACAGTGCTCTGCAGTCAGATGAAGGCAAATCCTCCGCGGCGGTGAAACCGCTCGACGAGTTAAGTAAAGCTTTGCTTTAAAATCTGGGGAATTCTCGTGCTGTTGACTACTGGCTCTCTCATCCGTAGGCATTCCTGGGAGAGATGCTATTGTGAAAGCTAATGATGCCCCAAAGCACACCTAACTGCAATTAAATATCGTGATTCCAACCAGCAGACACAAGCCATAAGGTATGATGTAGTTCGGAACAGCGAGCGCAATTATAACGCGCAACTCGCACAACCGCGGCCCGAAGAGCCCCGCGTTGTTCTGTGCTCTTTCGCAAACGATAATTTCCAGGTTTGCGACCTGTTGAGTGGGTATTGCGTCATCGCGACGCTTCCGTGCCACTTCTGCCTGGCGACGCTGTGGGTCCGCGGGTGTCGTCGTAGCCGTTTTCATGTACACCTTGGAAGCGAACGTTGCCCTGAACGAATTATATTTATTGCTCTGTCTGTCTGTAAGTCGGTTCAGCCATCCGGCCAAAAGTTTAAGAAATTTTTGAACGAGTAATTTATTTAGGCAAAACCTTCACGAACCACTAAATCTGGAAAGATACTTCATACTTGTGAACGTTGTTTGGAAAACGATAACATTAAACATATTTGAGGCAAAACATCAATGCGCAACAGACACTCTCAGTGTCTTTTTAACTCGAAATAAATGTGTGTTTGATATTTGCAATAGGAAATATGAAATAGGCGTTGAAATCAATATTTGACCCCTAAGTACAACGAACTCGTGCGAGCTTGTACCTCGGGGAAGTGCTGCAGTTTAATTAGTGACAAAAGGTTTCAGCAAGCAGATGGCGCGACCAGTGGAACGCAGGAAAACTGAATTGATTAAACCTTCACAATTACAGCTGGGCAGGGGAGAAAAGATATGCGTCTACGTGGCAGAGGCGGCAGAAGGCTATAGACTTTCGGCGACGTTTGCAGCGAAGTCAGCAGATATACGCAGCCGATGTATTTTTTCCTTCCCTCAGAGGCTTCCGAAGTGTTTATAAAACGGGGAGGGGGCTTAAGACAATAGATCACGATGATAATTTCGTATTTCTAGAACCCACAGCGTCTTTTTTTCGTCTTAAATTAGTAGATTTTGCACCTTGTTATGCCCTGGCTTTTCGAACTCAATCTTTAACCAACGTTACTGGCAGCCAATTTGTTGACATTATTACGAATCTAAATAGCATCGTTAACCTGATAATAACACTCCGCCCCTTGTTTGGGATATGGCATGACACACACACAGGACAGCTGCACTCAAATTTCACCTCGGACAAATTTACTTTGAACATACAGTACCACCAAACCAACTGGGACATATCTGGCAGCCTCGATAAATGCGGTGTTAACTAGTTATAAACGATTAAAATAGCCCCCTCGCAGGCGACGGTGCACCTGCTCGTGGATCGCGCTAACAGCCATGACGCGGAAGTGACACTGCGGCCGGACGTGCGCTTTTTCTTAAGCCCTAAGCACACGGACGCGAAATCAAGCGTCGCGCGAGCGTCGGCGCCGTTCGGCGGCAACGCGCGGACACGCAGGAGAGGGCGAGTAACCGCATGAGGCTCGCGAAATCGCGCGCCATCCGCTGCTTTCGGCGTGCGTTGCTGGACACGTTAGTATTAACCATGCCATCCTGTTAAGGTCGCTTATGAGCAGATATTGTCGATTGTCGAACTACCGTTATCAATATCCTAGATTTAGCAAAATAAATTCACTTGGCCGTCTTTATTCATTGCTAAGTATGTTTGTGGGCAAATATTGAAATGCTGCGAAATGTATTTCAAGTCATCGCCGTCAAATCTGAACAAAATAAGATATCATGATAAACGAAGACGCACTTCGCACAACTTCTTTACTTGCTACTTCATTTAACGTTCATGTTACGTGCCGACTGCCGGATCATGTATTCAAAGTGTAAACAAAACAAATTTCAGCGCTGCCTAGATACTGAGGTTACCGTCGAACGTCATTTCTAGGTTAAAAGGCAAGGTACTCTGGCACCCTGTCTGTACCCCGCAAAAACAACTGATCAAATACTCACCGCAAAAAAAAACGAGGCTTTGCTAGGATTCGAACCACGGACTTTCAAAACGAAACTCCCGCATTCAACCGCTCGACCACAGGAGGAGACGAAGCAGCTTCGAAGAATTCGGTATACTAACCGAGGCTGCCAACGAATATTGTCAGGTGTGCTTTGTTTTGGTCGTATTTGAGAGATTTGAGCAGTGGTAACGCTTGTTTCTTGCGCACCCATCTTGGGGCCAAGGGCAATAATGCTAGTGCTACAAGCGATGTAACCACAGCTCCCTTAATTGAGTAAAGAAAGTCTATCGCACATCCCCGATCTCCCCTGCGCAAGCCACGGTAGCTACGATTGGAATGGAATGCGCCGCTAGAATTCTGGCGTTGATAACGCTTGCTCGTCACGCACCGATCTTGCAGACAAGAGATATTATGCTAATACTGGAAGCGATGTAGCCAGAGCTCCCTTATTTAACACACACAAAGCTATCGCAGATCCCCGATATCCCTGATGAAAGCCGAACAAGCCACAAATGGATGAGCGCTTGCGAGCAGAAATAGCTTGCAATTGGTCTCAAGGCAACCGATTACCGCAAGTTAAAAAGAAATTGATTGTTTTCTGCTGACAGGAATGACCCCAATCCACGAGAAGGGCTGGAAACCCGGACGCTGCCGCCCGCTTTCCGATGCTCCCTCGCGCTGCGTCGACGCCGATATCTGGCGAGCGTAGACATCGGCGTCGCTCGGGCGTCAGCTCGCGTCGCCATGCATTTTTGGCGATGCGCGCTCACGCGCGTCGACGCGGTACGACGTCGGTGCGCGAAAACGCCGAAAGTACGCTGCATGTGGTTGGGCTAAAGTGAACTAGAAGAGCCTAGTTCACTTTAGTTGGGCCTTTACGGCCTGCCAAGAGAACCGGTCAAGCTCCGCCGGGCGCGCTTCTCCTAGGACTGCGGCGAGGGCGAAGAGGTGCGCGCAGGTTTGCTCGCCGCCGGCTGGGCCGGCTGGAACGACACTTCAGCCTGGTCGTTATGGCCACGCTCTCCTCATTTTCGCTTCCAAATCTCCGATTTTTTCATCCCGTTTGCGCCGCGGGTACGCGTATTTCAGCTGTCATATTTTGTATCTTGCAGTCTTTTTAGATAGACTATACAGAAATAACGTTTTCACGAGGTTGAACTTTTGAGTGCCGTTGACCTTTAATAAACATCGGGCGCTTAGTCCTACTGCGTGACCCGGGGGAGTTAGGCCAAGTCCTGACCACCTCCCGGGCCCTGGCGGTCGCGGCGACCCTTTAGGCCTCATCCACCCCCAGTACCTGATCCCGATGGACGAAAAAAATTACGCCCA